>BLKM01000515.1:0-300058 GCA_013340265.1 Coptotermes formosanus
ACCTCCCTCCTAACTGAATCATAGGCTTTCTTGAAGTCTATAAATAGCTGATGCACTGCCTCATTGTATTCCCATTTTTTCTCAAGTATTTGACGAATGCTGAATATATGATCAGTAGTTGACCTGTTACGTCGAAATCCACACTGATGATCCCCAATAATTTCCTCTGCATATGGAATTAACCTTGACAAAAGGATGTTGGATAGAATTTTGTACGTAGTCGATAAAAGTGATATGCCTCGATAGTTACTGCAATCTGTCTTATCACCCTCCTTATAAATAGGCACAATGACCGACTCCTTCCATTCCTCAGGCAATTCCTCCTTATTCCAAATAGAAATAATAAGTTTATGGATTTCAGACCGAATAATCCTACCCCCTGCTTTAATCAATTCTGCTGCAATCTGATCAGTACCTGGTGATTTATGACTTTTTAGTTTTTCAATAGCCATCTCAACCTCAAAGGCACTGGGCTCAGGCACTAGTGGCTCTGCTGTGTGTACTTCAATCTGCCTAACATCATTAACCCCGTGTATATTCAACAGCTGGGAGAAATGATTCCTCCACCTAGCCAAAATACTGTGGGAGTCTGCAACCAGGTCACCCTTCTCATCCTTTACTACATTAATTCTAGGCTGGTAGCCCCTCTTAAACTCATTGATATCCCTATACAAGTCTCTTATATTTTTGTTCTTACTGTTTGTTTCAATTTCATTAATTTTAGCTTTCAGATATTCCTTCTTTTTGTGCCTGAAATGTCTACTAGCTTCACGTCTTACGTTGTGCAGATTATCTCCATTATTTTGGTTTGGATTCTGTAACCACTGAATTTAGCCTGCTTCCTTTTATCTAAAAATTTTGCACATTCTGCATCAAACCATGGTTTATGCTGCTTCCGTTCGTGTAGACCTAGACTCTCTTGAGCCGAGATTTTGATATTCTCTTTAATGTTTTCCCAAGCCCTATTCATGTCCTCACTAACATTTAAGTTTTCCAGAGCTGCAAACCTGTTTGAGATCTTAAGCTGATACTGTTTCCTGACCTCTAGTTCACTTAGCTTCTTGAGATTAAATCTCTCTACATCAAACTTCTGTGCTGCTTCTTTACTTACTGCCAGTCTTTCCCTAACTTTCGCAACCACCAGATAGTGATCAGTATCACAGTCAGCTCCCCTGAAAGATCGCACATCGAGTATACTGGAATGCCGTCTCCTATCTATCAGTATGTGATCGATCTGATTGTGAGTCTTCCCATCAGGAGAGGTCCAGGTGTATTTATGAATATTTCGGTGCGGAAACATAGTGCTCTTAACAACTAGATTCTTTGACGTGGCAAAGTTTACTACTCTGACACCATTATCGTTGCTATCCTGATGTAAACTCTCATTCCCAATAGTCGGTTTGAAAATATCCTCTCTCCCCACTTTTGCATTAAAATCTCCTAACAGAATTTTCATATGGTACTTAGGAAAATGATAAAAAACCCCTTCTAATTCCTCATAGAAGCTATCCTTTGAATCATCACCTTTCTCTTCCGTTGGTGTATGCGCATTCAGAACAATGATATTACACCAGCGGCCTCTCAGCACTATGTATGATATCCTAGCACTAACAAACTCCACTCTCTTGATTGCTGATACTATTCTCTGGTGCACAAAAAAACCTGTTCCCAATTGATGATTTTCCTGCCCTTTGCAATAGAAAAAAGTGTACTCCCCGGCTCTTACAGTCCCTTCTTTGTCCCACCTAACGTCCTGTACACCCACTAAATCTAACTTATACTTAGCTAATTCCCTGGCCACTGTCATAAGTGACCCTGACCTATACATGCTTCTCACATTCCATGTTCCAAAACTCATATCCTTTTTCCATAGCTGGGGTCGTACCAAAGAATCGGTCCAGGTCCGAGGCATTGTGTAATGGTTCGTAACATCATAATTTTTTAAGGTGAGGAGTTGTTAGCACCTCGCCCAACCCCCAAGCTGGAGGACCACCCCTTGTCGGCTGTCCGCGACTGCTTATTCAATGTATTCGCAGCTACTCTCCATAACTTGAGGCCGTTCCTCCATCCGCAACCTGTGGACGCGCCATGCCGTGGTGACAGGGACCCACTTAACATGGGGTGTACACAACATATGAGGAATAATTATCTTGCTCTTTTACCGGTAACCGTGCAAATTATCATGTACACACTAAAGCTGCCAATGTCACGGTTTTTAGGCGCCTTTCCAAACTTATGAAAAGCGGCTAATAGCTTCGTCATGTCTGTCTGCCTGCCTGCCTGCCTCTCTGTCTGTCTGTTCGCATGGAAAAACTCGGCTCCAACTGGACGGATTTTCATGGAATTTTATATTTGAATATTTTTCGAAAATCTATAAAGAAAATTCATGTTTCATTAAAATCTGACAAGAATAAATGCTGGCACTTTACATGAAGACATATGTACAGTTATCTCTCTGAATTAAAATATGCAATATTTTCTTCCTTCTTATTGTCTTTAATTTTAAGTGACTTTGTAAAGCTTTTTTTTTAAGTTTCTCAGCACACAATGCCGGAAAGTGACAGATATAGGTACTCTGTATCCTGTGGCCCGCAAATATTTTTTCTCTTGATTTGGCTCTCATACCAAAACATTTGCTCACCACTGCCCTACATAAATGTTTGAAATGTCACAGTCTGGGTGTCATTGCCCTAAGAAACCACAGTACTTCTCTTTACGTGAAGCTTGCTCAAAGAACCAGAGGGAATTTTGTACGGCGAAGTAACGTAAAGTTGTAGGGAAAACAGAGCATTCTATTATGGCGGAGTATGTTACAAGCTGGGTGCGCCTACTTCAAGGGCAGCATCGTTCTTTTGAAATAACAGTGCTGTATTACCAGAACTTTTGCGCGGCTCTGCAGTTCACAATTAATAGACACGGGACTTACTGACTTTGCTCGTCCTGCAACAGACCGCTTCAGATGCTGAAACAGCAAAGAAAAGGCCATGAGAATATTAAGTCTTGGCGAAATGGTCAGTCTGTTAAAATGAAATTTTTAGTGACATCAGGGTAAAATACGCACAAACATAAAGTAAGTTAGCTGAAAATCTGTTATCTGAAATCATTTCTTTGATAAATCTGAGTGCAACTCAGCTCCTTCAGTCACACAACTTAAGAACACAAAATTATAACGTATAAGAAAGTAATAAACCCTACTGTTGGTTCTTCAGTAGCAGTTCAGTAAAGTTAAAGGCATCTAGAATTTAATTTCTTTACGTCAGCGCAGAGAGCGGTAAATCCAACCGACAGAATTCTTCTCTAAAAACTCAAAGTCAGTTAACTGCTCAACGTATGCCCCGTCTTTTATCAAACCCGAAAGTTATTTGTCGCCTTTACAAACCCTATGAATGGAGCCACATAAATTCCTGCAAACACTCAGATCACAAATTTTTAATATTGCATATTCCATGCATTTTTATTTCAAAAGCTTATAAACAACCGAACAATACATCATATCAGGTAACGTGTACCTAAGAGTACATACTGTATGTACTACAACATGTTTCAGTGTGTCTAGATGTGCCCTACACTCATGGCTTCAAATAATTCTGTAAAGCTGCCTGAATATGGTTTCTTTAAGAACAGAAACAGACTGGATTATATATATTATAGACTAATAGGGAGGCCTATATTTTTCGCAATGCGATGTATTGTGTTTGTTATTTATAAACTCAGACCACATTAAAAGATCAAATTTAATAGGAACCTCCAAACTGTTCCTGAACCTTGCAAGTGGTCTATTACTTTCGGGCCTTGATACTGGCATTTTTTGCACTTTGCTCCTCTCTACTAAGCGTGAAAAATGTCACACCCATCTCATCCTTCCTGACGTGGTCAGTCTGATGTTACTTAATTAAGGGTACAAAGCGTTAAACTTATAACTTTCTACATGGTCTTATTTTCCCTCCATTGTGTCCAGATAGTCTTTATTGCACACAGCTTTCAAACTTTCTCAATACAGGCCCATCCCTTACAGCAAGATATCAAATTAAAAAAAGAAAAGTCTATAATATGCTACACTTTAATATTTCAGTTTTCAGTCAGTGGGCAGTAAAATTAAGTAATCAGGATTGATATATAGCATACATTCTACAAAAGCAGTACGTTCTTTAAAGGACAATGAATGTAAATTTGTATCAGGTTCAGTTCTGATTTAAATATTCTCCTGAATTTAATTCAAGCGCCCTGATAATAAAGGCAACATTTTCTTCCGACAATTAGAATCAGCATGCAGTTCTACACGGTCTAATAACGGGACGACAATCGTTAATTAAGGTACACTTTTTGCTGTTTTCACACTGCTTATTGTTCTGTGCTGCGACCGATTAAAATTTAACAAATATTTTTGTGTACAAAGCATCATTTTGTAATCTAGAATCAAAGGAGGAATTTGTGTTTAGGGCCTATATCTGATTTACCAATAGGGTTTGTTTACTTGGCAATATTAACTTACTGCCTTAGGATCAGGATCAGGAAAGTTGTGCGGTGCGTAACCGTCATGATCAGTATATGCCCACGGTACTTATGGCTAAACATTTGTAATCAGACCGCCATCTAAATCGGTTCTGACGAGCCGTCGGGACTAATTTCTGCGTCACTTGCAAGAATCGGTGATTTTCAAGCACTGTCAAGAAAATCCCATCCTTTCAGTTGTAATCAGTTTACAATATAAAGAAATCTGAATGGATGCTTGACAGGCACAAAAGTTAAAGCATGTATAGTTGTGTTATAGCACAGGCAGATCTTGCGTAAACGAAACACATACAATCTAAATCTAAACTCACAGGGATATTCGTATATTTGCTGTTATTGTACACAATTTAATGCATGTCATTTTACAAAAAAAAAGTTTCTCTAGATTTTGGTGTCACTGGTTCAAGAAGAAATTGTCAAGAACTGCGAGCCTGGTGACATTCTGCCTATGACAGTGAACATAGAACAACAGGATTTAAAGAGGTTCATCCGTCCATTAACAATTAAATCACTCATTCATTCTTCCAGGCATCATCGCTGTCGAAAGGTAATATCTTTCAAAATGTGTTCGAGGGTTCTTTTTAGAATTCTTCCCACGTTCGAACATTTCTGACTCGAGTCCCTTCAGCTGTTCGAAGTAAATTTTGGCATATAGCCTTAGAACAAACCACAGACGCTTCTTTCACGTCTCTTCCAATTCGTTATTCATAAATCAACTGAACTTTCGTCGCTACATTACTTATGCAGTTTGAGAAATTTCATTCAGTAAACCACGGACGAATCTGCAATAATCTTTCATCTCCTCTTCCGTCCATTTACCTCTTTCCACTCACTGTTATGCTTAATCTTCAGTCGTACTTTAACGTAACTTGGTACGTCTAATAATCTAGGTTTATTTTAAGGATATTTCGAAAACATTTCAGGCTATGTTTTTCTTCTCGCTGCATGAAGAAGGACCTATGTACCATATTGTAGAGCATTTTTATGATACAACTTCAGAAATGTGTGTTTCAGTGTTACATGAAACTCCCCAGCATGTAACTTTAAATTAACTATTCATTTTATTTACAGAATTCTACCCTCTGAAATAATGTTCCAACCAGAATCTGAACATTTTAAAGAGGCGTAATTCAGCGTTAAAGAAGAGCAGAAAACGTAAGGAATACTAAAGGAAGAGCGATGCAGATGGTGGATTTAATTCTTAAGAACCAGTAAGAGTCAAACAAAACTGAAACCAAAGAGAATAATTTTCACAGCCAAAAAGGTAATATCTTAATTCGTTTGAAAATGAAAGTCACACTGCTCTGACAGAGAAGATTTCTTCATCAGAATGCAGTAATAATTCCTCCAGTCAAGAAATTCTGTAACTTTATACAGCCCGGGTTCTAATGTCGCCTTCACTAAAACTGGCTTTGGATAAAATCCTGAACCATGTTAAAACAGCCTCCTTCATGAGCATGCATTTTTGTGTTATCTTCACCCCTACACGCCGGTTCTAAAGAGGGTCATGTCTTCAGAAATTCCGACTAAAATTCTGAATGCATTTTCCCTCTTCCACGCGTAATATGTGTCATGTTTGAGGGATATGAGCCACTGGATACATTTCAGTCTAGATCCACAATAAACAATTTTTACAGACATAGGGCAAACATGAGTACCAGCAGACAGAAAGTGTCGCTGATTTTGCGTTAGTTTAACCTACGTGCTTAAATGGTCGAACGCAACTGATTTTAATGTCGTTACGTTAGCATGTCTACATATTCAGACGTTACAGCCCTTGACGCTACAATTTCTAGCTTAGTTTTTACGTAGCAAGATAAACATTAGAGGAAAAGGAATTCTTTTTCCCTTTCCCACAATAGCCCCGCACTTACACTTAACTTTGTATTCGAAGTACGGAAAGTTCCATTTCTTAAACACGAAACGTAAGGGACCGCACAGTCTTTGGATTAGGTCGGAGAAACTTTCGCTTCATTTCAACAGTTCATGTATACAAACGAATCGAGTAAACAATGGAAGACAGGCTTCCTTTCCATAATCCTGAGCTATTATGCTCAGAAAGTGAATATGCTATAAGACAATATAAGCTCAACAAAGTAATCCACAGTTCAGAATAAGATTAGAAACTTTTAGTTATTAATTTATATGGGACACGCCCAACGGAAAGGCTTTGTTGTATAGGTCTGTCTTTGCGTTTCTAAACAATAGAATGAAAAGGCATTGAAGTATTTTTTAAAAAGCTCTTTTGAAAAACAGATTATTGATTTCAAGGCAGCTGTCTAGTGAAGAAGTGGAGTAATTTAGACCTAAGAGTTCTGTAAAAATAATCCGCATTTTACTTGCGTTGTTCAAATGCAGGACGTGCCTCAAAAGCATGTAACAAGGTCTGTTTTAATGTATGCTGGACATACGTAAAGTTGCACTATCACGGTCGGGAAGAGTTCCCAACAGTGATAATAAGAAAATCAGTAATTTAAGTTATTATAGTGTATCGTGGATTTGTGATTGAAATAATATCTTTTGAGTATCCACCAGAAAAGTGACAGAAGGAAGCACAGGAATAATATAGAATCAAATATACACCAATGTTAAACATAGTTACGAACCAATACGAATAACCTCGCAAATCACGCGAGAAAAGAAGGCGAATTCTACAGGGAAGATCTGAAAAAAATATAGAGATATGTAAGGAAGACAATGAAGAGAATTGCATTTCCCCATTTGAATATTTTATATTGAAAAAGCAAAGTGGATGTTGTAATAACCATGGACTGATATCTCAGTCTAAATAAACGTAAGTTAATATGCAAATGTTAATTTTTTTATGTAATGTAACGCCCTGGAGATGACAACACTTTGCTCGAGGATTATTGTCATCTAATTTGATCTTTTAGAAGCATCAATAAGTAGTTTTGTTGCTGGTAATTAAGTGCAACTTTGTAACATCATTAAACACAAGCAGATATCTACCTTAAAAAATATGCCGAGTTTTATAAAACTCGTAATCATTCAGTTAGTTTAGTGGAGAGTTCCTCAACTGCGTTTTATTCAAATGGGAATAAACCTTATGAAATATGGACAAACTTCAATAGACGCCATTGAGTAAAGCAAAGCTGTCACTCCACTAATTTTCACTAAATTCACAACCACTTATCGGCTTTACGTTGAATATTCTACACTACGTTTCACCAAACTCTTTAAAGAAATATGGAAATGAGGTGTAGAAATTCATTTACACAGTTAAGTAAACTACTTACGCCACTGCGCCGGTTTTCACAATACGTATTTGCTGTTCAACTTCTGTAAAGAATTCTTATGTCGAATTTCGTAAAAATGCGAAAGGAGGTTTAATCGCCGATACTGGATCACAGCCAGAGGGCGAGAGAGGCAGGCAGACCGACGGACGATTGGACTGACGGCTTCAGTCTTTTTCACATATGGCTCCCTTTTTAACTTCGTAAACACGCATAGTAACTGATGTACTTTTTAAAATCAGATTGTTGTATATGTGACAAGGCGTTCTTTGCATTTATTCGAAGGATTATCTGTAATGGTTATTTAAAAAAGTAGAGGCATTAGATAAACAATTATATCAGACAAACTTCGTGCGGACGGTAGGAGAGAAACTGCGATTTCTTTGACTTCATTCCAGTTATTGTTTATGGATTAGCCAACAATGTTACTACCTAGTGCTGCACAGAATTTAACTCTATGTTTGGGAGGTGTATACGACAGTATGTATATTAAGCTGCATAATTTCGTAATTTTTTATTCTTGCGGATATTAATTACGTTGAAAAATGTTTTACGGAAACTTCTGAAGGTCTTCTGCAGTTGAAAATGTAAAAGCAATAAGTGTCAGTGTTACACATTGGGCTTTAATGCGAGAAAGTTAATGAAGCTTTCAGCTTCACATTTGTCAGGAAGTATAATGCAAAAACACAGAAGCAAATTAATTTAACAACTGTTGTCTTCAGGAATATGATATTTTGCATCTGGTTGGAAGAAGGTCTTGATGAAAGACATAGCAAGATTTTCTGAAAAATTAACACACTTGTATTTGACTTTGCGGCGTCACAGTCCAGAAGACAAAAATCAATATAGTGATGGCTGTGAGAACCTCATAATCAAATTTTTTGCGACAAGATTTGACCACTAAATTTTATGCAAAATTTCATAGAATTTCTTTAAGAAGCTAAGCATGTTGCATGGTCGAGAGCTTAAAACAACCTCCTTGATTTGCGTCCAGATTAAGTCTCATCAGGCGGAGAAAATTATAAGATACAGGCGGGGTCACTTTAAGCCTTTTCGGGAGGTTAGTCCACAAGATGACCCGAGAGAGTTTCCTCGTCACTGAAGTTGAACTTTGATATACGTAACTTTCAAATTCGAATGTAAGTACCATCCAAGGTCACAACCCCTATAATTCCACAGTATAGACCATTACATCCTGCAATTAAAAACATCGTCATTCATTACTGTACGAATCAATGCTGTAATATGTTAACTACCTACGCGGAGAAAGAGTAGACTTCCTTCCCTGCGAAGCGTTTCGCAGGGAACTCGGAAGTATTTCTAATGAATTAAGGCCATGATGTGGTGTGATACCCTTCCAGCATTTCCTATAAGTCGCGCAGAGAAAAGAAAATAAACCCGCCAGGTATGACGAAGAGAAGTCATTCGCTTGAGGTCGGCTGTTCCAAAAGTTTCTGACGTACAAGAACTTTGATTAGCAGGGAAGAGGATGTGCTTGGGGGTGAGTTCGAACTACGCGTAATCCATGCTGGTTTACATCACAGAAGGGAAACTAAACCTTCAGGGTTCGTTTTATCTTTATCGCAGCTGTATACCATCAACACAGGTTCCTGTCTCCCGGTCAGAGTGATCGATCTACTGTTTCGACATCTTTCGCTACAGTGACATGTTGGGACAGTCTGTTGTTTACGCAGGAAACGTTCCAACACAACCACTACTGCATTAATTTGTTTGTAGAGGAAAGATAACTTGCTGAGAGGACTGAAACGGCAGCAGATGCGGATAAGCTACGTCGTTATTGTTCTAGAGTTAGAAAACATTTTCAGTGACTTACTAAGTCCTTACAAGTGTTTCTAGCAAACACATTTAGAGGAATTTTTTTACCGAAGTAGCACTTAATATTTCCCTTTATAAAATATGTCGGTCATTCCCCTCGGCTTTTCTTCTGGTCTGAAGCCTCGGCCTGTTTCAGAAAAACGGTTTTCACGAATGGTTTTGGGAATTACTTTTTGAAGGGGTAGGACAGAACAGAAATACTAACATCCATAAGGGGCCTAAAGGAAACATGTCACTTTGTATCGGTACTGTACTATCCATATGGGTCTACCTTAGTAGTATGAAAGTGGGTGTTTTGTGATGAAATCCGTTTACGTCCTCTTATAAGTGTGGAAATTTAAATTCGGATTCCGCAAAGAAAGGGGTGGTAGTATTCATGTGAGTGAGTATGCTTTATGTAAGGTCAGGGCTACAAATATTTTCCAAAAATCTAGAGGCTTCCTGAAAATTCTAGGGACTAGAAGAGTGAAATGAAGTAAGTGCCATACTGAGGAGCCTCAAATATTAGAAGCCATTACATCAAATTCAGTCCCGGATTTATGTAGCCCTGGCTATGATGGTGGTCGAGAGTGGAAAGTCACCCTCATCAATCCACTAAGTTACAGGGCTATCCACCAGCTACGTTCCTGGCGTCAGCGACAGAAAAAACACGTATTGTGGAGGTTCAGGTGGAAGCCTGCACACCCACATTGTACGCCACCCCTTGCAACAGTATTTCAAGTTTTCGTCCCCACCTGAATAAGATGAAGCATTTTACTTCAGTATAATTCACTATTTGAAACAAAGATTTCTTAATTTAAAAACATAATAAACATCGTCAGAAATATTATTGTTACTAGTTTGTGTTAGTAAAATGAGACACGGTTTTTAGTACATTGATTAGAAACTCGGAAAAGCACATAGGAGGCCAAGCAGACAAAGACGACCTGCAGACGTAGTGAAAGCCGAAAGAAAGTGAGTACTGTTCAGGAAGGCCGAAGACATGCAGAGGTCGATATTTACGAGGTAGGCTGGTGGAAAATAACCTGTGTCCTTTACCTACTGCAACATTAACACTGTCAATACTCTCTAAGAACACATGTATTTCCTTGTCATCTTTGCCTAAAAGAAAGTAAATCATAAGTAATAAAAAAGCAGAGTATAAAATATACGTAAAACATTTTAAAACATATTAAAATGGTTTTATAAATAAACAAAATGTAAATGAAATTCAAAATTTAATTGTTAATACTAAGCAAGTTTTATTAATTTTTTCCTTTTATAAGCAGTTGATAAAAAATTATACAGACATTAATTTTTAGCAGGAAGTATTACTTTTTTATCTTAATTACCCTTTCATTTCAAGCTCTTTGCTTTTTCTCTCCATCACTGTGGGACAGAATAAATGAAGATTCTCTCCTAAGTTTTATTTTCTGATTCCAAACTGAGAAACGCTTCATTTATTACAAGTTGCACATGTTGTACTTTTAAGGGCAATATTAGCGATATTGAGTCTCAGAAAAGAATAACTTGTGAGAAAAGCTTTCAGTTGCAATTCGATGGATTACACTTAATCCGAAAAGGCCTTTTTCCTGAAAAGTGTAATGGAAGTTAAGAGTGAGTAAAATTCCTCCACTATCTGTAAGGATTATAGTTACCAGCCTCCTAATGTGTTGCTGCAATAATTCATCAGTAAAATTATTAAACAAAACACTCAATAAGCGAAGTTTTCACGTTTCAAAGTTTTATTTCCTTCTAAGGGAGTTAAAGACCTTCTTTTAACACAGCCAGTAATTTGTCAAAACTTCTTCTGACCGCACTGCACTAAGGTCGGTGTCTTAATATTGAGGACACTGAGTCCACGAAGGTACGAGGCAATGATGTGACATTCTGTCCACATAAAGCGTACATTAACCGGTAAATTTTTATAGGTACGACAGCGGAACCGTTTTTTTTAAACTCAGACTAGAAGATGGTTCGGCATTTTTTATACGTTTACCTAGGACGCTGAATGACTGCTTACAGGCATACAGTCGACCGCTGGGTAGTTCTCTTTGGTATTCTCTAAGAGGTCACTGTCACTTTCAGCGTTAAACTTCTCGCTGCACGAGAACTTGAATTTATCTGCGGTTGGATAATGTCCAAAATTAACAACCAATAAATGACCCATAATTATGTAGCGTAGTAGAAGGTCAGTATAAAATTATTTCCCCCTCATTTTGACAAAAAATAAACATGCCATTCTTTCAACCCAGGAATCTGTTACTACAGAACTGCAGGATTAGGAGACACGTGATCCAGTAGGAGAGAAGTTTACAGCGTTGCCGTGTTCTGCACAAAATACTTTGACCTGTTCTAGTTATTGAATTGGCACGGAGGACGCGATGAAGGGAAAAAGTAGGGCTAAGAGGAGCAGGTCACCACCTGTGTCCTGATATCCAAGGTTAGCAGATACAGAAAACATATTATTTAAGAAAATTAATGCCAGTAAAGTAATTGAAATTTTCTTTTTCTTCCTTTTCTTCTTCTTCTTCTTCTTCTTCTTCTTCCTCCTCCTCCTCCTCCTACACAACAAGGACCGAATTTCAGTTCGCAGGAAAATGAAAACTTTTCCTTTTATTTTCTTCTTGGTTAGCGGAAATCAGAGTCACTCATTCCCCTAAGAAGATAACAGCATGCTTGCACTAGCAAACGTTCACGACAGAAGTTTCTGTTCTGCAGATAAACTAAAAAAGCCATGTAAACTGGACGACAGAAACAAGTAGCCAAGAAAATGGAATTATAATAACCTGACATGTTTAAGAGTCAAGTGGAAGGCCAAGAAGATGTTGGACAGAGCGGTGCGGTGAAGGTAAGTTACCTACCTGCCTACACATTACATCATGAAGACGCTTGAACGAGTAAAGACAGAGTTCCACGCGCTCCTTGCGTTAGCAGTAGAGGTGACGTTATGTTCAGGCGCTACGAACTACGCAAAAGGCTAAAGAGCGGTAGTACCTGTTCGATAATAAGCTGCGTGGGCCCCAGAACTGTAATGGGCGTGGTGGGAAGGCGGAAATTTCTCTCTTGTGGCGAATTAAAATGCAGTCTTCCAGTCCGTAGGTAACCATGTTCCTAACTGAGATCCTGAGTCACAGTATAGGCATTAAAATATATAACCCGTGGAGACAAGAGGTTGCTATGAGTGCCGGTACTCGGTGACGTCACAATGGCTACAAAAGATGCAACTGCTACACTGCACAGACTGTACGCTAAAGGGACTCTGTTCCATTAGCGCCCACTAAGAGATTCCGGTAGATACGGTAATGGCCGGGGTAAAGCAAAGAAGAAAAGGAACTTTGCGAAGGAAAAGAATGGCAGTTCAGGTCTCGAGAATTGTGGCTTCCGCCATGAGTGACCGTCTTCTCTACTCTTGCATTGTTCAGCTACTGACAAACAAGAGGAAAGGAGTGACGCGTCCTCAGTCCGACACTCAACATGTCCACGAGACGCCGTTCCTTGTCAGGTCAGATATCTGAGACATTGCCTGCTACTTTCAGCTTGATGAGTTTAAATTGCTGTAGGAAGGGAGTGATTAATGATTGGGCGGGCGAAGACAGGTGGTGGAAAGTAATGCAGACGAAACAACTTTTAGGGGAGAAGAAGAGCAGGAAGACCAAGAATACGATGATGGCCTCTACAGCCACCCATCTTTCTATCCAAGTGTCATATGATATTCCCTCCCAAGCATAAAATGGCCGGATCATAAACCGGTTACTTACGCCCACCTAGTGCAGGCGAAAGAAAACTTGTTGCTTTAAGGGAAAGTTTCGTTTCTGTTTCGTAAGTGTTAATTATCTAATAGAGCCCGACAGGGTGGAAGTAACATAGACACGCATGCACGCACAGAAGTACCTCTAGTGGTACAATGTTGAGCGGGCACGCATGCATGTAGGTACTCACGAAAACAGATACAAGGCTTCCTCTAGTGAAAGAACTTCCAAAAAAATTAGTTGTTAATTTTTCGTTGAAAATATATTATGGCGAACAAGGTACTCCCAAAAACCTACCTTCAATTACAGCACAGGAAAGTGCTAAAACTCATCCTGTCCTTCCCTACCGGATAAACAGTTTACAGAACGTCGTCAAAGGAATCACAGTAAGCAGACAGTTTTGTTAAAGTAAAGCAAAATGAAGATTAAGGTGTGTCAGAAAGCTGCTGACTCCACAGGGAGAATTGCTTAACAGAATGCTGGTACTTTCTACCAGACTACTCGGCGTCATATCCCAAAGAGAAGATTCTTCATATTGACAGCAGAGAGAACAAAAAACGACGAAATGTTGTTACAGTGTGTGCGTCTCTTCTGGACATGCATGTGTTACTCTATCTCAGTTATACCCAGTGTTCATTTCTGCGCTGAACTTTAAAACCATTCGAATGCCGGGATCAAGAAAACTAATGAATTGTTGGAGCCACATATTAAAAATTCGGTACGGAGGTACGTAGATAAATAGCGTAACGACTTCCATGGTTCTCAGATTTTTGACAAATTAGTGTTTCCATACCTAGCCAAGGACCATCCCTTTGTATGGAAACCGAAGTTCCATAACCTTGTTCAGAGTAACTCCCCCCCCCCCCCTCAATCTTCCCTATCCTAAGCCAGATCAATCCAGTCCAAGCCCCCTATCCTATTTCTTGAACATTTTAATATTACTTTCCGTTCTACATCTAGGTCTTCAAAGTGGCCCCTTTCCCTCAGGTCTCCCCACCAAAGCCCCTTACGTACCTCTCCTGTCCCACATACTTGCCCCATGCTTTGACCATCTCATTCTTCTTCACTTGGTTACCGAAAATGTATCTGGTTTGAAATAGAGATCATGAAGCTCCTTGTTATGCCGTCGACCCCATTTTGTTGTTACTCTTCCTCTTAGGCTCAAATATCTTCTTCACCGTTCTTCCCAAACACCCTCAGCCTACGTGTCTCCCTTAGCTACAGAGACACGTAGTGTTACCAAATCAGTATTGCTTTTAAGTCAGCACTTACAAACATGGCAATGAAAAGATTTATCGAATGGCCTATATGTTGTATCAGTTTTTAGTACAAAGAAAAGGCTGTAACGCTAGTCAATAAGTAAATGACATACATAATTAAAATTTTCAATATATAAGGAGTGCTTTCAATACTACTATTGATAACAATAATACAAATAATATTAATATTTTCCTCGAATAAATTTTACAGTTACTTTCACAGTGTCAATTCTTACCTGATGAAGAAAACTGAATTTTGCTTTTGGGCTGCAAATTTACATCAGGCTAGTAGAACTGGAAGTCTGTAACAGGACAGTGCATTTTATGATATTTGCTCTGTCCTAAAATGTTAGGGTTTATTTTGCCATCTGATAGTGTGTAACCGGCATTTTGGCTCATCAATTTAATCTCCGACACCGATTGTATGTTTTTATCTGTTTTTATAACAGGCCAGTCCGCCTCGCTTCCGTGTGTCGACTGAGGTGTTGGTAAAATTCTGTAAACGTTTGCTGCAATAGGTTTTTGTATTGACGAGTAACTGAATCCTTGCCATACATTGGAATACATGACAAACTCTCGCTAGTGTTATCATAGCATAATAGAGCACCCTGAAGGTGTACTTGGTCAGGCACCGATAAAATTGATGATGATGATTATTATTATTAGTACTGTTATTATTTTTATTATTATTTTCAGCGTCTAAAGCTTTATGTTCTTCAGACAAGGAGACACTAACTCGATTCTTTCATTTCTGTTAATATTTGTACTGCTATAAATTTGGACAAAACACATTTCATGCTCGAGGTCGTAACGTTAGAGACTCCCCCATGTTTTCTATTACACACAAAAACTGTCCTTAGACAAGGTGCGGAAGACAGAAGACTTGGTCTGCAGAGCCTTATAAATACTTAGGCAAGGGCTTTTATGAAAATTAGATTTTATTTTAATTCACTGATTTCTCAAAATTACAGACTGTTTTACTGCATTAAAGTTTATTAACATCCAGAAATACTTTACTAGGGTCTTAAGTCAGTATTCACAATTACCATATCTGTTATTGCCTTGTTCTTTTTTGTTTTTATTGTGTAATTTTGTCCTGACCGTGTATTAGTGAATTTCTGATGGTTCATAATTTTGTCCGCCTTGTTAAGCCTGCATATGAAAAAATTAATGAAATAATAGTAGTAATTATTATTATTATTATTATTATTATTATTATTATTACATTATTTATCAGGCCCTTAAGCTTCCTTGATTACGGTGAGCATATTATATACCATCACAAGAATTTCCACTATTATGCTTATTCTGGCTGCATAATAATATAAGCTTTGTACACGCAACGCGTAACTTTTATTGCGCAAAGTAATTTACATGTTTCTTCCTTATATAAATAACGAAATTTTACCTTCAAATAGGCCACAGCATGCTCCTTCCTAATTCTTATGATGCTTTTAAATTTAATTCTAAACTGTCGAATACAATCTGTTGGTCGAGTGTCGTTAGGTCAACTAAAATTTATACACAGGCTTAAGTGTTAGAGGTTAAAGAGCTACTTGTAAAGTGATGAAGAGAAGGATTGTGGTCTTCTGTATAGTTTAATAAGAATTGAGGTTAGAACTGCTGCTCTGAACCAAAAACGGGGTTTGTTCTTGCTGTTTCGTCAATTAATTGGACGCGGCCATGCAGGAAGCGTCGCAGCAAACCGTGTTTTGTTGTTTTACCCCTTCCCTCTCTTTTTTATTATTCGGAGCGGTGAGGCTAGTGGTGACATCTGCAACTGGCGTGATTCTTTGTAAATTTAGTGCTCGTTACGAGCTAATGTTTGCACGATACGATATTAGTCATCTCAGTCAGCTTGTCTGCGATTCTACCCTTAATTGCTGCAGCGAAACAATTGAATAACATTCGTTATCCTTCCACGTGATTACAAAGAGGCTACTGACGTGCTGTACAAAATTGTTACAAAGGAGTATCTGCTAAATTGAGCCTGAGTTTAATGTATTTTCAAAAAACAATTTAATGTCGTTTTCATTTAAATTAACGTACTTCCATTTCATAGCTCTTGTTATGTTACATAACTGCTGGCTTTAAATTAGTCTAACTGCATCTTTCATTCATAATTGCCGTTAAAACAACAAGAAGTATAGTTTTCTTCTCATTCTATTTCTGACAACTGACATTTACACCCACGGCCAAATACATTTTATGTATCTAATATTCTCAGTCCTGTATTTTTCGAGAAAATTTATTTGGTGATATATAATTGCTAATTTAAAATCTAAAGTTTTATCCAACCCTCTTAATGTAAGGCCCAAGGCGAAGAAAACTGCTGCTTTACCACTTACATTTCCTGGTTATACAATTCGGTAAGAGATAAAACATGAAGCATGTTAAGAGGCGTGTTTGAAAAAAGGCGAAGACAACACAAAGAGAATCTCAATCATTACATAAAATGGAATATTATTAAGGCGCTAAAAGTACTGTAGGCAATATTACCATAGATAAAAATTTAATATTCTTAGAACTATTGAAAACACTACAATGTTTGAAAACTCGAAAAATATTTACCAAACGATACGGTTTATGTGACGTCCAGGAAGACTATACTCTTTAGCAAACAGTATTGTATAACCTACAGTCAGGCGTTATTAACTGTAATCTGCTTACTTAGCTGGATAGAACTGCTTGGTCATATTCGACCAGAAAACAAAATTTTCCTTTTGAGGCTTTGGTTTCCTCATTCCCTCCTGGGATAGGCAGAACAGTTTGTTAGATTAGACCACTTCTGCCTTCTAAAAATTTCCGATTCCTTTTTCCTGAACACTTAGAAGTGCCCCTATTATTGGTCTCAATCTAACGCAGCGAAATTAAACATCCTTAGACAAATCGCCTTGTAAGTACAATAAAATAAACCGGAATTTTCTGTTACACGTCGACTTTTTGTGGTTTCCTGCAGCATACCTAACTTTATAGAGAACATCAAAATATATTACGAAACTCACTCCCTTGTCGTTTCTACATACACGGCAGCCAAGGCCGTTAAAATGTTGTGCATATATTGTAGCAGAATTTCTGTATTAAATTCGAATTTTTATTTCCGTTTTAATTGCACTGCTTTCTTATTTATACTGCTTTTCTTTCTTTAACGGTTTAGACAGCACAGTCTCTTGTGGTACTGGCAAGAAAAGACAAGAACACTGTCTCTGGCGAAGAAGGGGTTCTTCTCATTGTACATAATAAAAATAAATTATTATTAAGTAGAACTTTAAACGCCTGAAGTCACAAGATTATTTCAGAAGTAAAGTGTTTATGCTTAGTGTTATTACACTACGCCATATTAAATGAGGTTTTCTTTTTGCTAACTGGAGACGGATGGTATTAAATGCCAAAGGAACCATGGAGATATCTGTTCATTTATCTATTGGCTGGAGCAAAACATTATCCTTCCCCTCATATTATCTCGCCATATTATCTTCATCTCTCCTCATGTACCCTACGTGGCAATGTTTGGATGACACTTCGGGTTCTCATTAACCTTAGCTCGCTGCGCCATAGGATATAATTCATCGTTCCATGGACATTGGCTTCTTTTGCCCTTATGCAAATGAATGGGAGGAGCACAAATTCTTGATGTCCCACACAAAACGGAGGCTTTTGTACATTTCAAAGTAATTGTTGTCCGCATAAATAACCTAAAGTGGGAATTTATACTGTCGTGACCTACAAATATTTCTGAATGGGAATCATCTTTCTTCCCCATTTTTATGTACGCTGTAAAAATAAATGGAATCGAAAGTTTTATTGTCTCTTCTGCATATTCTACTTCATTTGTAATTGCTAAATGCAAATGGGAAAGATATTCCTAAGTGTTTGTTAATAATATTGATTACTGAAAAATTCAAATTTGCAGGGGAAGTGTTTGTACTCTAGGACCTCAATTTAAACTTCTGAGCGCTTTACCTACAAGCAGGTAGTTGCATTATTAACGGTTCCAAAAATAATTGTTCTTTGCCATACTTCTGGTAGCTGAAACAGAAGGACAACCTTATTTTCAACTTCGCCTTTACAATATTCTGGCAAATATGAGGCTCTATCATTTTCTGTTCTCTGTGCTGGCCCCAGGGTTATTAAGTTGTCCAATCATAGCTACCGAAAAGCTCTGTAACTCATTCTAAGTGAGAAATGGGTGAATGTCATGTCTCCAAATTAGGGTAATATACCACATGCCTGTGAACGCATTCCTTGAATAACAGTTTGAACTCAGTATTGAGAGGCAATTGCCAGTATTCTTCAAGTAAGTGACCGCTTCAGTTCCGTGAATATTTAAAGTTTATAAGGAGAGGGTGGATAGCAACCACAAAGATGTAACGCATGTCACAAGTACTAGTTAAATTCAAAGGTTGTCCTTCGAGATATTATTAACGACTACGTTATATTTCTGTCGAACAACTATAAACGAAAATCTTGTGGGCACACATTTATGTAAAAACTCGATTTTTATAGGCACGCACGCACGCATACACACACATATGCGCTCTGAGAGAAGTCAGTATCTGAAATAAAGCTGCAAGCAAGTCGGAAAGAAGGCTTTAAAACCTACCAAAATTTATTTAATAATTTCAAACGGCGCGAAATAAAAAGGCAAAGAAGAAATGGGACAATTCGTGCTTACCAGGAGAAAAATAGATACTAGCAATACTTTTACTTATTTGCTTGGAGTAATACTTTTACGAAGAAAATTGGAAATTCTACAGAGGTATATTTGAATAAAAATGACAAATTATCAAATGTAGCGTCTCCATGCTATAACAGAAAGACAAAACACTGCTCGTGGTGAGATATAACAAGGTTTTACAAACATTTCGCTCCACAGTGTGAATACGGATGCTCAATCCGGGAATATTTCTTCCTAAGTACCAGTTTTCCACCACTGCATGCAGCAGGCCGTACTCACAGGTATAAATAAAAACCACGGAATTTCAGCAAAAACTATTAATCTTGAACCTATCATCAGAGTAGAAAAAGGAAAGTACTGGCATGGGAACAGGAGTAACTCCATGTTAGGAACTACTTCGACTTTTCCAAGATTAAGTCGACAAAGTTGGGTCGAATGCCTGAAATACCACGAGGAAGAATACCAGGAAACTGAGGCCCTTACGACGCCTGTACACAGGATCAAGCCGTCGGTCCATGGCATCGCAGGAAGTGTAGTCCTAATGGTCAACAAGTAACAGCAGACACTTGGAGAAAATGTGCCCGTCAGAAACGTTTAACATATTTTTGAGCATAATTGCAACAATTTTAGCAGGAGCTAATTATACTTTCTCTTCTTTCTTGTGACGCTTTGTTATAGAAGTAATTTGCGTAGTTTTAATTTCCTACAATTTTTCAACTGATAGTTAAAAATTGGAATAACAGCACAGTTATCTCTATCTTGTGATTAATTTTTTATAGTCAATGTTTTTGCAAAGAGATAACCAGAAAACATACATTTTTGCCTTTATATCTTCTTTTAAAATTTGCAAATTAGAAGACAAAATGTAGAGACACATACGTTCCCGTAATGCTGGTTATTCTCTAATAAGGTGGGGAAGACAGCAATTTTAGAGGGGTTTCAATGCTTATAATTTACTTAAACATCCCTAACGCAGAATATCGTCGGAGATTTGTTACGGGATTTTAGCTCATGTACATTTTCGAGTATTTAGAATATCCTTGGAATTGGCTTAAGGTTTTATTGTGTATTTATATTCCCAGATGCCAGTTCCAACTGAAGTACCTTGAAAGCACGATATTCTTAAGCTCGGAAGGTCACCTGTGAATGGCTGTTTAAGGATACTCGTGCTTCTCTTAACCGCAACCCAAAAAGTCCTACTGACTGAACAGAGTAGGTGGCAGGCTTATCGATTACGCAGCACGAAGAAGAACGTTGCACAATTTCCCGGGATTCCGACCTGAAGTTGCCACAGTCCAGGTTCATGAAATAATGCCCAATTACTTAAGCATATCTTAATGTCATTCGACATGTGTCTGACAAAAACAAGTCCAGTGTGGTCTAACATTTAACTTCCACTTTTGATATGTGCACTCTTCTGGGATATTACGTAGCCTAGATTGGTAAGCCTTTACTTATGTTTCGGGACAACATATCCGTCCCATCTTCAATCATCAAGAAACCCAGAAGCGCGCAGATCTCTTAACAATCGAGGCGGAAGCCTGGAATAACGAACTTCCTTTTATATTAAGACGGTAATCAAATTAAGAAAAATCGCAGAAGGAAAACCTTAAGCTTGACGTCTATACATAAGAGTAACATATTAAGGTGCATTCTAAAGAAAGAGGAGCTGATTGAGTGGACTGGATTCAGAAATGTGTCTGCTGTGGGGGGTAAGGGATAATTTGAAAAAGGCAGTCAATTTTGGGTTTCCACAAAGACGGGTATTATTTATTAACAGCGAGTTTATTATATTCGCCAAGAGGACACTGTTTTATGGAATGTATTTTCTTGTCCCTCATTTATTTATTAATTTATTACCTGTGGTCTTCAGAAAGTAAAAGCGCTGACAATATAAAAAAGTGAGTAGTCTACGTAACACAGAATTACCGTGAAGACGACTGTCACATATTCGTGTAGCTTGTTTAATGGAAAGTGAAACATATCGTTTGAATATGTCGAGAAATTTCAACGTCCCTATTGTTAAAAATATACGTATATACAAAAATATTTTAGAGGATTAAGAATACGTATTGGGACTGAACCAACACACCAAAGGCCGGTGAGGCCCTAATGACGATAGTTCTTATATCCCGAATTAGTGGATTTCTCATTTCGATGTCTGAACAGCCGCACACTTTCAAACTTGTGTTTCCAATTCCTCATTGTCTCCATTCTCTAATGTTGGCAGTGAATATTTCTTTCTATACAGAATGTCATTTTCGCTTACGGTCACATTTATGCCGGTTCGAAGTCGCATGCGTCTACGGTCAGTAGTTGATATAACTTCCTAAATTTACGGACTCCTTATAAACACGTCGGCTGTAATGACAACTTGGACAGATGGTCAGCTATTACATTTCTTCCCCTTCTTGTAACGCTTTCGTTCACCGTATTTTCTTCTTGCCTTTTCAAGCACGGCCAGTGAAAGTGGGTTAAGTGCAGTCCACAGACCACCCGAAGAAGGATGGAGCTCATTACTGAAGTGTCTACCATTCGTGGCCTCTATGTGCTCGTGAAAAGGATTTATCGGTCCAGGGAATTAGACCAAATGCAGTTCTTATGTAACTCCGGTTCAATGTCGTGTCCACCTCACTAGAAAAGTGAAGAGGAATCCTATTGGAAGAAACACTGAATTGTTAAACTCCGCATACTCGATGATTTATAATTGAATTCTTCATTCTTTGGTATTACAATAAGAACCTGTATAAGTCGTTGTCGTTTTGAATTTTATACACCATTGTCTACACTTTTATTGTGACGATGCCAATTTCTTGGGGGAAAGTATGAATATTGAAAACAGTAAGCCAGGAGAGGGGTGCAAAAATCCCGTGTGCCATGTTGCCATGCCGACTAAATTATATGTCCTCAGGATGAAACTTGAAACACGTCACGCTTCTGACGCCTAGAACTTTGAGGTGGCTGCTAGGTTTCTTAAAATTTTGTGAACCCCTGATGCAGAAGCTTCATCAGTCGCTAGCAAGTAAGACTGCGTACTCGTACTGTACAAGTAAATTCAGAGAATACTAAGTTTACGTTCATATCTCGGCGGCAGAATTCAGAAGAATATTAGAGGAAGACTGTAGACCACAAGTGCATTAATAATTTAGCGAAGTCGACATATATGGTTAAGAAACTAACATGAACTTTTATTCAAGGGAAAATCAGGAGAAATTTAATCGGGGAATTTGGCTGCCGTTTACTGCGGAATATTATGGTTTTCTTTTGGGATCTCAAACGACAAAACTAGGGCAAAAAATATAAATTTTACTGTTTCGCAACTACTGTGTCAGTAGTTCACAGTACCTACCGGGACAGGAATGATGATAAACCAACAACGAATCCGAAAGTATGGCTTTGGAAGCAGTACTGACCTAGTTCGAAGAATTTTACAGGACAGAGTGACTGAAAAGGAAACTATCAGTAAGGATACTTCATACTGAGTTGTAAACCCGCTACCCACGTAATACAAAAAGGAATAGGAGCCACTGGACTGGGGTGTCAAGTGTTTTGTTTTTTTGTTTTTATGTACGGTCCTATAAATAATCTACACAACTATGAGTAGTATTATAAGTGTAATCCCTTGAAGATGCTTAATTCTTTGCAATGTGGTTGCTCATTTAAAATGCTTAATCTCATGAATTACCTTACTTTGCTTGATAATTCTCTTATTAAATTATTACTTTGCATCTGTGGTTTGCTGAAAACATGTATTTTACAAAACTACAATCAACAACGAAACAAACGATATTCACAAGATAAAAGAGCAGTTAAATATCATCAAAACGGGAGAAATAGCACCTGACAAGGCAGCCAGACAACTTCGACATATGGCAATAAGGCCAGCGCAATCAAGAAATTCTACACCAAAAACTATGAGCAGCGGAAACGGGGGTAATGCAACTTTTACTGGAATCTGCAGGACTGAATTGCCAAAGAAATATGGAGATCACTAAAGGTTTCATGTGGCATGCAATTTCAGTGACACTTAACATCACCGAGATAATTGGCTACAACACATACGTTAAACAAAACAAAAGGAAACAGAAGACAAGAGGAGGCATGCAAGTATAAACACTGGACGTAAAAGATCCTGGACTCTCGAATAAATCACCTACAGAACAATAACGTGCACAGAAACTTAAGCTTCATGCCTAGCAGTTTATCATGATGAATCTACAAATATTCATGCTTGTAATATTGCAGCGTTGATACTCAAAGTAATGACCGGTGCCTTTATATAAATGCAGTAAATATTTGTGGCTTGCATATTCAGTACTTACTGAAAAGAGTAACTGCGGAGTAGTTCACCTATGTTTCAATTAAAGAAACTGTCAGTAACTCAGAATTTATGTTCTTTAGTGGTAGTAAGTTAGTGAGTGAAGTACTGGAAGAGATGTGTAAGACGATCGTCTTGCAATTTTTCAGTGTTCTGAACCGGAATTGTCCTTGTTAGAATAAAAAATATCACAAAAAGTCTCATCAGGACAGTAGGTGCCCGGCAGAGATTCTAGAAGGACACTTCCAGAATATAAGTCAAATTCACGAGCGAGATTATGCAGTGAAACTCCTCGGACTACGTGGAAGGCAAAACAGCTCTGAAGGCAGAATAATCAGAGACTTATGGATATAGATAGTCGCTCACTTTGATCTTTTGAGGCCTTAATGAGAGAAGTTATGTACAACCATCTTTAAATACTAGGGTTGAAACCCAGACATTAACTTGTAAAGCAATTTGTTAGATTGTAGAATATTTTAGAGATACATTCAAATGGCAAGGGTGGAAAAAAATATAGCGACATGCTGTGTTTGAAGCAATGTGACTCTGGCAGGGAAATGTTTTTATAGACGGAAAGAATAATTCTAATAAATTCAGACACTTTTCTTTGTAAAGTCTGAACTGTATTCAAATGAAAGAACTGTTTAGGAACTTAGGAAACCTCCTCTTCTCTTGAACACAATGCACCAACCTCCCCTTGATCTTTCTCTACAATTTATTCCTCTCGTGCGAAGGTGTGTGGTGTATTTTGTTGGCAGGGTTCACGGACTGCTTTGTTCTCCTTCGCCTGTAGATGGCAGGTAAGGGTGGGGAGAATTGTTTTTGTATTAGAATGTTGGCAGGAGTGGGATGCTGCAGCTTGTCGAAACAAAAGGCTATCGGAATAAAAAGACTTGTATGGAAGTCAAGTAATGCGTGTTGCCATGTTAAGAGGATATTGGGTTTTCGGAACTGGAGTGTTGGGCAAGGATTCTAGTCCATAAAGAAAGACCAAACAAAGGGTCTCTTGGTAAGTAGAGGAAGTAAGCGAAGCTAGAGAAAACTGAAGCCAGCCTACTTAAAAATTAACGCACGTATAACGTTCAGTATACTACAGGAATGCCTTTGATTTCTTATAATATTCTTGAAGTTAAAGCCTGTCGTTCCGACAGTCAGATCGAAATGGCACAACAGAGTAATTCCAACAGTATGAATTTAGTTAAATTCAAATAAATTCATCTCAAGTCATTTCAGCTTAATTAAATTCTATTTATTTGTTTATCAAAGTGGTGAGTCTACAGCCTAGTGGCCAATAAGAGAAAGAGCTTAAAATACCCTCAAAAGAGTGACAAAAGGCAAGCGCCAAAAACAAGTATAAAAGGGGAAAAAATGTTACACAATATGAATACCATAATTGTGTAATTAATACGTGAAACGATTTATGATGTAGCTACAAAATATTATAAGATATATTTCAGTGTAATGACTTGCTTGTTAATACATCGGTACTGCTGAAAACCAGATATGCCGCTGAAGCACAGCTGGATGAAAGAGAGCTTTTGCAGGATAAGCTGTAATAAAACATAAGGAAGTCTGTAAGGTTTTGAGTAGGAAGTCTTAAGCCTTATAACGTCCATGGAAGATGGACAAAATTTTAGATCCGATTCAAGTCATTTCCGTTTATTAACTTGCAGCCGTAAGAGTGCAGGAATCATAACGCAACAAACAAGAACATAAACTCACGAAAACAGAGATAACACATATCTAACAAATATACAAAGACAGAACACGAGGAAGGTCAGATAAGCATGAGGGCTGACTGACATATTTCAGTTCTTCGATACGCAAATAAGTAATCTAGTACCAAATAAGTGCACAATAAATCCAGTGGAAAAAGGAAAATAAGAGAAAACATTAAGTGAATTCAGATACTAACCAGACCGTCCAGAAAAAATTCTCGTATTACATGGGAAACCATTGTGAAATTCGTTACCAACTAAGTCAATAAATATGAAATACGGTCCAAAAGAGTGGCCGGTGTTTTAAGGGTGTCTGTGTCTCTGAAGGTCAAGTTTTCAAGTTTTATGCATCTTGCCAACGACAATTCTTGACTGAAAGGGAAAACATTTGGGGAATCCAACATTACGAAGGACAAGCCGGAGGTCTTTGGTGTCAAAAAGAAACGACCAGTTTTTATACCAATAATAATAATAATAATAATAATAATAATAATAATAATTCAATTGAATTCCAGTTTATTAACGTGCCGAGTCCACGGCCAGATCGTCAACTACAGAAATAGCACAACACAAATGACAACGGACAATGAACAAGACACAAATGAAACAGACACAACAAAAAACAAATAAAAGCATACTTAATTAATTAGGATTTCTAATAATCGTTTTCTTAGTCTTTCCCTCTTCTACCTACTCACAGTAGGTGTCGAGGTTGTGTATTTTCATTTGATCACACGCAGACACACATCACAGTCGGTAGGGTCCTCTGGACGGGGGATTGGCCCGTGGCAGAGACCTCTACCTGACAACACGAGCACCTTACGAGACAGACATCCATGCCACCGGTGGCATTCGAACCCACGATCCCAGCAAGCGCTCGGCCGCAGACCTAAGCCTTAGACCGTGCGGCCACTGGGATCAGCGGGTTTCTAATAATACTATAGTAAAATGATATCACATCTGACTAAGTGTGATAATTTGCCTTCTGAAGACATCCAATTGGTTACAAACTGAATTTGCCACAGTGGCACATTAATAATAATAATAATAATAATAATAATAATAATAATAATAAAAGGTTTGAAGTTTTTGAAATTTTACGTTGTAGGAAAACAAGAAAAGGAAGAAATGGAAATACAAGTAACCATAACGAATAGCTAGAAGTTTCTAGAGACGGAACGAAAGAGCACAGTATCATGGTACGCTAATTCAATCCTGTTTTAATATTCAGGAACGTAGTAATAAGATATGACGTTTCCTTATATTTATATTAATTTTTGTGATAATTTTAGATGTATTTTGGTATTTCTAAGAAATATTTGAAGCTTCTTTGTTTTAGGCGTTTATCACTTCCAAACAGAAAATTTAGACAACGAAATGGCTACAAAGGCTTTCTTGTAGCTCTGCTGCAATTTTCGGGGTCATGTTACATCAGGTGACATTCGGAATAAATTCTGTGGCGCATAATTAGCGTGTGATTAAAAGGGTCTTGCACCACAATTACTCATTAGTCAAATTAGGATGCAATCCGTAGCGCAGAGAACCTGCCTTTTAATTAACAGGCCGAATGATGTATATTAGTTTTGATGTCCAGCTGCATACAACACAACACAGAAGTGAGTGTGGCTTCCCAAACTGACACTTCACAAAACCATCAGCCACAATAGTTACAGAAATTTGCTCTGAATTTCAGAGGGCACACGAGTCAGCCAAAGATACTTTTCGTCTGGATCCATCGATTCCCGAAATTTTAAACTAACATAACTTTGCTAAACGCATGGTTACCGCACGATTATTATTTCACACCTGATCCACAATAATTGTCTTTAAGCACGCACATGTTTGCAATGCATGAAGTGCACGAAGTTTTTTTTTTTCTAAAAAAAATGCCATTTAGCTCAACAAATCTTACTCAGTTTTGAAGGACTTCGCTCCGTTTTACCTTAATACATCAAAGGTAATTTATATTTGTCACCAAAGCAAACATTTTTTATTCAGCATTTTTTAATGCAAAAAGTGTTGTCTTTGACAGTAAGTACTACTTACCATTGATTTATTATTAATGAAAACAGGACGAAGTTCTTCAAAGTAGGTAGAGATATTCAAGCTTAGGTAATCAATAACTACAAGAATTTAAAACACATGGTGCTAAAATGGAATGTGAATGTAGAAATCGATAAGAATTGTCGAAAGCAATAAATTTTTTTCTTTAGCTGTAAATACAAATGGCACTGAGAATATTATACGGATAAAAGACTTAAGGAAAATGCAAAGAAAAGACTGTAAACAGACATGACCTCTTTCTCTAGTGTAACTTTTATTGTATTACTTGAAGCCATCTTACCTAGGTCTTTGCACAGTACATTTAAATAAGCTAAAGTTTAAGGTACTTTGGTTTATTATACATACGTCTGCTTATCCTTCTTTTAAACAATCCATAGAAGGAATGTATGGCAAGCCACGTAAGGTCTTTCACCGACCTAATTTTATTGCAGTTAAGGAGATTCAAGGTGATTCCTCACATAACAACGCAAATTTTCGCATGCATTTTACAAAATCGCATACATAACATTCCAAATTAGATATTTAACACAAAATACCAAGGAAACCCTTGTTTTGTAATATTCATTTAAGAATATGAACTTGATTTAACCTTTTAAAGCCTAGCGGTAACTTTACATACGACCAGGTTTAACATTAAAAAATTCTACGTGGTGCCCACGCTGCGTTTATATGTTTTGTACGGATCTCAGAACAAACAGCAACTTTTGCCTTATGACACATTAAGAGACTGGTTTTTATAACCCAAGTGGAGAGTGTTTACAGTGCGGTACGTACTGAGTCCTTATATAAAACAGATACGCTTCGTCTTTAAAGGGTTAATGATCCCACAGCACGATTTCAGGTAACTGATTTCAGTAGCCTCACTTATTAACCCGGTAGATGATAGCGATATTACTTAGTGACGCCAGAGGATCAGTTTACACGTTCGAAAATATGCATACACGTTCGCGGCAACAGATGTTCTTCTAGTTTGGAGTATGTGCACGCTTTAGGTTCCTCGAAATATTAAATATGCAAAATAGCCCACAAAAATTCTGTTTCCTCTGAATAAGGCCACAGAGACGTGACCTTTCGGAAGAAGGCTTAGAACCGCGTGGTTCCCCGCAGTAGGTCCAACAGAACACTGAGATGTGCACTAGTCGCAGTGACAATTCTTGGACCCACCTATCGTCCTGCATTTTTGTTTAAATGATGTAACAAACGACGAGACGATAACGGCAGTCCAATAAATTAAAATTAACTTTCTTGCATCTTTGTCCGGGATATTCAGATACAAATAATATATTAAATAAAACACGACAAATGACACCCTGTCGAATACTTTTTCCTTCTATGAGTACAATTAGTAGCAAATCTGACATTCCAGTGGACGAATATTATCACTTTCTTTTATATACGTCGCTTTCTCCCACATATTTCCTTTGTTTCTTCCTACTCTTCTCCCCTTATTTCTTTCTTCCTCCCTTTCTGTCTACTAACTTTTGAACTATCTCTTCTTTCTTTTGTTTCTAGTGTGTTTCCTCTGTCTTTCTTGTTTTCTTTCTTTCCTTCAATTCGCACTATTGTTTCTTTTCTCCATTACTCTCCCACTTGTTATTTTTCTTCTTGTTTGTCTTTTCTTCTTCATTAATTAATTATTTAATTAATTCCTTTCTTATGTAGTTCCCTTCAGTTTTATCTACTTTACTTCCTGCTTTCCTTTCTGTCTGTCAGGTCTTAGGCCTACTTGTCCTGTTTATATCATACTTCTTCCACTGATTTCCTTACTTAATGTTGCTTAATGGCTTGTCAACCACGGGCACAGTCTAAAGGAACATATTATTCTGTATCTGTGTTAGAGTGCTATACACCATTCTCGATAACGTTTTACAATTTAGATATTTGCCAAGGAACTACAAATCTATATAAGCTTTAATGCTTCTCCTTTGCGTTGGTGCTGGTTGACGCTTAGCATACTTCCGCTGTGCAGAAAACATAAAATTAATATTGCGTCACATCCAAGTACAATAGCAGTTAGACTGGAGGTGAAAGGGTTTTATCTTTTGATGAATATTTCTGAATAATCTTACCCGACATGCTATGACATAACACCAAAACCCCCTCGAATATAAGGAGATTAAAAAGGGTTAAAGCGGAAGCCAGAGCACCCTGCCTCTTGCTGTGGTTCCCATACACAAATAGTCCTAATTCTGCTTCCCTCTTTCCCTCTTTCCTTAGACTCTGTCAAAAGTAAAATGAATATCGGATTTTGCAGAACAACTTTGCATTTTGGATGTAATAAAGGCCATAAGCCTCATGTTGGTAACTTAACTACTTCTTGAGTTATATCGTCTGCGGATAAAGTAGTACTTTTCTTATATACATCACTTGGGGAATTCTTTGTGCCTACAGGTAACATAAGTAAATGGGGAAGTAAAAATATTTAGGAAGTGAAATACACTGAATGCGAAGTCACTGCTATACACAACTGGAAGTTGGATAATTTAGATATCCAAAATATTGTGATATTCTCTTTGTAAGTTTGCAGAATTATCAAGTGGTATTTTACTGATGCATATTATAACCAACTTTTGAGGCAGCTTGTGGCGTACATGTAAGTGAAGACGGTGCTTTGAAAATAATATAGGATAGTAAATATCAGCATATATATCTAAGATATCTCTTTGTCAAAGCAAGTTATATAAAGTTTCGCCGAAAAATAACTTCTGCAATTGCTACATGAGCACCTCTCTTTCTTTAACTTCAATAATTTAATGTCTTGATAATTTTATGAGCCATTTTCACGCGTTCTTCAATGGTTTATTATTGCTAGTATGGACATTTTAGTTACAGTGTTAGTTATAACTGACGAATAAACAAAGTGATTACTGACACACTATCGGTATCCAAACGCTGCTTGTACCCAACCCCGCCAAAGGATTCAATCCTGCTTCACGTTACTCGGACTCGCACATCGTCAGGACTGCTGTCCTTAAGGGCCGTACACTCCTTACGTGACCGTTTCATCCTACTGTTCGTTCTGTAAATGTACACTCTTCCTGAGCATTTCCCCATCAAAATTCGACATGCCTTACTTTTCTCAATCATCCGAGTAGTATGTAGACTGTCATGGATTGCTTACGTTTTAAGTAGGGTAATAGTAAGTATAAGGGGGTCTAATTTTAAAGGATGCCATCCCGTTGTGTTGTTTACAGAAGATATCTTATTTTATGGACTTACATTCCTTCCTCAACATGTTTTAAACACATAAGGTGAACCTGAGGATGACCTGAAATAAGTCAAAACATATAGTTCTGTATAATAAATGGAATTTTGTTGTCTTCGGACAGATTTCGACTTGCTTTCTCTTATAATTCAGTACACTATGCAAAATATGCTGAGATGTGTAAGCATGCTGTTTTCAATTTAGAAGGACGGTGGTTAGAAATCATTGTCTCTATCCACATTTCTTACTTCATTGCAGTTTATCTGGTTCTCAAAAGAGCACAGGTCTCACTGACCAAGCACTTCTTATTCACTTTTCAGCCGAAAGCTTTCTGGATATGCGACATGTATTAAGTATTGCTGCTTTCTGCATTAGATTGTATAGAGAGGGCGGAGATTAAGCAGTTTTAACCTGTCGTGCAGTTTGTTTGGAATGATCCCCGCTTGGACAGTACTAATGGTATTATGCAGGTCGTTTGCAGTTGCCATATTCTTATAAGTTCTTCTTTTATTATTATTACAAGTACCCGCCACCTGTCCCTATCCTGAGCATATCATCCAGCCCATGCTCTCATCCCACTTCTTTAAGATCCATTTTAATATTATCATCCCATTTACACCTGGGTCTTCCAAGTGGCCTCCTTCCCTCAGGTCTCCTGTATGCACCTCTCCCCTTGCCCATACGTGCTGCATGCCCCTTCCATCTCATTCCTCTCGACTGGATCACATATACATTTATAAATATTAAAGACCGGGTTAAGCTAAAGCTCACATCCTTCCTTCAAGTACACTGTCCTCCGTACATTACATGTCTATGAGATTTGTGTTTCTCATGGCGGCGTTTCAGAGGGGTCAAGTTGTGTTGAAGCTGTGTCGTTGTGTGAGTGGTTCCTGACGTTTCGAACGTGGGTATTTTGGTCCTTCGAAACATGGGGAACCACTCACCAAACGACAGAACCCTCATTTTACAGCTAATTTACAGGTAAATTTATCTTAAACTGAATTTTCAAGTCTTCGATCACCGGTTAACATATTGTACAGTGACACAGGGTCACATCCCAGAAGACTTGAACTTCCAGTAACATGGCTATGAGGACATCATTTCATCATGAATCTTGAATTCCTTGCTTTGCATCCGGCAGAAATAAGGTTCAGATGCGAAGGCCCCACGCTGTCTGCCGTATATGTGAAGGGTCTCTGACAATTTAGTGTGCAGCAGTTGTAGAAAGTTGCCTAGCAGAAGTGAACGGAATGAAAAAACAGAAATGCCTGATCCGCTGTCATTTTATCCCCCCCCCCCAATTCCACATGACGTCAAATACACGTGATTCTAAAGTTTCGTCATGATTGGCTAATACTCAACGCTCCAGGCTGCAAAGAGCACAGGGCAGCTAGACACAGCACTTTCTCTTATGATCCTGAAATAACCGGTTTTTCCTCTTTATTGGTAGCGATGTCTGGCGGCGATCAGGCACAGTACTTATATAATTTTAAGAATTCTAATTCAACTTGTTTAATAACACATGTCGTAATGTATATACGCATGAAGGCCCAAATAATATCTGTTACAAAGATATTAATGTATTGATTTATTTGCTTTCGCCAGTAAGCAATAGAAAATAATTATACAGTACCAAGTTTGATCAGTAGATGTCGCCCTGGAGTTATATGGCGGTGGAGGGGAGGGAAGCAGGTGTACGGCTTTCGCCAGCAGGACCTCCCCTCCTCCTTCTGGTTGCAATCGTGTGCATAATGGCGTAGCAAAAGTGAAATTTAGCTCTGTGTTAGTTACTTTCAATTTGGTTGTATTGTGTGCTGCTATGTGTTTGTTCGTGTAACAAAGTGTTGAGTTATTTAAAAGTATTATAATATTGTCTTTGTGCTGTCATTTTATATCCTAATGAAGATGGAAAGTGAATGCCAGTTAAGGATGATTATAAAGCGTGTAGGATTGAAACGAACTGGACATGTCTTGTGACTGCCGCCATGTCCTTCGCCGAGACGTGGAGAAATGCACTTAAATATCTCACTCTTAATGATAGGCCCAGTGTTCGATGGAGCTATTTAAGAGTAAGTTTAATTCATCTTACACTAAATAAGCTATTTATAAAGTAATACGGCATTGAAAGTAAATGCAATATGTTGTCGCTTTTCACAGAAATTAGAATGGCGCCATTAATATTGCTTGCAATTCTTACCAATGTTGTTACTGTATCAACGTGTACATCTTGTTATGTACAAGCCGCAAATGCCATTTTTATGGTTCCACTTTTAATGTACTTTTAACACGAAAGAGTATAGCGCTGATTTTGTGTGACTCTATGTTTTATGTGCAGATATGCTGGACGAATTTTGATGAAATTTTATGAATATTATGCCATGAGAAGCGACTCCATACTTGTAATTTTTCATTGCTTACTAGTTTGCTGGTGCTCGGCGACCCGGGCATACATACATACATACATACATACATACGTACGTACGTACATACATACATACACACATACATACATACATACACATACATACATACATACATACACACACATACATACATACATACATACATACATACATACATACATACATACATACACACACACACACACACACACACATACATACATACATACATACATACATACATACATACATACATACATACATTCCATGGATCCATAATTTTGTCACAAAGCAACTGGATATGCAATAAGTCATAAACATAAAAATATACAAAAATATACATTGCAAAATACTTTAAACATTTTATGTGCAGTCTTCTAGGTCACAATTTTAGTTTGTCAGTACATATAAGAAATTCATCTACAGAGTAAAAGGAGCGTGCATTTAAGTACCTTCTTAGTGCTACTTTAAATTGTGCCATAAAATTCTTAAGATTTTTGACACTACGTGGTAAAATATTGAAAATTGTGATGTTAGAATAGAATGCACTGCTCTGAAAGCATGAGAGGTTGGCAACTGGTCTACAAAGATGGTACTTATTCCTTGTATTAATATTCTGTATTGACGAATTCGTTTGAAAATTTTCTTGATTATTAAGAAAGAAGTTCATTCATGAAAATATATACTGGCATGGAACAGGAAAAAACTCTAGTTTTTTAAACAGATTTCTGCATGGAGTTCTAGGATGTGCACCAACCATAATTCTGATGATCTTTTGTAATGCAAACATCTTCCTGTTGTTGGAAGAATTTCCCTCCAAAATTATTGTGTACTAGAGTACATTATTGTAAATTATTGTGTAATAGAGTGAAAATATGCCAAATAAATTGACTTGAGAGTGTTAATGTTGCTGATGTGGAACATTGACCTAACTGTATAACATGCTCCACTTAATTTAGGTGTTGTTTGATCAATATTATCCTTCCCGTTTAGGTGGTTATCAACATGTAAGCCAAGTAATTTTGAATTTACTGTTTCTTCTAGATACGTACTTTATAACCAATATCTTTATATTCAATGCACAATGTGGTGAATTATTCGTTACAAATTTCATTATATTTCTTTTCTCTAGATTTAGGACTAACTTGTTTGCTGAAAACCATTCAATCATACTGGAGAGAACTGAGTTTGATATCGTAGATAAATCTTCAACATTTCTCTTAGAGATTATGAAACTAGCGTCGTCTGCAAATAATATTGCTTCTGATAAGGAATTTATTCTCAGTGGAAGGTCGTTGATTTAAATTATGAACAATGAGGGCTCTAGAATGGACCCTTGAGAGATTCCATGTTTCAGCATACCTCAGACAGAGGAAAATTTTTGAGCTGAAGTAGATCTTATTTCAACTTTCTGTCTTTGTTTGTTAAATAGCGTCTGAACCAATCTGCCGTTACTCCTTGAATGTCATAGAAATGTAATTTAGCTAACAAACGTTCATGATTTAGACAGTCAAAAGCCTTTGCTAGATCACAGAAAATTCCTCCAACATGTATTTTTTGGTTACGAGATTTGAATACACTATCAGTTAGTCTGAATGCCGCATTTTCAGTAGGTATACTTTTCCTAAAACCATGCTGTTCTGAGACCAATATGTTTTTAGTATGCAGATTTTGGCTTAATCTACTGTCCATAGCTTTCTCAAATACTTCAGAAAAAAACATTAATAACGAAATAGGTCTATAACTTGTCATATTAGTTTTGTTTCTTTTCTTATACAGTGGTTTTACAACTGCAATTTTGAGACGATCAGGGAAGATAACTTTATATACTGAGTGATTACAAATGAAGCTTAATGTGTGACTGATAACAGAAGCACAAGTTTTTGAGATTTTACTGTTTATTTCATCATAACCTGAAGAGTTTTTTTGGTTTAAGGGAACGTATTATACTTTTAATCTCAGCTTCAGTAATTGAGATTATTTTTATGTTGGGGGAGTTCTAGGAAATGAATATATTAAAAACGAGGTGGCATTTCCTTTCTCAAATTTCTGTACGTAACTTTTTCCGTAACTGTTAGAAAGGCCAGGAATACCCACTTACTTAGTTACCTTGGAAACCCCGCGTCCCGTGGAGACAAGGCAAATTCGCGTATGCAGTTACTACGAAACGCTGCGATGCGGGCAGGCAAGGCCCATTCATTTACGTAGTTACCGCGGAAAATTGCAAAAGTATGTGTCTGTGTATTATAATTTCTTAGTGGTGCCCCAGTTAGAGTGAAAACCCGAATAATGTGCATGTATGCATATATAATTATTATCTTGTTGTATTAGTGCCCGATGACCCTTTACGTGGTTAACATGGAAACCTCAGTTAATCGTGTTTACTACAAAACATCTGCGCGTCGGTCGGACTAAATTCTGGCTTGTCTTTTCCTGCCATTTTGTGGCCGTCCGTGAAACTCCAGTGAGGGAGTGTGACATTGCTTCAGTGTATATAAGATGGACTTACTGCTTGCAGAAGGCGAAAGGTTGAAGCATTTGAAGAAAAAGACACACCATAAAATTCCATAACATGATTTAAGCTTTATTTTTGTGGAGAAGTGCCCCGCAGCAGATGCTACAGACGCATCCAAGCCTGCAACCCTATGGTGAAGATGACAATGGTGGTTATTATCATTACTATTTTTTTGTCCTTTGCCTAGTAATGGAGAAACGGTGAAATGAATTTGACAGGGGAAAAACGATGTACTCGTGGAAAATCCTCGCCTCGTGCCGTTTTGTCCACCACAAATCCTACATGGACTGACCCCGGGATCGAACCCGAGCTTTCGAGGTAGGAGTCCGGCGGCTAACCGCCTGAGCCATGGCACGGCCTTCAATCAAAAATTACACCAAAGAGAACATTGTTTAAGGATATTTTTTTACTATTTTATAACTTTCTGTTTAACCATTTAAAGACTGAGATTAGGCTGAATTATATTACAGGCTAAGTTCGTACCACGCGGTAAATACACTCCGCCTCGGTTATAAAAACCAGTCAGTTAATGTTGTATATGGGCAGAATGTTACTGCTTTACAGACCTTACTAAAATGTATATAAGATTATTTCAGACATAACCGTTTAAAGAAGAAGTGTGTCTGTTTTATATAAGGACTCAGTGCTTAGTGCAAAGTAAACATTCTCAACCTTGGTTATACAAAAACAAACTGTTAATATTGCATAAGGCAAATTCGCTGTTTTTTCTGAGATAAGTACAAAAGAAATGAAAGCAATTTGTGCACCGACTAGATTTTTTGACGTTTAAACTTGGTGGTAAGTAAATACCGTTAGACTTTAACAGGACAATTCCATCAGTCCTGCTATCGAGTGTGCCAAAGTCTTTGAAAGCCGCGTCCCTTAACCCCAACACACTTGCAGTTGCTGGCTGTCCTGAAAGCATTTCATCATCAATATTTATCCACCCTGCTTGCAAGTCGTGGTTTTCCTTAGTAAAAGTCCCATAAACAAGGGAAACACTCTAAATTACGGGGGTAAGGTAAATTCCGCCAACCACAGAATTTATAGGAGGAGCCTACTTCAGTGATCGTGGACCAACGCTTGCGATTGATCCCAGTGCAAACACGATTCCTTCTTCAGGAAAAGCATGAAGATCAGCATCACAAATTTTTGTGTAGGCTTATAAATAGATGTAAATATTCCATGTGCTTATTGTAGTACCACCCCATGAAAGTGTACATTGGATTGCAGGGGAAACTCCCTGTTTTTTTACGACACCAGTAGAAGGTACCCCTCCAGTTTCAACTTTCTTCTTCCCTAACGCAAGAAAAAAGTATCTGCAATTTATGGTGTAAGAGGCTGGATTTTCTCTAAAGACCGTCTGATCTTTCTGGCGAATAGAAAATTAAGTGCCCCTGCCAAGGAATCGAAACTGACGTTCTAGGCGGTCAGCAAACAGTGCTACAACTTGTCATAGTGTGCAGTCTAAGTACTCACTACGTAATCTCAGTCATGTTTTCTGTTACTAAAATTATTTCCCCTTAAAAGCAGCGGTTGGCAGTGGTCGCACTCTCTAAAGCTCTGTCGGACCACTTGGACAACGCCAGGGTTTTTGGGTTGAATTCTGTTCGTGGCAAGTTTGTATACTTGAATTGTAGCCCAGTTCCTTTGTGTAATAAAGAGGACACTTAAATAGGCCCTATGGTCTGTGCTGCGCCTGCCTTATCAATTTTGGAGAACCCGATTATATTTCATTAGCATGTGACTGAAGACTACAGTCAATTTTATGCCTTTTAATTTTCTAAAATAAATAAGCACTGATAGCATGACAGACGCAATACTTTGTGAGGTGTAAGCGACAAGAACGCCTCTTCATATTGGGCAGTCCTTATGTATCTTCGATAAAGCATCTTAAGCTACGAAGTTCAAGGAAATGGCAGTAAGAATATAACAGGTAATTCATTGCTCTGTCAAGCAGACAAAGTTTAGTGGATAGCCATGACAAAAGCTAGAAGACTATATACGCTTTATCTTTTTCTGTCGAGCTTATTTTCGTTGAGAAAATACGAAGATTATATTTTGAATTCAATCCGAAATTTCCCACCTTAAAAGAAGGCAGGAGTGTACTACACTTTGAACGTCGACATAAATTACTTGAAGTCAAAGTGTCTGTAATGAATTACGTTTGGCATAGATTAGACTACCTTCAGGCAGGAAGGTCCGGGATATGAATCCCACCAGGACCAAGTATTTTCTCTTCCCCAGAACCGTACAGGGGAACTCAGTATCTCACTCATCCTCCTATTCAACGGGTACCAGTGTCCTTTTCCTGGGGAAATGAAACTGATCACTCGCCTCCCTCTAGCACTGTTATCTGAAAACTTTATCACTGTAGGGGGTGAAGGTGTCCCTGTACACGACTTAAAGGAATATAGCTCCACTTATTTTTATTCTCGTTACTGTGTTGTAAGGAGCCAGGTTTTTATCACTGAAAAGGGGTTTCCTGTGGCCACTGGATGACAAAATGTGTAGGAATCAGAGCCCGTCTGGACACTGCTGAGAAGACAGAAATTTGCTGCCCTGCCCGGGAATTGCACCCCCGCATCAACAAGCCCATAGCCTTTGCCATCCTGTATTCTAAGACCATTATTATTTCAGTATTATGCTAAAGCTTGTCTGCTTTCATATTTTGACCTATAAATTAAATTTCCTGGAAGTGAAATGTAAGACGTTTCTGATAAATTATTGCGAATGTTGATTGTGTTTAATTATATCATTCAGCTTCTACTGAAGGGGCAAGTTACTGAATATTCAGCTTACATGACGGAAAACTTTCCATGTTTGTAGGCACATTTATGAAAGTTTGTAACACCGGTCAGTTGTTGATTAAGTTGGTGGAATTTGTCAGCGTTACGTAAATTACGCTTTAGCTTCTAGATCTCAACTAGGAGCCCAAAGTTTCACCAGGATGAGAGCCAGTGGCAGGGTTGTGCAGAACTGGAGATCAGCTCCAGATTATAGAAAATAGACGTGTAGTTTGGCAGAATGTATGCAAGTTTGGGAGAAATATGTTGCCCTCTTTTTCAAATGTAATGCATCAGATTTCTTCGAATCATTTTTACGAAATTACATTGCTTCTCTTTTTAGAAGAGCCTAGCCTTCACAGGCATTCCCATGACAAACTCAAATCTCACATATTTTAAGAACAATTTGTTTCCAGATGGACTTCTGATACCACGAAATTCGTACAAGATATCTGCTAGCATGAAACATGTTCCTCCAACACCGTCAGCAATATTGTCAACCCATTTACAAAAAGTGACTGCCATGCACTCAGGAGGTATCCACCCTGTTCGAAGGTCTCAAGGTTGCTAGGAACCCTGATACGACATTCCTGGTCCTCACTGCTGATCTGACTGATTGTAACTGACTAGTTAAATGATGAAGCCGATTCCGGTGGCCGCACTTGCTGGGATTTCGGGTTCGAATCCCGCTAGTGGCATGAATGTGTTTCTGTTTCGAATATTTTGTGTTTTCAGGTATAAATCTCTGCGACGGTTTGATTTCTTATCCAAGGAGTCCTACCGAGTGTGTGTGTCTGTGTGTGATTTGGTGCAAAAATAACCATCTTTAGTTACAATGATTAGGTAGATATCAGACTAAGAAAGAAATTTGACTAATTAACTGAGTGAATCAATATAAACTAACTAAATACCTGACTGCCGATCCGTGTGGCGGCGTGGTCTAAGGCGTATGTCTGCCACAGTTCGCTTGCTGGGATTGTGGGTTCGAATCCCGCCGGGGGCATGAATATTGTCTCGTGTGAGTGTTGTATAGGCAGGGGCTTCTGCGACAGGCTGATCACTCGTCTAGAGGAGTCCTACCGAGTGTGTGTGTGTGTGTGTGTGTGTGTGTGTGTGTGTGTGTGTGTGTGTCTAATTGTGTGTGATCTAGAAACTTCAACAATGAGGCGGCTAGGCCCGATTTGAGCTGTTGCGTCACAAAAAACAAACACCTGACTACATTGACTGGTTCATTCACGTTACACATTCCTCCTTTCTTTCCTCTTACTCCTCAATTCGTTAACCCTGTGACATAATATATTTTTGACCTTGAGATCTATACCTAAGACATGGGGACTCTTTACGTTTAAATGTAGCACTTCACACGACTAATCAACCTAAAGGAATTGTCGGGTAAAAATATAAATTATACCGGTGTAATGTGTTTAATCACCTGACACGCTGCGGCCCGTGATCTACACGCACTTACATTATTATAATCTGGACAGGTCAGCCAGGCATAGAAAGGCAGAATATCGATAGTGCAAAATTATGAAGAAGAATGGCAAGCTTGGAAGAACAGAATGCAAATGGTTTTCATGCCAGTCGTTAATGCTATGTTAACACTGAAAATTGTTATATTTGATGTGGGAAAAATATCAGATTTTTTACTCAAAAGTAAGGGGATACAAGTACACAAAGCTTCTGAGAAGAAGGTATTTAGGAGAATGTCTGGAACCAACAGAAAGAAGTAATCGAATGCTGGAATATGTTGCATGAAGAGAAGTTATATCATAATAAGTACACTTCATCATATTTCAGTAGGACGTTTAAATGACGTTGGATGTGAGGGATAGAATTTGTGTTGCTGCAAATGACGAAGGTAAGAGACAACATGGAAGTCCAGGGAATAGACGGAAACCTGTGATAAGGGAACAGAGAAATCTGAAGATAAGAATTTAAGTAGGCCAGAAAGATGTCCGTTGGATGCTTTTGATAAACTGAAAATATTTTGTTAGATTACAGAAAAGGTGGAAAATTTGGCTTTCTAAGTAAATAAAAGCTCATCAAGTAGGACTACGTTTTACCTTATTTGTTTTTTTGGTAAGATATATTTCAGAACAAACGAAAAATGATACCCGTGGGCCTACGAGCTCTGTGTATTTTTTCATATTCTTTAGCAATTTCTGTACGCGGTTCATTGTTACTCTCTTTCTAATGAATATAAGAAAGATCCAATTTGGAACATCTGCTGCAATATTTTATACCAGTCTCTTCTCTTAAAGGCTTTGTAATTCAAAGCTATATAAACATTATTTCATTTACTGCAACTGGGCATCTAAACGGTCCGTAATTAGTGAACGAGCATGATGTATCGGACTCGCTGTTAAGTCAAATTTATAAAGTGTTATTGATGAGCGGCCATACATCAGCAGAATTTTGAGAGACAGTGCATTGACTGTTGATGGCGTGGATTAATATGTACCGTGCCGTATCTAACCAAAAGGCACAGTGTCACAAAAATTACGTATGCGTTATAAAACACGGGGAGTGCTTCATTTTTCCTACTCTGGCAATATAAAAAGTTTGTCATGTCTACGTATATAACATTCCCTATACATTTGTTCTGTTTAAGTTAAATATCGAAAAAATTCCAGTTCGTTTTCGAGAGAACCTATATGCTGTGCTACTAGAAAGGTGGTTTTAACGGCAATTTATTAACTGGTTCGTGCTTATCAACAGATACGATATCACTGTTTTTACATAGTCCTACTTCTTTAGACTGGCACGTCCTCTTTGTCTTGTTAAATAAAAATCAGTATTGCAATCAGTGGGCAACGTATTATGTTCAGCAACGATAAGGCTACATGTTTCGACTACTTCGTTGTTGGATTATTAAGACTGTTACATTGGCTGTACAATGTCAAGCAACCGTAAATCATAAACGATGGATTGGATACAGAAGAAACTGCCGCTTTTTATTTTATGGCACCGCTTCTTAATCAGCATTTGCATGGAAGGTCGAAAGAACTGCAAAAGTTGCAGGTATCAAGAACGGTCTGTGCTACGGGATTGTAACTATAGTATCCTGGAAAAGAAACAGTCTGTAAGGGCAACACCATGTTCTTTGATCTTATGTATATTGAAAATGAGATTAGAAACAATCCCTGTACGACAGTTCCCTGAAGAATCCAGCAGAAACCTAACACGTCCGAGACCACATACACTTTGATCCTATATTCTGAAGCGTTAGTTTCCTAATGAATTCTTCTAACAACAGTCATTAAACAATTTAGAAAATGTCAACAAAACACAACACCAGTTGTGTGTCTGCTCTGTGTTTTCCCCTGGAATATAAAGCCGTGAGTTTTTTCTAGGAAAAGCCTGAAGATGGGAGTAATTGAATTTCAATCTCCGACGTCCTTCCCAACACATATCTTAAAAATGCCCTGTATTTCAGCAAGAGGTTTGCAGTCGAACGAACTGGGCATCTCGTCAACTTTTCTTGGACGCAGCTTTTACCTCCCAGGCATTATAATCAACCTCTATTATAACCAGCAATCACGGCGAGACATTGTCATGAATGTATCATGGTCTCCACGCGAAACGTCTGTTACTTTTGTACGACTTTAACCAAAACCAGAATAAATCAACAGATCTTAATAAATATTCCAAGTACGAAACACAGCGAAAATCCGTCTGGTGTGATTTTGGCTGTTACATTTGCGCAAACGAAAAGATGAACAGACAGAAATAAAGAGTCTAAAAGTCGCTTTTCTGGCCTACTTTGTACGAGCTCTTTTAGCCTAACGTAACTGGTGTTTGTAGGGTTCTGAAATCCGGAAACCATACGAATAGGAAGAAGAATCCCATGCCATCCCCCAGCGCGTTCTGTCACACCTTTTCTTTATTTTTCAAACATCTATTCCCCTTTGAATAGAAGCTTATTACAGTCTTCGATTTTACTTCATTATTTATGTTTTACAAATGCGCCTAACTTTGCGGTCGAACCTCCCTTTACTGTACACTTCATGTGCTTGATTTTTCCTCCTTAAAATTTGCTAATTTTGCTGTAGAACGCCAGTAACTGAAAACGTAGGTAACTGACACAGTGACAGTATTAAAAGTCGTCTTTCCTGATTGAGCGACAAGGGCTTCTTTCTAACTGCTTTCCAATTCAACATTCATCATAGCAGGGACGTTACATAGTCTGAAATACTTAATGGTCGCGAAATAAAGAAAAAAGTTGTTTTCCATAAAATATTATAATTCTTAGTTTCACTTATGTAGGGTATGTTAGTGTCGATTATTCTCGTACTTATTACAAAATAATACAAGGTAAAATTTTCCTTTTCCACGATCTGAAGGCATGTGGGTGGATTAGAGGTATAGCTCTACTCATTCGTAACCTAGGTAGAAGGTGGGCAAGTGGTCAGTGTCACTCCCGGAGTAAACACAACGGGACCCTTTTAACATTTAATGAGCTCGGGTGGGTTCCAGAGCCGATCTTGGCATTTTAGAGACGAGAAAGTACCTGAAAATTGCCGGTGTTTGAACCCCAGCTCGTCCATAGCGTAGCCTAGTGACTGAACCTACTGCGCTATCCCCCCTCCCCCCCCCCCCGGCCCCATTCTAAAGTCATGGCTCTCTCAAAGCAGTCCTAAACTTTACACTTAAGTGTCATAACTTTGTCGCTGTTACATGTTAAGTTCCATTATGAATAAACCTTTATAGGCAATCTGAATGCCATGCCTCATTAGAGTGTACGACTTTCGTTTCTGAATGTACTTCAGGAAAATAAAATTAACTATAAAACCCAATCCGTGAATTCCAAAGAGTTCTAACGAATTCACATAACAATTATTATTACTGCGAGTTTGGACTTTGTTACTGTCAAGCCTTCGGAAGAGAACAAGAATCCTAGAATTCAGGTGAGCTTTTTGAAGCTGATTCAGTTTGAGGAGGCAGATCCGATGAGTCTTCCGTAAGAAGCGCATAAAATTTATTCACCCTGCTGTTATGTTATAACTGCTGATTTTCTTTAATTTAGTTTAGTAAACTAGGTGGTTTTAACGTCTGCGAAATATCGAAGGAAATTCGAAATTTTTCGATTTTTGACAAAGTATGCAGCCTAAGAAAAAAAGACTTTTGTAATAAGAATAGAAAAGAGAGAATTTAGACGTAATTGTAAATTCACAATTAGGCAGGTAATTCTAGTACATATTCATATCACATTTTCTGAAATTTATTTGAAAGATATTCATCTTAAGACTAAACATTTAATTTTTGAAAAGTTCATTATTTTTTACGAATTATTTCACTGTTCGACCTCAACGAAAAAAAAATTAATATCGAATCTTCCTACTCATCTCTGCATCTAAATTTGTGGAAGGTTTAGGACGTGTTTCAAATACACAAAAAGAAAGTCGGCAGTCAGAGACACCTGCAGTGTTCGGCTGAAATTCTGCCTTCTTTTCAGAGCACTGAAATTCTCTTCAAGAGACTGGCTTTCAAATCTCGTCCATGAAATCCTCCGACTCTGTAGACTGACAATGCAATTCTATTGCTTTTTGTCCTTAGGAATGTGCTATTTGTAGCCTAAAATAGGACACACCGTAATTTGTAACATAATTCCAGCAATCAGATTCTTAATCGACCTCATATTTACGTATGAAAAAGCATCATGAACAAAGACAAAAATGATGGAGGTCATTACCTAAAAACAATTAGCATTAGGTAATCGTCAGTAAAACTGCCAATACTAAATTCTAGCACACTAAAATAATCTAAGCCAGTTTAATCCAGTGCACAGTGGGTCAGAATGCGTCAAAACCTGGCAAAAAGTCAAAGTCTAATTTGTAGTGTATGAGTATTATATGTCTTCCTTCAAAGACAAATGTCCAGGCTTTCATAATGTACAAGTTGTAACATCTTCAGGCAGGCCCGTGCTTGTGAGCGACTGCTAGAATTTGGAGTTCAGTGGAGAGCTTTTCTGTGGAGAAATGTGTCGTCATTTTGTGGCGTTATCTGTGCTTTCATTCTGACAACATCGTGTGTACTAACAACTTTCTTCATATCTCAAAAAATGGGTTGCAGTAGGTACCTTTTACATTAATACTGAATTCTTTACAACTGTCAGCTATCCACGTATTTATATGAGGATTTCTACAATAGTGTGAAAAATGAAGGAATTTGCAAATTAGAAATATTTCACGTGGGTTAGGAAGTTACTTCCACGTACTTCTGCTTTTATTCTTAAGGTACTAAATAATGTGAGAAGTAGAAAACGTAATATAAAAAGAATTAGCTGCCTTTTCTTGCCCCTTTCTGTTTTATCACAGTTTAATCTAAAACAGTGATGCAGTCTTGTTTGACTGCAATTCACGCAGTGCATTTCGTGAAATGCAGCTTGACGATTGCAGTGGTGTAACTGCGTGTTTTCACTAAGTGCTGATGGTAATTTAAGGCTCCTACAAGATTGTACGACGAAATTTCGTTAGCTAGGAGATAAATTTCTTTGTTTTTAGGCAAATATAGAGAAAAATGTTGCCGAGGAATGATTTTTTGACATGCTACAGCAATCTCATGGAGATCGCAGTGCACATATAGGATTGTCTCTCTAAGCCTGAGGGCAACCGAAATACTTCTCAGAGCCTACAAAGAAGAAGGAGAGAAATGCTGTACAATTCCTGCAATAAGATATTATGCAGGTGGAATAAATGCAAGAGGACGAGACAAAAACGTTTAGCTGAGCACTCCGAACGGTTAAACCAAGAAATTATGCTACCATCGGAAGATTCTGTACTAGAAATTCCTGCACTGATAAGTCGCCCAAAAATGCCACTTCGATGCAGTAGTGATAGAACCAAGCTAAGAAAAAAGGTAAATCTTACATTGGTGTTTTCTGACCCGGACTTGTATTACGCAGCCCAAATGAGTCTGCGATCGGCCGGCGAACAGGATGCAGCAAAACTATTTAAAGAAGGGACGACAACTCTTATTAGGGCATCGAAAATGAGACACGCGTGGAAAGTTAGGCAAGAAAATTTGGGCATTAAATCTTTTACAAGAAAAGAAGCAGGCCTCTTGGTAAAACAGTACCCTTGGTACCACGTGCCAGCAGGTGTGCATAAAGTCTTAATGCATGGAGCGCAAGTTGTCGCCGCAGGAATCCTCCTACCAGGCTAAGAGTCGGAACAGGCGCAAGAGTCGTTGCATAAAAAACTGAAAGCATATCGGGAGAGGTATTGGACGAAGTGCTCTAGAATATCGACGACTACAACCATGAAGCTTTCTCTTCTGGTGTCATCGGATACATTCGTTACAAACTTAAGATCTATGCCCCGCAAACGAACATCAGGGATTTCAAAAAACATGCTGCAACTCATATTGCCTCCAAACCAACAGTTCTGTGAGTCATCAGATTTGGATGGAACGGAGTCTGGAAGCAATGAAGATGAGAAGAGCATAGGCTAGTGTATATTCCACCTGGTTTCTTTACTTATCGTTCCTAGTAGCTACAGTCATTATGCTAAATATATGTTAGTTCACTCATTATGGAGCCAGTAGTAATTGTTACATTCAACAAAATCATCACCACGCTTGGAAAACAACTTTGGCCCGGCTTTGATGCCATCTGGCCCACTGTGGAATGTACAGCCTCATATTCAGAAATTTTCTTACTGTCCCCTCTAATGTGGGTATAAACGCCTTTATGTCTTCATGTAAGCGTAAAGTCATCATTACAATTGATCAATCTACTTTACAGTTGACATTGCTCAACATATTTGCGTAAAATTCTGCATCATGAAGTTTCATAAGCGTCCGTGTATTGATTCTGGCTTTGGTTTTTCGTCTCTAAACACAGCAAAATTTTGTAGGCACTAGGGAAGAATACAAAAGTGCAAGAAACGACATCAATATAACTCAAAGCAGCTGCATGTGTGAAATGTGCCTAGGTTGAGCACCACGAACAAACAGTTTATCCCTCGATTAGGTGAGCAGACTGTCCTACATTAGCTTACTAGTTCAGCAAGTTCTGTGACTGATTTTGACTCCTTTAATAACTAGGCAAAGTAGTAAGCTTTATGACAAGGGCCACAGTTGACCTGGAAAGACAATTAAAACTCTTACAGGAAAAAGCAAAACATGAACATTAGTAAATAAATGTAAGAGTTGTAAGTGAGCAGTAAATACAATAAATTAACATTGAAGATTGTAGTATTACACGAGTGTCAGATTATGTTGCTGATGTTAGTTGGTACATTCGTTACTTATTATTAACACTTAATATTATGCAAGGCTTCTAGGATATGTGCTCATCAGTATCTAACCGCTCCTCCTATCCCGCTAGCTTTTCCAATCTGTGGAGCATGTCTCTTAGCTACAGGGAATCTAAGTGGTCTGAAGCACTGATTACACAGGTTTTTTTTATTATTCCAATGAAAAGTTTACACTGAACCTCTAAATTTGTTTCTTATCTTTTCTTTGTCTCTAGATGCGGCACTGAATCAATTCATCACCTTTCGCTTGTATTATTTGTTGAACGTGTCCGACCAAAAAGAAATACAAACAGCGTCTCCTCCGGCGTCAGCAACCACCGGATGTATCCCTAGTTCAAAATTTCTCCCTCTCTCAAATTTCCTACATCTTCTAATTGGCTATCTTCCTACCTCGACTATCTCTAATAGGTCAAAAAGTTGAAATTTTAAATTCCAAATTCCCATTGGCTGACTACGGCGTGAGATCGTAACCTGCGACTCAACCCGTGTGAACCCCGTGCTCTAAGTAACGTTCAGAAGTGGGCGTATGACTTCGTTACCTCCTGCCAGACGAGTTATGATGGGCAAATCTGTCAACTTCCCAAATTTCTGTAGCTGCAAAACACTTCTAAAACACATTAAACCTGACAGTGACAAACTAAGTTCTTTTGCTACAAACTAGCCGCATATGTCTTTCCCATTCTAACTAGTGCTAACTCTGTCTACAGTCCTCGCCTGTCCCCTTCGGTCCTGCACAGTTGTGTACGCCAGATGTCCAAATTAGCTACATCCCTGCATCTAGCTAGCTTCACGATATTTCTGACTCTCACTATTGCCTTATAAATGTAAAATTCCTTAGCATTAACACTAACTCCCTTATAAACGGTTATAAGTATTTGACAATTCTATTTAATTAAATTAATTTTAATCTAGATATAATTATCCTGCACGAAGTCGCAGTACGCTTCATATTATAATTAAATTAATGATGCTGTTTTCATCGTTGTACAAAGAGAACCATGCTGTCACCGCCTGTGTCTAAATATTAAGTGAAAAAATATGAATTGCAGGGCTTAATGGTTACTGGCATATGTTCGAGGGCAGTAGGCAATTTTAGCTGCCTATATGTTTGCTATTATATGCAGTAGGATCATCAGAGGGGATCAGTTTGAATAAACCAACAACAATGCACACCTATGGAAGAAGATCGCCTGGACTTACAGCTGTCTAAATTTTGGGGCTCGGACAGATTACATGTTATAGGAGTTAATTCTATTGTTATTGCTTTTAGACCTACCTAATTTTCAAGCCAAGGCAGAAAAGTGGATTTAAAATAAAATATTAACATGGTTAAAAAGATTAAAAACTATAGTACAATGTGTATTGTAGTAGTTATTATTTGATTGCAAACAAGCAGAAAATCTTCATCGTCTTCGGGGATATCCCTGAAAAAGAAGACTGACTCAGTTGTAAAATTAAGACACTGCTAATACGGGGAAAAAAGTAGGTAACAGTACCGGCAAGTGATTTGTTTCTGTACGAGACTATCTAACTTTTAGGCGACTTAGATCTCAATAAAAGACATCAAAATCGTAAAGTAGTAAATGGATGAAAATTCATTCTTTCGCGACGTCTTAAACTGCCCTCTGGCAAGAATTTTAATCCATCTTGGGGTCCAAATATTCTTCTGAGCACCAAACACACTGCATTTACAATTCTTGCAGACTCTTATGTTACTAAACCATACCTAAGCCACTGTCAAGTTTAATATTTTCAATGACTGCAGGCCTTGGTTTCACCAGTCGCTATCTTGATAATCCCGTTATAGCACTGAGCCGCAGAATAGCATTAGAGGCGATATCTCCTGGCCTAACAAGGTTCCAAATAAGACTAAGCACAGTGACATGGTTGCAGGCGCAACATATTAAACAAACCGGTCACAGTAAGCTACCACCCGCCTGCACGTACTGTTCCGCCTCACAACTTTTATCTGGTCCCCTTTAGAGCAGCGAGGATCACACTTTGCATCCTGATTTTTCAACCATAACTTTAACATCGTCTGCGCGAGAAGCAGCGGTGAGAATTGTATTTTCTTGCAATGAAACATAGAAGTCCTTTTCGTGCAACCAAACGGAAGACTGCGTGTGAGTGTTTGTTGCAACCACGTCACATAGTTTTATAGTCTTGAGCATGTGGTTTAGAATCATAAGCAAATTTTACCCTTTAGTTACACCCCAATATGAAAAACAATTTCTCTTTATCCAGGACTTACGATTCCTCCTAAATTCTGAAATTTATCACATTGTCAAAAGCATTCACAGTGTTACGAATGTGACTCTACATCTCTTTTGTGATAACTGCGGATTTCTTAGAGGCGTCGCAATTATTTGTAAAGTCCCATGACATGCTGCACGGATTTCGACAATGCCTTCGTCACCCAGAAGAATAAGTCTTTTGGCCTTACACTTCTTAAATTTGGGATCAATTTTTATGCCCTCCCAGAAGGAGTATTTCTGTCCCTAAATGTCTTATCACCCTTGACCGATAACAACACTAAAAATTTTACTCCAAGTTATTTTTTCTTCCTTAACTTCATAATACTCTAAGAATTTCCTTCACACACATATTTACCAAACTCCTTAAGTTACAATATTTTCCTTTAGAATTGAGGTTTTCTTGGGCTGAAACTTTCTTCCCACTTTATTCAGCTTTTTCCACGTTTCTTACTTATATTAAGCATTTTTCAGTCACATCTTTCCGCTGCTCTTGTCTCTCTTCTACTAGCGTTGTTCAAAGCAATGGGAGGACCACTCCTCTGTTCCCTGTGCTGAACATAATCGCATGTTATACACCCCTTTTATCTTCACATCTGACAACCCAGCATAGCAATTTCTTGTGTTTATACCAGTGTCTCTGACACAGCTAATTGTCGCACCTAATGTAAAGAAGTAAAAATGGCTACTGTAAACTTACTTTTCACAGCTGATAAACACTCTCATTTTGTACTGCAGGACTCTTAAACACGGCTATTTTACATACTGCTGAACGACTACTCTGCGTGCTGTGTGAGAGACGTGAGATCTTGCTCTTGGTATTCACTGACGTAAGAACGTGCTATCTCACATTCATAACCCCTCTCAAACTCACCTACAAAGGAGAAGACACCCGTGTTTGGCAGGCGTGTGGTTGCTTCCCTTTTCAATATTGCAACACGTGTATAAGGTAGAAACAAGTCGGAGGAAGTAATATTTCTGAGAGTACTAAATTAAGATTTGCTAGTGTAATTAAAAGCAGATCACGGTAGCCGTGCGGTCTAAGGCTTAGGTCTGCGGCCGTTCGCTTGCTGGGCTTGTGGGTTCTAATCCCGCCGGGGGCATGGCTGTTGGTCTCTTATGTTTGTTGTGTGTTGTGTAGGTAGCGGCTTTTGCGATGAGCTGATCGCTCTTTCAAAGGAATTATACCGGATATGTGTGTCTCTGATTTTTTGTGTTATAGAAACCTCAACAATGAGGCGGCCTAGGCCCGAATTGGGCTGTTGCGTCAGAAAAAACATGTAATTAAAAGGCCCAATGTAAGAGGCAAATCGAGTCCGGAAATTCTACGGCAATTTTTGCACATCGCTTCAGCAGCTACAATCAGATTGCTCAAAATCGTAAAATCGTTGAGTGTTCTCCATTAGGTTTGTTACACCAAACACGAAACAGACAGAAAACTGAACGAAAATTTGCATTCTTGTAGAGAACGTCTCACCCAAAAATATCAGATTACACGAAGATATTATTGTGCTTACTTTGAGTCAGTTTTTCAACTCTTAAAGGGCTTTTCTGTAAAACTGTAGAAATTCGAAGCTTTATTTAATACGTAAATTCAAGTACGTGGATTCTATTACAATATAAATGTTGCTTCTGTTATATTTATGAGATTGTATGAGAATAAACTGCTTTACGTTTAAAGATAAGTTATAAATTTAGTCTGTTAGATATTTAAAATCATCAGCTTAAAAGGTAAATCCTTGAGATGAGGAGTTACTTTTTACTGTTAACATCACATCCCAGACACAAAAGAAGGAAAGATTCCAAAGCGATATATTCTGTCCATGAAAAGGAAAACCACATAGTGTCCAGTATGATCATTAAGGGGAATATCGGGACTGGGGCAGGCACTCAGACAGATCGCATTGTTCGGTGGTGATGTCATCAGTATCTTTCTTATTTATAATGCTTCCTTCCACGAGATCGCATTTTTTCAGGAGTCACTAAGCTGCTGTAATATCACTGCCGTAACCTTACAAGTACACTGACAAGTGTTCTATACGTCACATGCTTCTTGCCTCAGCCCTTGTTTATAATGCTCTGAGACACTAGTTCACTGCATATAGTGTGTGCAATAAATAGGGAGGCGGCATGTGTCTTCGTGATCTGAATTTGAGTGTGGCTACCATATGACCCGTCTACCTTACGCTTGCAACAAGGGATGGTACCTCATTCTGACAGGGATGGTGCCTCTAGTACTGTGTAAGACGAACTGTATATTCGTTAGGGTCTTCTTTGCAAACAGAAATGCTTCATACCACTGTAGGTGCGTTCTGCTACAGTGTTTAATACCGGTACGATGTCCAGTAAGATGTCTGTTCGAACAAAATCCAACCAATTTTTACACCGTAACTTCAGAAGTCTTTATATCGTGTTATTCTAACAGATTGAGGTATTTGTGAACACGGTGCTCAGAAGAGGGCTTTGCGTACAGGAGGCTGCGTAATCAGAGAATGGATAAAGATGCATAATGAGGGTCATCATTACTTGTACTTTCCACCAAACACTATTAGACTGACCAAATAAAGGAAAATATTAAGGTCGGGAACGCAGCAGACATAAAAGGGTTCGGAAACGCATAAAACATTTTACTCCAAATATCTGACTTAAAGAGACGCCAGGCAAGGCGATTTCTTAGGACGGTAGGGCTACCGTGGTTCCTTTTACGACGCTATCTATATCTCAGGCAATAAGGTCTAAGCGTCGATGGAGGATTAAATGGTGAGGGTAAAGAAGATAGGATTTGAAGGGAGGAGTTTTATTTTAACCGAAGCACATTCTGGCACATGCCTGGAGGAGGTGAGAAAAACCAAAAAGTTCAGTCGTAAATTGATAAGTAATATTAAAATTTAGGGCGTGAAAATAGTATGGTTCCATTTATACCTCTTTTGTTAAATTACCCTAACATTTAAAATAAATTAGAGGTTTTAATGTGTTTGGTATCCAATCCTTTCATTACCCTGTGGCTCTGCTATCACCGACAGTTTAAATCAGCCGATATGCATTACTCTTTTTCATTAAATGTAAAGTACATTTCTGCACTATGAAGTGCTTAGCAGATTATGATGGTTACTATGTTGGGCAAGCACTTGTAGGGGAGTTGTTGATGACAAGATTTGATACTTTGGTTCACGGTTCTTGACACATGGTGAATAGAAGAAGTGGGCTCATCGTGGCGGATCTTTGTAAATATAGCCATAGAGTGTCAAAGGTTTCATATTACTTAACAACAAATCATTGCACTGTTGCTACTATGGTACTGCTGAAGTAAAGTTAACTGAACTGTAATAAATACGAACACTGTCTGTCTGCAAGGTATGGTATTGACATGAAACACGGTTATTACGACCTGTGTAGTGGATTTTCTCCACAACACAGCCCTAATGCGAACTTGTTTGCTACGGGTCATCCGACTTAAACGGAGGGGCGTACGAAGTCGCTTAGTCTGAGCGCGCACTAGGAATTTGACTGTAGATTGCAAGGAAATATATATGTCTACTTAGAATCGAGCTATTTCGCTATAAATAATATTAGCTTAAAGTTTTGGTATAGGGAATTTAAGAACAAGGTTCCCATTACTTATGCCTTGACTTGTCCATTGATCACGTTTTCTGTTAGGTATTTCCCAACGGCACAAGAGTCCTTGTGGGCGAGGGCTTCCTCATTTTCGAGACTTGATGATCACTCTCAGACACACGATGCTCGGTGGGACTCCCCTGGACGAGTGATCAGTCCGACACAGAGACTTATACTTGACAACATACAACACTCTCAAGGGACAGACATTGATGCTACCGGTGGGATTCGAATCCACAATCTCAGCTAGCGAGCGGCCGCACACCCACGCCTTAGACTTCTGTTGATTACACTTAAGCTAATCTTCATCTGCAGTTGTATAATGCCGCAATGACGCAGTGAATATCTCGGTGACAGTCGACATGGGTTTTACTTGTACTGCATTGAAAAGTTTTATACTGAATTAAATGTTTTCAGAGAAACGACAATATACATTTGCTAGAACCAGAAAATAAATAAAGCTCTGGTTTTGTTATCAGTTGTGTAATTTACACGTATAAAGAATATCAATGTAGTAGATTTAACTTGGCACATGGCAGGGCGTTCACTCTCTGTACTATGAAAGGAATATGCGTGGTAATTCCCAGCTGTGATATGGTTAAAGATAATAATAGATAATATTTGAAACTGGCTGGATAAATAGAAGGGGACATACGAGTATATGAAAGTTTTAATTGCCTCCAGACATGAGACTTGAAATTATTGTCTTGCGACATGGAAACTCTTGCGGCCAATCAGGCATAATGTTAAGAGTCGAAAGTTCCAATATACTCGCGATACTTTGTATGATCCATTGTTTGTAACTTAACATTGCTTTCACGTACCAGCTTACAGCGATTCAAGATTTACATGCATAGCGTCACAGGAATTCATTCTCTTGCTATGTTATCACTTTGTGGTGGGTGTTATGAACCTTCAGGTTCTGAAGCACGCTGTATTCATATTTAGCCCTAAATATTGAGAATGAATTTTCGGAAGGGTAAATATATCGTAACCCATTTCAAGTCATTCTTTTTGTAATCTCTCTCGACAGAATAAGGACTACCACAAAGAGCTTTCTTCTAGGATGATGTGTGTCAGCCAATATTAATAACAGAGGTCTACAAAGTCCAAATCTGAAGAGTCTTTTTCACTTGGTGACTATAGTGCAGAGTACGTAACATGACTAAACCAAGAACCAAGGGTGGGATTGTAGGACAGGATGGTCACTTTCCATGAATTTGAAATGAAGCAGAAGAAAGTGGTCATGGCCCATTTCAAAATTCTATTACAGCATCAATCTGAAGAGACAGACAGCCAAGGATAATTTATAACGTGACGACTCCCAAATATGGGCAGAAGCGTTAGTATCTGAGTTAACTCGTAAATCATTCAGCAAACTCTATGTTAAAGAAATTTCATTTAATATAAATTTCATAAGTTTAAAGATGCAGATCTGATAGAGCACAACACTAAATTTAAAATACTGGTCTTCTGGATAGGGCAAACTGTGGAATTGTAGGTTGATACGGCTGTTACAAAGCAATATGCTGCTTCCATACGCAGTACCAAGTGAATAGGGTGAGGACGTTGGCAATATACATGCAGGTTGCTAAGAAAGTGGTAATTAAAACTGACGGGACGGGGAGAGGAGACAGTACGGTCTGATCGTAGGAAGGGCTGAGTTAATTTTATCCTATAGCATTGCCGTTAACTTCAAACTTTTTCGGCCACAAAAGAACAAGACTGCTATTGATTTTGCTGTAGAACTGCAAGGGCGATTACAGTCCCACTATATTTATCTTGATAGTGGAGTAACACTTCTTCAAAAGCTTGGGGTCTCTGTCCCGAAGAAAATATCAGACACTGAAGAAAGTGCTGTAGGGAAGGCTGTGGGTTTAGCGTTAAAGAGACCGCTCGTAGAGAGAATCAAACTGTAAGTATTTTGCCTTTTACTTCACCAAAGCACACAATAATATGTAACAACTTCAGACAGTTCCCTTATGTGATGTGCATGGTGTGAGAGCGTGCATCACACCCTGGTTGCCATGGTTACCAGTGACGTCACGCCCGGATTGCTGTACTGGTGATAGGGGTAGAGAGACTCTGTGCTCTTACTGGGTGTAATTCGGGACCCTGTTTAGTGACTTTATTAGGAATGCGACTCAGACGTACCTAACTCACATTTCCCTTACTCTTCCCCAGTTTCTTACGTCGCAGAGCTGACTTCCGGAATGTAAACTGCATGGCTAAACAAATAGTTCTTAAAACAGAGAAAATTATGTTTCGCGTGAAGGACGAACTGAAGTAGGAGGGTTTTGAACGTCGAGCTTATGATACAACACAGCATAGCCTGATGCCAGTAGGTGAAGTCAAGGACTTGCTTCCACCGGGAACAAGAAAAGGCGGACAAAAGAGGCGCAGAGTAACAAGTAAATACTTATGCAGCCCATCACGTGGTATGGTTCGCAGCTAATAAATTTACAGTGCTGTATATGAAGGGAAATACGGCAAAGACATTTATGGAGACTATAAAACTTGTATCTGATACCATTACAGACTTCGCACTAAAAAATCTATTTCTTGTCACTGAAACGACACACATGTAAATGTACACAGGTTGAAGACTGCCCAGACATAAAGGCACACACAGATTCTGCAGGTCTAGGCACGTATGGAAATCCAGGGGTAGTTGAAAACTGATGTAGGCAAGGTGTTGTTATACTAAAAAATATACTGAAGTTATATTTGACACATATCAGATTCTACTGAAAAATAACTTGTATCGTCGCAGTCTGTAGAATGTAGCCTGAAAATATTCTAGCCCAACCGTTAACGTGTACGTTTCACTGATACGGCCGGTATTATTACTTATGCGGAACAGGCCTGCTTTATTAATGCAATACGTAGAATAAATTAGAGGCAGAATCTGTCCTTAGAAGCTATTACACACGAAGGTCTCAAATATTTCCATCAGACACTGTTCTTATGTCTCCCTGTAAGGAAATCACTTATTCTCAGACATGCAGGAGTTCATTCGCCTTTCATTGTGATAAAATGTTAAACTTTAATTTCTTATTAAAGAATTTCGTTCTGGATTACATTCGTTCTTTTAATTTCCTCCAATCACGCGACCGGTAACAAACACGACCCCTACAATAACAGTCTTACAGAAGTTGACTTCATGTGGCTTGTTGGAGTTGGTGGAACTTAATGGTTCAATTTCCAACCCTGAAAATGGGTTATTCAGTCTTCTCCGACATACTGGTACCTATGCTGAACTGCGTCATGCAATAAAACACTAGATATTAACAAATTTACTGACAGCAGTGAAGAGTGCAAGACTCAAATAATATTTTTATAATAAAAAGCATTGTTTCCAATGTCTCCTTCTTTTAAAAAGATTGTTCTCTTATTCAGTTAAAGATTGTTTGTTATTTTCAAGTAAGTTCATGAAAATGAGAAAATTCGATTATACATGTATAGCGTGTAGCCCACGTAAACATCACGCCTTTTTGGTCCAGAATATTTATGTCTTTATCAAAACCGCTGTGACAGCTACAAATATCACACAAAAACAAAACTACATTTAATGAGAGACGAAGATCATAAGATCCTATTGAATTCATGGAAAACATTTTGCTATTCAGTTCAGAGTCTTTTGTGAATTTCTCACTGAGAAATTAGACTTAAATTTTACCTGTCTTTACATATGTACGTATAGGTGCAGCACTTGGTGCTTCACATCAAATGTCAGACTGAGGGATTTCGCGAGAAGAAGCAGCGAAAAAGACTATAAATATCTTCGTAGGTTCGCTCGTCACGACATATGAAATGGAGACGGCAGGAGGTGTGAGAAACATGTAAGACACCGTCAGTAAGGAAAATTCAGTGTCAGTGTAAAAACCTCATGGAAAGAGGGTACTTGAAGAAAACAGATGCGCGGTAGAGGGCGGTTATAAGAATCCACCTAAATGAAATAGGATAATGGAATACGGATCGGTGGAGGGGTAACAATCTACGGGTTCCGTAAAATACAAACATTTGTTGCCCTGAGGCACAGAGTTCGAAGGTCATATTCAAATGGACTAGAGGTCTGTGCCTGTAATCTCTTCGCCTGTGATAGGATTGTGGCCATAAACCATAGTGGCATACAAAGCAGGCAGGAATTATTACCGGCATGACACTCGATTCTCAATGCATATATTACGAGAGTGTTTGCCCGTATTCAGGTGCCTGAGATTGCAAGCACAGGCGGTTTCAGAAAAATGGTATTTGCACCAGTAACCAAAGTAATTACCTGACTCTGTAGAGCTGGTAAGGAGAAAGCTGATTATCGCTTAACAGGTCAAAAACTTTTCCCTACTTTTGTGATCTCGAGGTTTTATTAACTTTTGATAAAAGCCTGGCATTGGTTTCTGTTAGGTAATATAAGAGTCTAGTCGACATTGTACACGTTTTGTCAAAACGCATTTTAATATTGTCTTCTTACACCCTTTTCTGTAAAGTGTTTTCCTTCCTTTAGGATACAAGGAAGCATCTTTTAATTATCAAGTAATTAGCCATCTCTAAGCTAATTAGCATTACTCTTCCCAAAGAAGCAGGCGGATTTCTATTTCTGACTTCGTGGCATTAGGCCTCTTTCAAGTTGAAAGTGTTATTTAAGGGAGACGACATGCAGTAGTACAGAACTGTCGCAGATTTCAGAAAATATCTGGGTGTAATTCATCAGATTTAAATATTTACAGATAGGCGCTCCCTTACATTCAGTGTTACAAATACATATTGGAGAGAACAAAATTCCCCTAGTTTAAGATGCAAATTTAGATTAATATACTCCTAATACGTAAGCTATTTAATATGTCCTTGACCTTCACTGTATTTAGCATTTTATTTTGAAATCACTAGGATGTAATTGGCTTTTAATATTTAGACCTAGGGGTAATGAAGTAGTTGAGCTGCGTAGGACGTTATGTTATTTACACAGGTTTAACAGTACTGAAATATAGAAAAGTCTATAAGCCACCATGGCTTAAGTACGTCGCTAAGATGGTGTAGAAAATGACATGTATAGAATTTTGTGGAGAAATGTCATGTAAAACCCACCACTTTGAAGGCAGAAAGGATATGAGAAAATAATACTAAGATTAGTAGAATGTAAGCGGTACACGTGTATGACGTAGTTAGAGATAGGCCCATCTCAGGATTTTGTGTAAAGACTGGATTCGGTTGTAGCTGTGTATAATATTCTTATTATGCCGCAAAATAATGTTACTTACTTTTTTTAACTACAGAAGAAGAAATGAAAAAAACTTCTTAAGCCCTAATGTAATGGTCGGTCACCACACAGAATTTAGTTAGTGACATTTAGACATTAAAATAGCATTTTTTCAGAAGCAATTTAGTATTCTTCCCTGCCCCTCGAGAATGATATTAAAGCCTGTGTTTTATTTTGAAAGCATCAAGTGACGGGTCTCAGGCCGATTGTGTGTCACGTTGCTCACAATTTATAATTCATACTTCCCTGATACCTTTGACACCAAACTCCTGATAATGGCTACAAAAGTAAAACACTGAAACTGGAAAATGCTGAAGTCGTGCCTGAGAGAATGGTAGTAGAGTAAATAGAGTTTGCAACGAGGAAGAGAGAAAGCAATTAAATGGCACGTTATTTCACGGTTTCTTTGTAATTTCTTACAAAGTCGCTTAGTTGAGCAATTCAGAAATATATTCGATAACAAAGAGAATTCAGTTAAAAGAGGAAACACAGTAGACAGTCCAATCTATTGCAAGAAATATGGTATAGGGTAAAAAGCAAAATTTTTTCTTTGAAACCTGAATCGCTGCACATATCTCCCGAATTCTTAATGAATTCTGCTACTCTGTTCCAGTGCGGTACAGAACTTCAGAAGTTGTACGTAAATTACATTTAATTACCCAAACTTTAATTATTTTAAGTATTACAATAGAAGTATTCTTACTGATGAAACCATACAGTTTCTAACTGCAGACAAAACTAGTCACCACTTGTAATAAGGAAGTATAAAAACAAAAGCTTTATAATTGTGCTTTCAACTAAAAATCAATGACCAAATTCAAATTAGAACAGAAAATCAAACAACAAGCAGCGACGTATCATATTGCTTTGACTTTAATCCCGTAGGCAGAAGATCAGCTGCGTTTTGTAATTAGTTTCGTGTAGAAACCTGTAATTCTATCATTCATTTACATTCATCTATGTTATTAAAACTGTTTTTGTTCAAAATCAAGTTTGGAAAGGAACTCGATTTAAAATATATAGTATTACTTTAAGCGGCTATTCCTCTATGAGATATGGGTAAAATTGCAAAATACAGCTCCTAACTCTTTCAAGAAAGAAATTAATCTTTATCACATATTAATATTTAATTTTTACCTTACAGAGAATATTTTTCTCCTATCACAGAGACTAACGCGTGCACACTCAGTAAATAAATAAGAGCTGTTAATTTAAGAATCACAGGGAACCCACAAAAGTATTATATGCCGAAAGGGCAGGGAATTTAATGTTAAAATCTGTGACACGTATAATAACGACTAGGCTATGAAGAATAAAAAAGCGCACAAGTTGCAAAGGGAATTATAAGCACACACATTTCAGATTTAATTTATAATATCAGAGTAATATAATATTACATTACTTTTGCAACAGATAGAATCGCTAAGAAATTTCTTAAACCCATTTGCGTAAAAGAATCAGTATGGGGAATTTATTTTCTACAGCTTGAAATAGAAATTCTACCCTATGAAACCAAGAATTCTAATTTAATGCTTGTATTTTAGACCTCATTTGCGCATAGGAAGTGTGTTTTTTAAGAATTATTGCAATTTGTGTTTGCTGAAAGAGGCATTATTCGTAACGGTCTCAGTACGCCTAAATCCACCATCGTTATCCCAAATAAGGTCTAAAGTTTGTCAGTAGTAGCTAATTGGACGCGGAATGCAATTTACGGTTACAAAGTGCTTAGCGTAGAAGAAAATATGGACGAATTAGAGGGAAATTTGGAAAGAAAGTTCTATTCTTTAAAGAGATCTTAATCCATGCCCTAAGTCATGATGTAGGCGGCATTAAATTGTCTTGAATGTTACTGCATTATGTGGGTCAAAGTAGGCATTATATTACACCGATGCCAAGCCTACGCGATTTGCTTGGAATGCATATGTAATTCTCCGGAAGAGAAGTAACTGCTGCTAATTTATTTTCATGGCGCAACAGCCCATAGGGGACCAGAGTCTCCTAACACACCTAACTCGGTGGAACTTCTCTAGACGGGTGATCGGCCCGTCGCAGAGACCTTCACCTGACACTATACAACACTCAAAAGAGACAGATGTCCATGACACGGCGAACCCAAAATCGCAGCAAGCGAGAGGCCACAGATCCACGCCTTAGACGGCGCGGCTGCTGGGATCAACTATGTGCTGCTAATGGAAAGTCTTATCATAGGCTGCACGTTGCTCCTGTTGCTTCCTGCAGCCTCTAGTGCAAAGAACTGCCTGGCTTGGACACGAGAAGTGTGTAGCAGGTTTGAAATTTCGGAGTCGTCATTTGAAGTTTTAATTGCGTACGTTAATATCTTCATCAGAAAAATACAGTTTTCGAAATATGGAATTTCACGTCCAAGTGTCGTCTAATACCACAGAGCAGAAAGAGAGAGAGAGCGAGCGAGCGAGCGAGAACATATTGTGCATAACTTGGTTGAGAACTGAGGATTTTTAAAATTCGTGCGCCTGTGTGGTTTACTGTATAAAAATGCATGGAAATATTCCTAATATTGAGGAATTTAACAAATTTGGTTTTAAGGAAAGCCACCAAGAAATGAATGTATGTCCTGGAAACTGCAATATATCCGTGGGCGCATTAAACGTCTCTAAAATCCAGAACGTAAAAATCTCTAAATGCAACGCAGAGGAAACTCACTCAAATTTCTGGAAATATCTTCGGGCTATGTCTCGATCTAAGGTCATTACTGCCACATAATTGACCAGCTGTGCGTATCGAAACGAGCCTGTTGGAAGAAACGTACTAAAATTGGTGTTACAGACGTTGTTGTCGCATTATCGCATTATACAACGGCAAAATGAGTAGAATGAGAGGATTGCAAATATTTTGGCATTCAACATTTACACAACATGGAAATACAAATTAAACGTATGTGAGTGACGTAAAATTAAGAAACAGCAGTAAACAAAGCCACAATAGGGAAAACAAGAGGGCGAAGCAGAAGAGGAGGTTATATTTAAGACAGAAAAATGTTTAATATTATTGTTTTTTCAACAGACTTTTCGTAATTATTATGCAGAGCAGAAAGAAGCAAATGTGCTAGTTGCGAATTCGTTATTGCTTAAATTATGGAAGGAACAAATAGACAAAAATAGCTGTGCTGAATCATGTATAGCGAAAGAAAATTCAACAGTTCCTGTTGGAAGGGTTTTCTGTTCCCAATTATTATCAGAAATAGAGTGACCCAGCAGAACAAGAATAAAGGGTCTATACTAGTGGCAACGTCAGAAGTAATTTTACCAGGATGAAACTTTATACGAAATCTAAAATATAAGGTATATCACAAATACAAAGTAAATAAAAAATCAGAGATCAGTGTTAAAATCTTAAAAACTTGTTACTAAACTGAGCCATCTTATTAGTGCGATGTAAAAGTATGCAAGGGTTTGCTAACAGTGCTTCAGTTTGCAGTCTTTACTTGTAACTGCAGGGTTGCTCACCAATTTGCGAAGACTGCTGTTAGTTCCTCATATGTCTCAGTCTGTCTGTCCGTCCGTAAATCCACCGCTCCCTTCGCACGGAACAACTCCGTTCCCACAACAACGATTTTCGTGAACTTTCACGGAGGACTTTATTATAGCCTGTCGAGAAAATTGGAGGTTCTTTAAAATACGCCAAACCTGTCAGGCACTTACGTGAAAACTTAAGCATATTTAACGTAATATCTTACTAAATTCTGACTGCAATGACAAGAGATTCAGATAAATATGTATGAAAATCTAAAAACATTTTCATGTCAAGTATGCTTTTCCGACAAAAATTTCGTTGATGATATAGTTAAAAACACATGCCACAGCCAGACAGGCCGTGGGTAACTGAAAGCGCTCGTACCAGGAATCAAAGAATACACAATTTGCATGCAGGGTAATTAAGACAAAAATCCACTGCTTAATAATACAGTCGAACCCTGTTATAACGATATCAGTTTATACGACACCTCGCCTATAGAGGGAGATTCTCTATGGTACCAATTAATTCATCACAGTTAACGATAACGTTATACTCCTCGGTTATTGCGACACTTGTTTATAACGACAACAAATATTCAGTCCCTTTCACGACGTTATAACTGAGTTAGACTCTACTTAATAATGATGCTGAAGACAGGATAAAATTTGAGCTTAAAATACATGTTTGATGACACGTAATTAAGACAGAAAAAATAGTCATAATATTAAACACTGATTATCATGTACTACATTAAAATTACACCACAACACGGTGCCACGTAAGTTAGAGTGTAATGTGCGTGACTGCAGGCTCCCAGCGCGGTGTAAATGAGATTTCCGCTCTTCTGAAATGTTACGCAGCACTTACTGGTACTTACCGATGTTTCGAGACAACCTCGCGGTGCAGTCTTCAAGGGAAAAGCAGTTCTAGAAGAACGAGGGTAACTTTTCGTGGTGTGACGTAATAGTTAATGACGTAAATTTCGCGTTAGGACTGTAGAATTGTAGAACAGCAGACCAATCTAATAATAAATAGTGTTCGTGTTAGGACATTGCTTGCCTACGTAGCCATCGAATTTTCTTGCCATTTACACGACAGGGATTAAGAAAAGTAAATGTTGCAATCATAATATTATATGGAGTTTGTCGTTTATGTCTAGAAGTTGCATTTTTTTATAAATATAGTTCACATATATAAGCCAATCAATAGCCTGTGTATGAATATTGTTTGTAAGTTCAAAATAATTTATTTATTTACTTATTTGTGATCGATAAAAAGCAAATACTTTTAAATGCATAATGCATTTTTAAATAAATATGAGAACATGCCCTAATAATAATAATAATAATAATACTGTGTTACAATATATGTGAAAGTCCGAACAAGAACAGACGTTAAGGCGAGTCCAGGTTTTGAAGATCCTATGTGCCTCAGTGTTACGTTATAAGTTTATTACTGTCTCGTTATTTTTCAATATTTATTTCACAAAACAAATAACACGATGTTACTGAAACGACGTAATCTAACATGTCACAAATAAATCTCAGTCTTAGGATGCCCATTTTTCATCTTCACCGCCGTCAGAAATCAAGTCTTATCATTTCATTCAGGACAGCTGTACATTTCCTCTCACTTGTTTTTTGAGTTTCACCTTTCTCTGGAAGAAGATAATTTATAATTCGTTTTCCTCTTTTTTTTATTTCTGTTCTTTTCCGCGCCCTGGTCTTGCAACTGAGAAATTTGTCATCGCTCTGGGTGCCAAAACAAAACATTTGCTGATGTCTTGCCATAGCAGCCTCCATTGAAATGAACACAACACTGAACTTGCCATTAGAATATTTCTCTTAAGAAATATTCAGAGATATGCTAAGTGCACTAAGAGCAGAGACATGTCGAGGAGATTTAAGTGTGAAATAAATAAGTAAAACCATAAAAAAATTTTCAGTTTCCTCTTTATGGTAGGTAATTTCCAGAAGGAAAGGCAGAAAATGTGAGTGAAATAGCTCTACCATCTACGGTTCTCCCTGCAACATGTGTTGCTCATTTTTAAATCACCCTCTTCATGTTTTTCACGGTGTGGGCTAGTTAAAGACACTACCATTACCGGTGGCTAGATAATGTCGAGTGGCAGGGTAATACATGAAATGGAAGAGATTCGAAAGGAAGCGGTTGTGTTTAATCGAAGTAGTAAGTTTTTACCATTTGCGTGGAGGACCTGCAGAATATCGTGGAACACCTTTTTCAGGTTTGCTATGTCCCTCACGACATTCGGAACAGGCACCTACCAAACAGACATATAGAGAGGTAATGTTATATAACCGTGTCAATATATTATACAGGAATGAATTATATGATAATATTGAAACGTGTAGAAACAAAAGAGTTTTTAAAATGAACTGGACTACATTTGCGTAAGTCCGGTATAGAGGAAAGCATTTGTGGCAACAGTTACAAAGTTTCACTTCCAATAGCAGGAAACTTCTCGACAATCTCGAAGTAAACTCTGAGCCGTCTGCTTAAATTTTGAAGATTAAAATTAATCTACGTTCAGTTACTGCCTCCCATAGAACACTGCGTGACTCCACAGAAAGGCCAGTTCTTAAGGGCTACGAGGCAGTCCTCCTTGATACTATGGGAGTCATAAGAAAACTTAAATAAAGCCTGTGGGCAAGTGCAGATTTTATTGATATTACACCTGGCGGCGTACGTACTTGTAGCAACGGCTGAGTTTTAAAAGGTTGAATGAGTTTAGTTAGGGAGGTACAAACGGTGTTACCCCGTCTACTTTGTGGGGCACTGTGTTCGTAATGGGCAAGAAGAATGCGCGTTTCTTGGCACCCTGTCACGTATGCTGTATTTCTTCTTAAGGCTATGTTACTGGATTAAGTAGACCAGACAAAAAATTGGTAGCAGTGCAGAGCAAAAACTCGTTATAATTCAGTGGTTCTCAAAGTGTGTTCCGTGGATACCAAGAGATCCGCGACCAGTTCCCAGGAGACCGGTGGATACATTCCTGTAGTGGCTACTTTCAAGTTTACTTATTTCTTAATTAAAAGAAAACTTTTCTAAATAATTGCGAAGGCCTTTAATTGGCGGTGTTTTTATCTCGTATGACCGTCAGAATATCTAAACAAGGAACCGCTGTACTCGCGAAGCAAGCGACAGTCGGTTTAATTAAGGTCATATCATGCAATGCATTGATAAATATGCTATTGTTATACAATCAGTCAGTCTGAAGTCAGTTCTGAGGTAAACATTTTTAATTTTGTTTGTCTACCAACCGGATATTCTTATATTTACGTGAGTAAAGATGTAAGTATCCGCAGTTATTTTTCGAAGCCAGCTGGGGTTCGCGAGCAAAAACGTTTGGGAAACACTGATCTAATTCGATACTTATACCACTTATAATTTCTAACGTTTTACACACAAATGAATAGCCATATATCAACAATCTCTTCACTCTATCAGTAACATGAAGAGATTTTTTGTACTGGTCTCTTTTATTATCTTACATAAGAACATCTATGAATTACATATGTTATTAGCATCCAAGGGGAGTGTTACTTTATATACCACCAGGTTTAACATTAAATAATTTTAATTTGTGAGTGTACAAATTATTTATTTGTTTTGTACGGATATCAGAACAAAGTGATTATTTCCTTGTACAGCATTAACTTTTTGGGTTTTATAACAGAGACGCAGTGTGTTTACTGCACTGTACAAGCTGAATCACAATTCAGGTTCAATGTCGTTCTCAATCCGCTAATTAAAATCAAGTTGCTGTTTTAAATGATTAACAACTTGTAAATAAGTAACATCGAAAAATCGTAAAAACATATACAGGAAGCTACGTTTTTACGACAGAAAACTGACGAGGACCTGCCAAATATAATGAGTTAAATTTCGAGAGGCATGACAGTTAATGGCAGGAACCTATTTGACTTGTACTGGTCCCTTAGGCTCAAGCACGTGAATAGAAATGTAGGCTGCCAGTGAAGTGGCAACTTACATACTAGTACCGCTACCTGGCTAAAAGTCCGCTGCTTAGTTTGAAGCTGAGTATCGTATTGGACGCAGTGTTATTCATAGAAAGAAGTGGTGCTTGAAGACATTAAGGTTTAAAAAGTAATATCTTCTGCTTTCCACAGTTTTGACCGGTTAATGGAGAACTTATATCTTGTTACGTTTTATTTTTATGAAGCAAGCGATGGGGCCTATCTCCTCCAGATGGAAAATCCGACGTGTTCTGCGCTGCTGACACGACAGAGTTTTCGGTAAGTTTAATTTTCAGTTTACAGCTTATTATGTTTTTGAATTCAGTAGATGTTTTTAATATTATTTGTGTCTTAATGACATTAGTTACTAGTAAAGAAAAGATGAACTCCATTAGTGCTCGGTTTATAATATTTCTGTCGATGCTGACGAAGGCTGAAGTCGAAGACAGGAATTCTGCAGTTCGCGTTGTGTATAAATCATAAAATTCTTATATTCTCCATTAATTTACGTTAGCATGTTAGTAGTTTCCAGGAAATACTACTCTTCATACCAGTAATTTGTGCTAAATATGCGTTAATATGAATTACATCAGCGAAGAGGTTATTTTTAAAAGTGCCACGTATGTCTTTCAATTTTATTTCCGTCTGTAGTGCTGAAATTCGAATCTAGCTTCGGTGTGAACCATGTTTTATTTTGGAGAAAAATAGCCCTTATTTTTCTGTTTATTTTAGGCGTGGAAAATTACTTGAGAAAGTCTCGGTGTGTATTAGATTTTGTGCCTGTTGGTTGCTTTCCGTACTTCATTCTAGTTCCAACCGGATAAAGTAAAGCAAAGTCTACACAGATTTACGCGTTTCCAGAGGATGAATAAAACTGTCGACATTGTTCGTTGTCTTAGAGTACAGGCCTACGACTTTCCTGGGGGGGGGGGGGAGGTGGAACCTGCTTCCGTGTTCAGATTAAACAAGGGAGAGTGGGGCTCCTAATCTACGAAACCGCTTAAAAAGTGGTAGTTTAATACCCGAATTTTGATTGACTCCCAGAGACCCAACGTTATAGGTTGTCAAATTCCTTTGTGCCACGTGAAGAAGAAGGCAAATACAAACTTAGAATTATTGTGCTTTTTTAACCTGAGAAGATGAACAGCGTCAAGAATGTTACTTACGACTGGCAACAGAAATCTTGAAGTTGAATCTGTAGGTGTTGTTTTCTACTTCACTTCAAAACTAATATGCAGTAGTAGTTTCCTTTATGTTACTTTTACTGTGACTCACGTACAACCTGTCAATAATCACGGAGGTTGCGTGATCAACGAGAATTTAAACATGCAAGTTTTATTTTAACATTCTGTTTGCGAATTTGCGCCTTGTGATTCGTTGTTTTTCAGGTTCACTTAATTTCTATCAGATGCCATACTGGGTTAACCCTTATGTCATTCTGGCACATTTCGGTACCAATTGCTACTTCGACACATTTACTTGTATTAATCGCGTCATACAGTTTTATAAGCAACACCCTTTCCTCATCTACCGTGTAGATTGAATCAGCAAAATCTTCCGAAAGCGCTGTTAAGTTCTAAAACTCTTAGCAAGGTTTCACATTCCATAAGACAGGAAATTTTCGAGTGTTTTTCCTTGTATTCATTCATTGTACATGACGAGGCTTCTTGCTTTACCTGAACGTAGGTCTACAGAGGTTTATATCAGCCAGTTAATCGGCATACTTTCCATTGCAAATTCATGTGTGATAATATTAGCACTGGAGGACACACCGACGTATTACGCTTTCAAATGTGATATGTCGCTATCAAACAGAAGTTTGTAAAGCGTTATGAGCACGAAATAATTTACATGAATTCTGAGGGGTATGTGCTATATTCTATGAGACTAATAATATATATTTCAGTTTGAAATCTCTTTTGTGAAGCTTTTGTCAATATAAAATCGTCTAAAACTACCCTACTTAATTTTTGTGCATGTCTTAATATACGGACGAAATGTTGAGCCTTCTGGCTTTCTTCTACTCCCAAGCCACAATATCAGAGTGAGTTGTCTGCTTTCATCAGCTTCATATTTGATACTTCTTGAGTCGCAAGGCCTGAACATTAAATTGTTTTCGTAAAGAGATTAATTGCTGGATTCTTGCGCTACTTCTGTAATGGGTTGTTCCGGTATTGCTTTACTTTCTTGATCAGTTCACCTGAACGCTGTCACACAGTTGTAAGAACACTACCAGATAAGATTATGTGAAGTTTTCAGCAGAATATCTGTCACTGCATGAGCTGCTGGTGTTACGAGGGTGACAGCGAGTGAAGTAACGGTAGGACACGTGATATATGAAATTTCAAGCTTCACTTAGTTCATAAAGATTTAGAACTCACGTATGCATAAGCATCTATGTGATTTGTACGGAAGTCGGTGCTTTGTGAGGACTGATTTACGTTCTGTTTAAAATATGTACGTGGCTCCGGCACTAATGAATAGTTCGTCGAATATGATGGCAAGAAAACAGATACGGGCGTTATTATGTGCTCTGAATATCGTCCATTGTGATGGAGGTTTTTGAATGAAACTGGAAATTTTCAATAACAATATTATACGTTGCCGTTCCGCACTAAATGATAAACGAAATTTCAGCAGCCCAATTATTTCTGGATATTCAATGTCGACATTAGTTATAGCTGTCTGTCCGCCCGTCTGGCTGTCCCTCCATGTGGAATAACTCGGCTCCCACTGGACGGATTTTCATGAAATTTGGTATTAGAATATTTTTCGACAATTTGTCTAGAAATTTCAAATTTCCTTAATATCTGACAAGAATAACGGGTACTTGACATGTAGGCTTATGTACATTTATGGTAGTATCTGGCCAAATTCTTCTTGGAATAAGAAATGTTTTAGACAAATTTGTAGAGAAAATTAAAACACACAGTTTATGCTCAAATTTTTTTCCGAAAATCGTGACTTTTTTAGATAATATGTAAAACATGGCAGTGACAGACAGGCCACACATGACAATATAATACGACGCATGCGCTTTGAATGCCGGATAAGTAAGGCAAGAATACATACACACTCACACTATGTAATATTTTTTGCTTTTCCACGACGAAACGGTTAGGCCAACGCGCCTCAGTGTTACGTGATTTGTACACTCCTTGCCTTGTTTGTTTTTAACTTTGTGTCTTTCAGAATTTTATCGAGTGCGACTTCTGTTTAGATTACAAAAGCAGTGATTTTTTTGTATGGGAGGAACCTAAAATTCAACAAAGATAAATTTTTCCTTGGAACCAGAATCAGAGACTTAAGGGATGCAAGAGTAACATATACGCAACTAATGAAACAGGTTATTATTATGCAGTTAGAGACTTGAAGGTTATTGATTTAAATGGTTTCAAAATTACATATTTATGTGTTTAGTTCTTGTGGTGTATTGAATGAAAGGTCCTGATGGTCTAGTTTCTTTTACTAAAAGGACATTTTCATTTCCTGTACTTAATGAAATCAGCGTCAATATTAGTAGACTACGTTAATGTTTATTCTTGAGAGTGAAATCATTAATACTATTGTTGGACGGACATCAGTAAGAAGCTGTACACTGCCTTGCAGCCAACTCCTCGCTATCGGACATTATCAGAAATTTTGTACTTCTGTGCAGGAATTTCAATAAAGCGATTTCTGACTGCATTTCCGACGGCAGACTCCATTTTCCAACTGAGAAGTCCGATTATCAGCAGGTTATACCCTTATATATCGGATTACGACTTACATACATCTACCTATATCTGTGTATTTATTTATTTATTAACCATAAACGTATAAACTACAATGGGAACGTTAGCAACGTCTCCATTTTTCTTCGGGATTCTTCGTTTTCCTATATCTGTATCATCATACCATTGCTTTACACACATTTAGCTGTCGCCGTTGCTACATATTCTTAGCCACTGACAGCGTATTTAATTTAAAACACTTAAATATGATGGTAGAGATACTTGTCTAGATATGTACAGGGATTACATTAGTACACCACTTTCATCATATCAATGCAAGAACAAATCCTAGGAGAAGGATAATTAAGAAACCAAAGAGTATTGTTTTCTGAGATATGGCGCCTTATAGCTTGGCGAATATGTGCCGATATATAAGGAAAGCTTGCAACATTAATCGTAAGGATGAGAGGATAGACGGCTCTGAGGAAACAATAAGAAACAAACAGGATTAGTGGAGCCGAAAACTAACAAATGGAATTACGTACCTCAATAGGAAGACGTGGCACCTAATAGAAGAACCGAACATTGTAAAACTTGAAGAGAGTTCACATGCAAAACTTTTATGGAAGTGAAAATATGAAACAGAAGGACTAAGGATAAAACACTTCCTAATTCGTGTGTAGAAGTTATAAATATCTTAATATAACATTATAAACTGTGAATGTTACCCAGCAAACTGAAGTAGAGGTGTCGATCAGAAAGTGAATTCAGGTGTAATTTCTTGCTTTCTGAGAGTGCAAGGCATGGGAATTCTTGTTTTATTAAATCTGTCTAGGCCATTTTCTGGTATGGTGACTTGTTACAGGAAAAGACGAGCTCCTTTCAGACGTTTAGATTTTGACATGCATGAGTTCATTTTGCATCATTTAACTGAAATCTGGCCAAAGACTATCATTAGCCAACTACGCTTTTAACATGCATTGACCAGTTGCCTAACACTTCAGAAGTACTGTACATATTATTGTATAAAAAATAAATGGTTCTGAGAAATGTTACAACACAAAATCTTTCTCAGCACCGCCTTTATTTACACCTCCAAATTCCAAATAAACTTTCGTCAATTCTTTTACTGATTTCGAGGTGCAGATTCCTTTATAGGCGAAGTGGCTTAATTTTGACATGTTTAACGTTCAATTACGTTCACACATCATGAAACACAAATATGGTGTCTAGCCAAGGAGTGATAAAATATAATTTCTTCAAAGAAAAGAAAGAGGGCGGCAAAAGAGGCTTTTTTTTGCGAGTGCATGGCTCCTGACTTGCATGGCGTCAATAACGGGCTGTATGTCTTAAGGTTAAGGTGGCCATTCTCGTTAGCAATACTTTCCGGAAGTAAATTATTCTTCGGTATATTGTTAGAGGCTGTGGGTCTATTTCAGGATGAGAACTTCCTCAGTAAACAAATATAAGAGAAATAACATTATGACACAACACAGTAAAGGTTGGTTAGAATTTCAGCAAATTTCATATTTGAAATGGGGAATATCTTGCAACAAATGGTTGTGAGGGCTGGCTCCCTTGTCAGATGGCTCAAGTAAAACAATGTTTCAGGGACCAACTCCACCTCTATCTTCAGGATTTTAATAACAGAACCCTGATGATGGGAACTGGGTCGGCCAGCTCGAGAAGGGTTTTTTGATCCTCTCTGAAGACTTCAAGAAAAATAGAAATTCCTTTTTTCTTTTTATTTTTTCTTTTTTCTTTCCTTATTTATTAATAGCTGTTTACCGCATTCTTGTTTGTTTCTTCGCATTGTTCCTTATGTAATATATTTCAGTTTTTTCCTTCTTTCTCTACTCCTTAACTGTTTCTGCTCTGCTTCTTGTACTTACTCCGTTTTCGTATTTTTTCCTATGGTTCGCTCGCTTTTTGTCTCCCTTGCTCTCTACTTTTACCATTCTGTCTGCCTTTTCTTACTAGCTTTTTCTCTTAGATATTCTTTTCTGCTTTCTCTTTCTCTTCTTACATTTATTAATTTTACGCTTTTCCTTTCTTTGTTATCTTTGCTTTATCTCGTTCTTTTTCTCTTTATAATTTTTTCGTTTCTTCTCTTTACCAAGATGTCCCAACACTCGTCACTTACAAACGCAAACCTTAAAATAATTCTGAACACTTTCTTAATATTTTTCACATTTCTAGTGTTATTGCTTACGATTCTAAAATTGTCAGAAATTTTCATTTATTTGTGGGCCACTTAACTACGCTGCCAGAAAGTCATGTTATATATTTCGAATATATTTAACATAGCGAAAAATCGATGGAAGAAATTTTTTAAACGAGTTGTTATGATCTGTTTGATGGCACCGTCCCGGTTCCAGCACTCTCATACAATCATAAAAAACGTCGGGTCTTTTTATTTCTCTATTTTTTATTCCTCGTCGTTAATGAATATACTATTAGGTATTTTTTAAAATTAATCTTCGAGTTTTAGGAATTGCTTTTTGTGTTTTTGTTTAGGTTCCGCGAATAGAACGTATTTATTTAATCGTCAGCTCACACCATTTTAGTCCGAAATCACCTGCAGTGCAAGCAGTCGCAGCATCTCGCTGTTTTTCTGGATGCACAGGAAGACAAATACATTTATAAATGAGGATAGCCGGCTTACATTAGGGGACCCGTGCACGTACTTCCCTCTTACAAGTCACTACTATTCACTCAAACGTTGTACTCCCTCTACTAACGTGACCCAACAGCCCAAAAGAAAGGAAAAATGAAACGGTGACCTTTTCTCCTACATAAGACTAGCCGAGTGTTCTCTGTCACAGAGAGCGAGCGTATTTACTGTGCTGTAGGAAATTAATCTTTAAGTAAAATTCAGGTTAATTTTAGTCAGTTGGAGAGAGGCTTGGATTTGGACATATACTTCGCAATCCTTCCTCATGTGAGAAACCCCAGTACGACTGTGACTGCAATGGTCAAGCTCCATGCGCAATAAATCATGTTCATGGGTCCCAGAGGTACTCGATGCTATGAAGGACAGTCCCACAGACTGACTGTCCTTGACTGACTTGCAGAAGGACTTGGCCTTCAAACGAGTCAAGACACAGATGTATAATTGCAATAACGTTTATTGTGACTCTTAAAACATCACAGAGTAAAGAAGAGAAAATAAAACTTTACTTGGATTGTGTTATGCTTTCATTAGTTCGTGCTTCGAATAAAAGTTCTAGCTCTAATAGAAGTCTATAAACCGTGTAATTTAATAATGACCTACTATTATTTGTACGTGAAGCCTTTAATGCGAAATCGATAAAGTATTTTATGACCTTTCAATTAATGTGTGAGTTATAGCTGTATCTTATCTCTGAGGAAATTTTTCTCCTGAAACACGGAGCCATTCTAGCATGTGCAATAGTACAATTGCAAAAGCGCGCTTAAGGGGTCTGAGACTCAGTAACAATAAAACCTTTCTTACAAAACGCAAATAAGTCTTGTTATAAAAACGCAGAAGGTGTAAAACTTTGTGACTTCTTGTTAAGCGCATTCTCTCTGCCTCCTGTAACACAGAGCCTTGTCATAGCCCCTGTACGTATGTACACATAGTGATGCTTCTCCTTTAACGGTTTACTCGTATCTTCGTAGAACATGAAGAGCATGCGAGGTATGTGTGTCGGTGTCCTAAAGACTATGGGACTATTACTGTCCTGGCGCCAGGACGCCGACATTTGAGAAAGTAATTTAGTAGAAGATGAGGCGACTTAATAACTTTATCTTTGCTGCCGCAGGACTGTTGACCGCTATTATTCTTTTTAATGGGTATTTTGTGTTCAGCCACATAATTTAAACGTGTTCTTTCACAAAGGCCTTCGGCCATCTATGTTACACTTCATGATGGTCGTAGTTGATATGGAGGGGATGTTATTGTGGATGAATGGGGTTAGGAATGCTGCTGAAATAACATCCGTAGAAGGGTGGACCATTTATTTTCAGTTTGGTATGTTTGCATAAAAAAAGCTAGGCGTATAGTTTTACAGCATTAGACGTCAATAGCTCGCCATACACTACAGAAGAAGGCATATTAATTGTTGAAGTTTTCTATGAGGTGGGAATTTTCGCGAAAGTTCAAAGCAATTATGGAAACCTTTAATGTTGAAATACAGCTTAAAGAAATCATGTAATAGTTTCGGGACGAAAACTTACGGAAACTTTTTTTGAGTTATAACGGTAAATTGAAACGCGTCGTTGCGTGTAAACAAAAAGGAAGAGTTAATAAAACAACACGCCAAGGAAGCAGCTCACAAAAGCACAACTCAAAGTATCACGAATCTGAAAAGTGAAATTTACAGTTCCACAAAATAATGTTATCTACATTTGGAGACAGAAATTACACAAGTTCTTTGTGCGTATACTTCTTATCATTGAGGCGGAAGGTAATAAGTGAAAAAAAATAGTGTTTACATTCTCTGTAAATTTCCATAATCTACAGGAAAGACGAATCGTTCTTGTAAGTACACAGCTGAATTTCATTGTACCCCATAGACTTCCAGCACCGTCTAGAATTCTCTAAGCTCGCTGATTTATCTGAAGTACGTATTTTACCTTCTTTGTAAGAAATCATGCCATAGTTAAATATGAGACTATTTTCATGTTTGTTTTCTTCCAGTATTTCAACACATGCCTTTCAATAAATTCCAAGAAAATGCGTTCCTCTTACAAAGGTCTTGAAGTCACGTCCCTCTGACTAGATGGATGTACTACAGCGATGTAATGTCGCTAGTCAGAAAATCAGTGACTCACTTGATTTCATGTAGAGAACGTATGAAATTAATGCTGTGTGTTTCAGGATTAAAGTAAAATAGTCTTTTAAGACGAATGTGATAACTGAAAAATGCGCATTTATTTTAGCTGGCAAGTGTAGAGGAAAGATTACTTATTTTGGGTGGTGACGCAGTATGCAGGTTTAGATACGTACCAAATTTCTGAAGGGAAGTGCAGCTTCCTTCTTTCCGTACCCAGAAGGTGGAAGCAACAAGTCTCGTCAAAATGTAGACTCTGCGGAATCACACAGATTCGCTCTTCATATTTGCCATCTTGGGAATTCTATATTGAATTATAGAGCAGTAACAACTCTGAAGACCACAACGTAGAAGGAAACGACATTATTAAACCGAACTTAAAGAAATGTGGATCAGGGGCTTTGCAAGGCTCAAGTTTTGGGTGCGTGGTAGGGGGCAGTAGTTCTTTGTTTTAGAATACAGAACGAACCTTTGAGTTACATAGCAAGATACGAGTTTATTGAGACAGTAAGCAATGTCTTCTTAAGGACTGCAGTTCACTTAACTTCTTAGTTATTGTTTTAAAAGACAACTGGGCGAAAGAAAAGGTTTTCTACTGTTATGAACGAATATAAATTTCCATCTGCTGCAGTTCGCCCTTCCGAGCTTGCCAGCTAGCAAGTGCCCGGGCGAACGGCGGATAATTTACTGCATTTAGTGTGAGAGAACATAAATTTCGAAGTGTTGCTACAAAGTGCGCGGGTCTGCCATTTAGCAAATTAACTTCATGGACATGTTAACCTGCAATTTTGATCTAATGCGCAACTGAAAACATCAATAATATTATCTGATATTCATGCAATCAGTGCTGTAGAACGAAGTCGTACAAATTGAGCTTTGTTGGTGTTAAACAGCTGTGTTTAATGAATCTGTGGAGTGGTGTAAATAGAAGGGCCATTACTCTGCATTGTGTTCCAGTTAATTATAATTATCATAACACAAATTCAGAACAGCATGTTTCTGAATAAAGTGCGGTCGGGTTGGAGTATTTCAAACCGACCACAGTCGATAGCGTAGCCTTACAGCAGTAGCACAACGTGTTGTTTGTTTTGAAGTTCAGGGAACACAGCAAATATTAGATTGTTTAAATGTTGTGAAAGTTGTGACTGAGGATCAAAATAATTTTCTCTGTCATTTCGTGCCTAATTAAGCAAATTACTGAATAGTTTCGTAAATAACTTCCTGAATAACTGATTTTTCTCACAGTCTCACTGAGATGAAACCTCTCTGTCCATCCATCCATCCATCCATCCATCCATCCATCCATCCATCCATCCATCCATCCATCCATCCATCCATCCATCCATCCATCCGTCCGCATTTCCGCCCGTCCGTCTGTGTGTCCGTCCGTCCGTCCGCCCGTCCGTGTCTGTCTGTCTGTCTGTCTGTCTGTCTTTTCTGTCTACCTTCTCTGAAGATGTGTAAGTTTTCGGTGGTTTACCTCAGTCCTGAGAAGAGCTGAAAGACTATCTTAAAATACAAGCTGCCATCTTCTTGCTTTTTATTACGTATAGCATGAAAATCTTTTCAATACACAAACCCAAATATTGATTGCTGTACACCGTTTTTGCATGAACGTAAACTACTTAAATCCCTTACATATTACTGACTTTCTTGTTTTCAGCCATCTTAATACCTCAAACCACGAGGCATTTTTAGTTTTTGTTTTCTGCCTCAAAGCTGCATATCCAATCCACCAAAAATTCTGTTCTAATTTTGGAAATAATTTCATGAAAGTAGTTTCAATAGAATGCATGGTTATGTCTATATTATTACTAAAGAAATATTTTATCATATTTATTAGCAATTTTACTGTTAAAAGCAATAATTTGCTCGTCAAGATAGCAGTTCAGCACTTGGCGCATAAGGGAACAGGAACAGATTTCGGAATAAGATAATAAATTTAACGCCCGCGTCGCTCCACAGCAGCTTTTGTATTTTAGTCTCTGACTGAAATGTGGCAGCGGGTCTCCCGTACGAACACTGATTTTATTTTATACAAGAATTGTTGTTTTTTGCACTTTCTGTGATTACAAATTTACGTTAAAATTTAAGGCAACTTGCACAAATCTGTCCATATGAAGGAAACATATATCCATGTTTGAAAAGAATTTTATGTTCTATGAAATAAAATAAACCTCCCTGAACAGTGATGACTAGGATAATGTAAGTTATTTCACTCAGACGAAATGTGTTAGTGTGAAAGTCTCACAGAGTAAATTACTTGGAGACATAACTGGAAAAAATAAAGTGAGAGTACAAAAATACGCTAAAAGGCCACAAGAAATAGGCCAAGACAAATACAAGAATACGTAAAGCTGAGTAATTCAAAGAGTGTTATCTTTCACAATTTGTTTAGGCAGTCCATCTTGGTTAAATGATACAGCAAGTAGAGACTGCTGTAATGGCAGATTTTATTTTTATCAGGTGTTAAAGAATGTGCCAATTATACAAAGTTTAAACCCGAGATACAGAGATTCAAAATGTAGCTGATCGGAGACTATCTTGTTAACCATCTGAACGTAAGGTACAATGACATACTTAGAAAATTGCATTTTATTACAAATTTGACGAAAAATTTAAGGATGCCTTTCGAAAAATGGCTGGGTTGCTGGAATATTCTCAGTCTAATTTGTGGGGTTCGTAGCGGTTCATTCTCGGAAAATATGACAGAACATTTCTTTTTATTGTAATATTTAAGTTGTTGAGCAGACTGTTTCTAAAATCAATATACGTTTCCGTAAATTAAATAAATAACTGACCCCAGATTGCGGAACTTGCTGTGAAAGGTCACGATCTCTCAGATGTTAACATGAATTCCGCGCCTTTTACGGAACCCGTAGGTTATTGCCGTGTTAAAACAAGCCTGCTATATTTTGCCTGCCAAAACAGTGCCTGATGAATCCAGTTCATATCGGCACATCCTATGTGGCCATTAATTTCCCTACAGAAACAAGAAGGCAGACTTGTGAGGTCGTCGCACTTTGTGGGTTTTCGCGCTTGTGTATCCCCAGCCTCACTTTTGAATAGTCTGATTGATTTTCAAGACACTGGATTAAATATTTTGCAACTGCAAAGTGCTCCAAAGCCGTATTTTTAAGTCTTCTGAAAATAGTAAAACAAACTAAAGGAAGCTCTCTAACCTGTAAAGCGGAGCAACCCTAACTACACTTCACTTACAAAGTTTCTGAAATAATATTTGGCAGTAGACAACTTGTGTAAACATGTTCGGCACCTTAAAAAATTATTATTATGGGGAAATGTAAAATAGAACTATGTCGATGGAGTGAAAACATCTTCTTCCGCTTTCGTTTTTGTGGTGACGACTTTCGAATATTTGGACTTAACTATATGAAAGTTGACACTGAAGTGCTTATAAATTAGCAGTATCAAACACAGTTTTATGCTGAAATTTTATGTTTTATATGGCAATATTAAAGGATAAGGAATCCAACCTTACATACTAAATTCTACGTAAAGATATACAACACCAAATACGCGCTACAGGAAAAAGTTTGATGACCTCAGGCCGGAAGTTCTTGTCATACTGCCGTCGGTGTCGAATTCTGCAACTGGTTCCCACAGTCACTCTACTTCAAGCTTATACACGTACCTTTAGCATTAGTCAAATTTTAATAACATATTAGTCTTTTTTGAGATTTTTATAAAAAGAATGCCTGGCGTTTCTTTATCTTCGTGTTGAATTTTGTTCTCCATTTTAATTCGTAAGCAATTAATTTCTCATACACGCCAATTTTTTGCGCTTTGTAGTTACTTCTTTGTTATCCTGGCTCTTGTGTTTGCTGGGTTATGATTCACTGCATTTTATCGGTTTATTTTTGAATGCACTTCATTGAGCCATTCCTTTGTACCGAAATGCATGTCTGTCAGAACACTAACCTTCACAACAATTAATATGTGCTGATAATAGCTTTCCTTTCAGCCTTCATGTCCATGAACAATATCGCACATTATCGGTATCACAGATATTTGTCGTATATTCTCCCCTACAGGGTGAAAATTATATTATCTACAAATTGTTTATTTTACCGTTCATTATCAATGTAGAAACAAGTGTTAGACAGAAGAGAGAGTAACGTTTATAATAACAGATTTTGGAAGAATTTCCTGATCTCTTAAATCTAGAATCAGTTGTTATATTTGCAGCATTAGTATAATGAATTAAGGTTTGTGGATTACATTTTTTGTATAGAATAAACATGAGATACCTCAATGGAACAGAGTCGTTCTTGAGAGGGTAAGAGTTCCTCAGCAATCAGAAAATTCGCCACATTTTACGAGATCCGTAAGCTTGTTACCATGTTCACAAGAGCTCACCCCTCGTCCTTATTTTGAGCCACATAAATCCAATACATTTTCCCACCCTATTTCTTAAAGATCGATTTTAATATTATTCTCCCACATACAACTTAGTATTTCGAATAGTCTCTTTTCATATATGCGTCTGTGTGTGTGCGTGCGCGCGTGCGTGCGTGCACGCGCGCGCACGCGCGGTCTTCTCCTCCCCTATATATGTTTCAACCATCTCACTGCATTTCATTTGATCACACAAATAACAGAAATATCATGGAACAAGTGTAGTGTAATAACACAAATATCGTAAATTTCTTTCCTATAGACTTCATTTGAGAAACTGAGTTAGCATACCTGATGTTGTAATTTCCATTATTAAAGTTGCTCTCATGTATCTGTGGATACATAAAACAGAAATCAAATAACACAAGAGAGATTTCTGTTCTACAGAGTAGCATTCGGATAGGACGTCTAGAAGTCGCCTTTCCCTCGTCACTTATCATTCCATCCGTTATCCAGACTCATTCACCTACTATATGCGACATACTCGTACAATGTTAGTAATTTAAAGTGTCTGTAAAACGCTATTGAAAGTGACAGAGAAGGCACCTACATGTTAAATATATTCTTACACAATGACGTTGTTTATAAAACTATATTTATTTACTGTGTTGATGTACCTGCTCCTGAAAGTTGTTTACCAAGGGTCACCTAAAGAGACTCGAGTATTTGTAGCGGAAATGAAGGCGGTGGACGGACTGAAGCAAAAAACAGAATTTTGTACTAATATTTTAGTTTACATCTGTAATTTTAAGGTTGACTGTGTTTGATTATCTCTCGGAAATTTAGCAGTTTCCACTTTTAACACTTTGTATTTTACTATTAACGCATTTTGTGTCGAAGAGTAGGCGATGTGCACATTTGGATGTTTTTAAGTATACAAAACTGCATGAGAAAGAAGGCGACAAGCACACTGAGGAAATATTTAAAAGAAGTAGGTATCTGCAACGTGCAGGTACAGTTGAATGAAACCAACACTCAGATACGAAAAAGTATGGAATTATAGTTGTTTGTAACTTTATGTAAACATCGTAGCTTCTTCACTTAGGTTATCACAGCGGTAAATCCAGACACATTTGGTTTCATATTACATGAACTTATTGCCTGAAACCAGTTTCTTTGATGGTCGCAAAGCGTTATTAGTCATAAATCAGTCGCCAATATGAGTACAGTGCGGAAATTTGAGGTTTATTTGGCAAACGTAATGTATACGGGGCCTGCACGAGAGTAATAAATTCTTCATGACAAAATAAAAGAGCGAAATGTTTGCAACAGAGGAACGGGCTGTAGCAGCTCTGCTCGGAGCTCATTATATTATCCATCCGAACGTAAATTGCGATACAATTAGGCGACAGTTTAATGTTTGCATTGTGAAATTTACCTGTGGTAACACCTTCCAAGTTTTGTCATATGTTAGGTGGTTCATGGAATTTGAATTCATCGTAATAAGTAAGAAAATGAATTGCTGCACGACGGAAGTGTTCTGTCGAGAGCTTGTAACTATTCGAGATCCGCAGCAGCTTAGTTGAGTGATCAGGTAGGAAGCAGTATAACTGGGATTTGGTCATCTGCAGGAGTATAGATTTTCTGTCCGTCACTTCGGGGTTATGCTGTGTGGCGTTGGCTGCTAGTTATTCCTTCGCCTTTAATTTGCGCTGAATTCAATAATGCTTTCATTTAACAGCTACTCCCCATTAGACCTTCGTGTTGTGGTGTTTGACCAAGTAAAGCAGGTAGAAAATTTTACGAATATTGCCTTTTTCGGTAAGTAAATTCGAACTAACTGACATTTTAAATTCTTTCAAGAGCAATCAACCCTATTTGCTTCTAGTAGGCTGAATGTGTAAAAATATTCAGTTTCCTAGAACCTTAGGACTGAAAGGTAGCACGAAAATCTTAATGTGCAATTAAATTTATTACCCTTACATAAAATTTTATTTTAATAATATAATCTCAGAAAAATTGAAAGGTCCTACTTGCATTTGACGGCAAGAATACGTAAGGCGTTCTTCATTTATTCTCTTACTCTATAAGTATTTAAAAATGAGAAAAGTATAAAAATTACTCATTATAAATAACAGCTACAAACTCCTGCTAACAGTTTTCGAGGGCTTTCAGCATTAATAGAAGTAACAGAATTCCCTAATACTGTAATAATTTTCATATTTCTGATCATCGTCATCATGTGTGCTATGTGCAGCAGTTTTACACTACTGATGAATATTGTCACTTAAACTCATTTCACGTTTTAAGTTTTGACGGTTACATTTTTAGACTTTTTCGCAAAAATATGAATTGGGGCTTCGTAACGGCGAATATTGACTTTACAAAGACTACAACATAGGCAAATGCTAATGTATATTATATTTTTAATAAACTATTAACATAAGACATAGGGAATTTTCAAGCCTTAAAATTATAGGCTCTAGTATTCTTGTACTTCTCAAATGTATCAGTGCTTTCGGACGCCATAAGTCTTGAGATTTTGTAGCCCCATTATTATAATCAGTGTTATTAAGGAAAGTTTGGAGGTGTATGTAGGGAACCTTCTGAATACCGTGACGAATTGCCTTGCTATCCATTATAATTTAAAGCAAGTTTTAAGAATGACGGATATTCTCAAGGGAAAGTGTCTTGTTCATGAAGAGATTAAAGACGCAGTTTGTTTTTCTGCTTCAGCAGTCCTTAAACGGTAGGTTATGTCTTCGTTCAAGTCGTGAGAAATGATGCAGGACAGCAGCACTACAAGATTTTCTCACAAAAGACAATGTTTTTCTTCTTCTTTACGGCCTACAGGCAACGCAGTTCTACTGACACAACTTACGTAATTAAGCGTACCGTGATATTTTCAATAAAAACATTATTATGTGCATTAAAATCAAAAATTAAATGTGAAATAGCCTATTGTTATCCGCAATTGAGTATACTATAATTCTTTACATGCGAAAGATACGGAAGGCGCACAGGAATCGTTCAATAACTTTTATGCTCCAGATTCAAAAAATATTTATAGCCCAAAAATTCTCTTCGTACACTGAACTGGCGTTGTGTTAGTAAATTTATATATGAAACTTGGAAGCAAAAGAAGTACTAGTTTCAGTACATTTTGACTACGACGATTTTCTAAGTTAAATTTTTGCAAAAGTATTAAATATGGTAATACGATATTTGGAAAGTTACCATAATGTAAACTCATTATTGCTACTAATAACATACATTCACATAAAAGACATTAGTAATTCCATATCAAATTTACCGTAATAATCTGTGGTGTAAAGAATCTAGTTTCAAAACTGAAACACAACTTTCTCCCATTTTGTCCCGATAGATTTTCTCCCGAAGGTGAAATAATAAAGTACAGGAGCAGAAAATGCATCTTACTATCTAAGAAGAACTCGTATCATAAACTCTTTGACGTTGTTTTATAATTCCCAAAAATCCAAAACTTCCAGTATTTTGCTAATTTCTTTGGTTTAATGTCATAGGCATAGATATAGCAGATTGCAATTGGATGACTCTTACGAAAGATAATTGTGGCTTATTTTGAAGCCGTTAAAACACAATTCTTTAAAATAATTTTGATTTAATTCTTGTTTTCGACTCTTTTATTATGCCCAGTATTCCTTTGGTGCCACTACGTGAAGTTGCAAGCAACAGAGTGCCCTGCTTTGGTACTCTCTTCTTTTTGCACTTAATTTGTTGTTCCGTTGTTGACACTCTACAACACGTGGACACAATAGAGTGGTCTGTTTTGTGCAGAATAAACTTTTTATCAGTGAGAGTAGAAAATGCATTCGTTTCGATAATTACAATAGATGAAGCACTTGTTGATTCCACCCACAAATTGAAACGAACTATTTCAATAAAACGTTTCATAAAGGCGTAATGTTTAATGGATCCAGCATTACTACAGTACCTGCCACATTTATGAACAACGACACCATTCACCATAAACAAAAATAAATGGGACTTCTGTTGGAACAAATCTGCCTTTTAAATTTGGTGTTTTACTTTGACAGGCGATTATGTTTCAAAATGTGACTTTAATTTCTTATCAGGCTTAGTTCTTCTTTGGTATTTTCACGTTAGATTCTCAGCTGTAAGCAGCTGAGTAGTGATTGTTTTAATTTCCCAACTGTCTTTCAAGAACATCTTAATACAATAGAATAGAGCAGTATTGGTAATGGCATTACATCTTAACCCTGTTCACGAACACCTCCTTCCACAGCGTGCCCACTTCAGGAATTTTTAAAGGTGAAACTCTAGCCTTGTGTTCAGGAGGCGTTAGTTTGAATGTCTGCCTGGACGACAGCTTTATTGACTGATATATTTCGTGACATTCTGCATTCTGTCCCGGAAAATGCTGGAGTTTTCTTCGAAAGGACCACCACTGCATCCTGCCATATACTTCCTATACATCTCAGTTTAAAATTCACGGATTATCCTACTGTGGCTCACAGTCAAAATGATACACTAAGGGGCTAGAACTAAATCTGATTAAAATATCTAACTAAATACATTTTTAACAACTGCGTGTTCTGTAAGAAATTTTTGACATTATTTATGCATATTTTTCATGAGTAAAGGAATAGATGTTATATTGCACAAGGAGAAGCATCTCTCCCCCTAGCCGAAGCATAGGTGTCTCAGTGGGCCCCAGATACTTTGGGTGTTTTGGAGAAGAAAAAATTTTTTGCCCAGGCCAGCATACAATCCCGGATAGTCCAGCCCACAGCCTACACACAATACTGACCACGCTAATCTGGCTTTTTAATAATATTTTTAATTTTTAAAAATCTATTATAGTAGAAAGTGCACGTTGCGAAAGAAATTTAACCCGCTGCCGTGTCGGTAGTTATATGGGACTCGAAATTACGAACTTTTAATGTGTAGCACTTGGAGATTTAAAGCGAGTTTCATTTAATAAGGCTAGTATAAGCAGTAATGACGTTTCTTGTACAAACAAGGGAAGAATACATGGCCTAGGCCGCATAACAGCGTCTTTGATAAGTCAATAGTCGATTGAGTTAAGAACTTTTCATCTGTTTTGTATCCGTAAATTTCTTGTTCGTTCTTTTTTTCCTATGAGACAGACCCAGTGCCCAATAAGTGCAGCCCACGATGCCACACTCTGTTTATATAAGGAAGATTTTATTGTGCGAGTACTGTCCAATCCAAATTTGGTCCGCGCAGATAGTGCATTTACTTCAACCACTTAGACTGCAACGTATTTTTGTATCTAATTCTGGCAGCTCAGTACGTGCACAGTGTCCAGATATTCTGGTTCTGCCTGTCTGATGTCAAGTGAAGTTAACAAATCTGAAGATGAAGTTGTCCTTATTAGTAATCGAGCTTCAAATTTAATTTTGTCTTCAGAAAATATGCTTAGTATGGGATTTTAAAATATTCATGAATTATTTTGGTATCAGAAACATGTATGCTGGACTGGAGGTACAAACGCACGCAATAAATTTATTCATTCTAGCACTAGAGGGAAGTGAGTTACTTTAAATTGCAGATAATTTTCCTTTGTGAACAAAGCCACATTTACCCATTTGAGAGTAGGTTATTATGTGGTAATTTTATAGCGAAGAATTTCTTGCTGTTACTTTGCGGGAAAAACTGGAACGCATAAAAATTCTACTGATATATTAATGGTGTCCTTTGGATCTCGTAGAGCAGACTGTACGCATTACTGACTGTATCAATCATGTGACCACAGTCGCTACGAGCAACTCCTGCTTCCACTTGACAGATTGGCCGGCTGTGCGCGTGAGCCAATAAATTAAATAGCTTCCACATTACCGAAATTTCCTGCCCACCACAGACGCGGATGTAACAATTCTACCTTAATTTGGGGTCATTTGAGTATGTTATACCAGATATAGTCAAGCCACGCGCTTGAACATATTTCGTTGTAACTGTCTGGAACCGATTTACTTGAAAAGCTGAAAGCTTTTCTACTGGTTAAGCAATTCCCCAAAATTTATTCATTATCATGCTCAAAACAGCCGCCACTAGAACAAATTTGAACCACATCTTTATACTACATTTCTTTATTTATTGTAATATTATTCTCCCATATATATATTTAGGTCTTCAAAGTGGTTTGCGCCGTATCTTCCATCTGTATTTAGGTCTTCCAAGTGGCTTCTTCCTTAGAGGTGTTCCGATGAAATTTTGGGTTTTGTTAAATGCCAGTGACAATAAATACAGATTCAGGTATAAGATTTACATATTAAATGGGAGGATTTACGAAACCTCTTCTCTTAAGACCTTTGATGTTTGAAAAAATTTCTAATTCTTCTCTCTTAGCAAATTAGGAGAAGGTGGATACTGACAAAATTTTGGATCTCTCGAAAATTTTCAACAAACATACTTCTCACCTCCCACCCAGACTTAGCCGGAAATGATAAGTTACAGGCAAGGGTGGACATACAGGCACACTCCCTGCACCATTCCTTCATTTATTCCATTCTATTCATTTGTGAGTATTTTATGACGGTATCCATAACACAGAGTATAGTCCTGTAACGTTAAACAGTAGAAAAACTGAAAAACGATAAATTGTAAGGCATCAGAAAGAAGCGAGCATGACCTTATTAAGGTCATATCCTGATATTTTCATGGAGGATATGTGGAAAACCGCGAAAATTCTCCGTCAGTTTATTTCACGACCAAGCCCACAATCTGTAAAATTATTCCGAACATATATTCAAAGGATTAGCTCTACACCATGGCATTCGGTACCCCACAAAAAGGCTTAAAACATTCAGGACAAGTGCTAGAATTATATGCATGTGACTTTAAAAAGAGGTTCATGAATCCGGTACAAACATTAAATTCCTTAATCGGAGCAGGCAAAGCCAAGCGCAACACTGGATTTTAACTGCACATTTCTTTGAAAGCAGATTTTGCCGTTTATGGCTTGGCCTTGAACCTTATTTTAGGAGAGCAATATCTTAAAACTCACTCCTTAGAAATTTTTTTGAACACAGAACCGCGTATTTGGAAGGCTGCAAATGTTTCCGATGTACTCTCTATGGCCAGAGCTTGGATATATTTGGTAATTTGTCACGGTTTCCAAGTTAGAGAAACTGGAAATCCTGATGCGCACGTCTTTCTTCTTTAAGATTCTAGATTCGATTAAAACACGTGTCAGGTACGTATTATAAAATATTTCAACGCCGTGTAAAGTGTGACAAGACACTTGACACCAGCCGAAATAAAGGACGGCACAGACGGCACAACACATCCGAGGGTCTAGCATGGCCACCGCTGTCTCGTTTGTGAAGTCACCCTTCAGAGGGTGCGCTTATTGTTCGCGAACTTGTTTCCAAATCGCACACACATTTCTTATTCTTCTATTATATTTCGTTGAATAATAAATTAATTATAACCTGAGGGGCTGTTTGAACGCATCAATTTTCATTTTATTTACAATTTTTATATCATTACTCTTCTTTGACAAACGAATTGCATATCGATGTACATGGGGGTTATATTGGATATATGGTTAATTGAAAGTAATTTCTTTTATTATATGTGTCAAAAATAATTTTTTCAGAATTCCCTTCCTTATTTTCAATATGAATTATGGACGCCAAGACAAGAAAGGGAAAGGTCTTTTCGTTGTGCTTTCCCATTTATTCTCTTTCCAGAAGGCCAGATATTAACGCCCCTCGACCTGCAGTAATAATGGGAAATATTAAACTATATCACACAAACAACGACACGTCTGCTAGTATTTTCATCAGCTGATGTGTTACTGCTGGTTTGTGTCATGTTGCTGCAGGTCTGTGTTACTTGATGCTTATATTTTCATCCCCTCCTGAAATTTCACTGGCCTGAAAAGTGTATTCCCGCAAGTTCCAGCGAAAACATTTCATTGTGGACATGTCGCATCACGCCAAGCGAATTAGGAAAGTCAACAAAGCGTTTCAACAACACAGGAGGCAGGTTGACAAAAATTTTCCTTGCCTTTTAGCTGTCGCTTTTTGTACATACTGGTCTGGCTCACACTCACAGCGGTTCGATCAGTAATGCAATTAAACGAGACGCCCGATCGGTACCCCTACAGACGGTGTAGTCGGACTCGAGTGAGACATCAAAATTGACTGTCTAGTTTGGGTTTTGTGTGTTGTTTAAACGCATGTTCGAGACTCGGAACTTGTTTGTGAATGAGACGTTTGGAATTTGGTGGTTATATGTTGTTACAATTTACTGCACTGTCCAAAGATTTGCTAAAAGCTACTGAGTAAGATCAGGATAGACATGTGAGTGCATTTGTGCGATATGAGTATTTACCGTCTGACAAAGCGTAACGTTCCAGAAGAATATAATTTAGGCAGGGCATGTAGCAGGCATGAAAAAGAAAGGAATTCATACAAATATTAATCTGAAAACGTGAAAGATGTATAGTAGTTTGGAGACCGACGTGTCGATAGGAGTATAATATTAAAACTGATTTCTTTAAAAGATACGACGTTGCGCACTCCGTCTCATGGCCCAAGATCAAGACCAATGGCGGAATGTATAAAACTGACAACATTTTGAACTACGTGAGAGGGAGGTAATTTCTTGAACGGTTGCGTTACTGCCAGTTTTCAAGGAGGCAGATTTAGCATGGATTTATTCAGCCACGCTAGATTAAAACACAACGCGCCAAAACTTACACGTGAATTTGTCGCTTTGTGTCCCACAATGGCATACGAGGTTTGCTGGTGCACTACTATCCATTAGGAACAGCAAAACTAGATTTTTGTGAGTGGTCAGCTTCATGCTCAACTTATTTGAGCCCCGGCAAAGTGCCCTCAGTGCCCACAGAATGGGAGGGTGGGTAAACATACAGGTTACTGGAAACGAATAGTACGAATAACGGTAACGTCATATTCATTCAACGTAAAGGATTTCTAAATATTAATTCAAGAATACTGGCCTGTAATCCTCCAATTTCCATCAAGCTTTTTGGCATGCTAAGTATTGTGCAGCAATCTGCTTAAAATCCGTTCCATGTCGTGCTTTCCTGCGTAGGCACAGAGAGACACGCCGTTATGTGTGTTCCGAAATGAAGCACAACTGTGCACCCTCATTACAGGTGTCGTTTTCAAAATAAGCGACTTTAATTAAATGGGTTCAAATACGTTTTTAATCTGCGGCTCACTACGTGCATCAAAACACATATCATCGGATTAAAATGTCGCTCAATAGCTTTAATTCGCATTCTCTTTTCGCCTTCCTGCTGCTTTTCAAACAAACCACGGATATCAAAATTGTTATTTTGATTATGTCTACTTGGTTTTTGTGGCTTCTTTCCCTATTTGATATTATTTGATCAGTGAGTGTTGGTAGGACTACTAATGACGTAATGCTTCAAGGATGATTGTAGGTGTAACTGATATTGAACTTGTCTAAGGTTAGTTGATGGATTTATTAATTCACTGATTGATAAACCTACAAGCTTTTGAAATAATTTACTTGGCTGTCAAATACCACAAGCTCCTGTTGATTATCTTTGCTATTAACGTGCCTCCGATCCCATGCATGAGGTGTCTCAAAGAATAAAAATGCTTAGATGTTTCGTTGGATGGCCACTGGTTCCTAAGGCGGGTTAGAGCAGCTGGCATAGTGACCAGGCCATTTGGTGGGGACCGAGGAATCGTGGCTAGAATCTTCGCAAGGGATAGATATTTTTCTCTATTTCAAACCCTCCAGACTGTCCTGGAACCCAGGCAACCCCCTATTCGATAGGCGGCGCTGCAGTTTTCCTCGGGAGTAAAGAATCTTGGTGCGAAATGGCCACTTACAATGGCTAAAAATGGATACAACTACAATCTGGCGCTAACGTGTACCATCATAGCCCTATGCTGAGTTAAGCACAGGGAACATTTAACATTAACCTTGCGTCTTAAAGTTCAAGTTTTAAAAGATATTGAGTGAAACAGTGAAAGTGTATCCCCTAAAACACTGAAGCAATAAGGAGCAGGTACATTAAGCTCGTGACCTTCAGTAGCAATAATGGTTTCGATGACAGCATCTGTTTTACTTAATGAAAAGATTAAAAATTTTGTTTCTTTGAACATGTGGCATTTGAGATGCGTTTTTTACTTGATTTCGGAACCGTAAGAAGTCCCTGGGCTGGGAAAAGCATGGCGTTTGGTTGGCTTGCTTCCAGAGATTTCTATTCGCATCGGTCCTCCACGTACAGGGCCCACCGATTGCTAGTTCATCACTTTATCATCCCATAGCTGATCATGCTGGCAGCGCCCTGCATTGTGAGAAGCTGCTCCTACTCTTTTGGACGCCATGTCCGTGGATGTTTGCCCACTCTTTTCTCCGTTTTATTCTGCAGTCTGAGTCACAGTATGGGTAAAACATTAGGCCGTGCGCATCTAAGAAGATGTTTCACGTCTCTGAAAGGATTAACAAAAACATCCTGAAACATAGAAACTGAAATGTGTAATCTACGACTGATTATATTAAGAAACAATAAACCTATTCATAGCGGAATTTTTAATTCACAGCATTCAATAATTTCCTTGATAAATTTTCGTTTTCAGCGGCATCAAACCTCTTTGGCTGTAGAACTAAAAAAATCGTTGGTTGGCTGTTTTTATAACGCTGCACCATGTAAGTTTCCCAAATAAAATTTTACGTATCAATTATTGTAATTCTTATATGCCGGTTAAATTTCATGTAAGCTAGCTGAAGATTTTCTCTCAGACAGAACTGTATTCAATTGCAGTCATGCCAATATTACAGGTGAAAGGAGTCTGAGACATTTTCTTGTGTTTTTTAACAACACACTGGCAACAAGCGAGTCTGTGTGTGTGTGTGTGTGTGTGTGTGTGTGTGTGTGTGTGTAATATTGTACACGACTGTATGCATTATATATCATTAATTTTTTTTTAGATAGAAAATTGAAGGACCAGTGTTACTATACCTGCTTGAGCCTGAAATCTCTTAGTGAAATCAAGAAATTTCTAGAATAGCCGGTAACTCGTTTTAATGTTGGTAGAGACGCTGATTATAAGGTCTTAAATTTTGTAGTGCCTTTTTTATATCGTATAAGCCAATATTGCTATAATACTGCGAAGGGCACCGTCGTTTTCTCCGCACTACTTCAAAGAACCCTATAATTCCTGTACATCATAAAGCAAGAAATGCTGTACTTATTACTTGCTAATTCCGCAGCCTGCAATTTATCTTCATTCATTAAATTATTTTTTTGACTCTCAAAAATTAAACATACCGAACTTAGGCGTAATTATAGCATCCAGTTCTATAAGTAAATCTCTCCTTTTAATACAAAGCCCTAGTGGAGTCCTGCATCCGTGGCCTTGTGAGTGATGTGGAAAATTGTAGGTGTCTGAACCGTTTGCAGGAGGTGATGTAGATGGATGGACGGGTTTGCCATGCCAGGACAGTGTGGCACACTCATCACAAGTTGAGTGGGAACCCCTCACACTAATTGTATTAGCACGATCGGATGCATTACGTCACATAAGCATTGTTTACACATATATTGCTCTTATTTGAACAGAAAAGAAATTAGGTCGCCAAGAATGGCTAGTCTTTGATTAATCTGTGCAGTTCTCTGTTATTGAAACAGCCAGGAAGCTTGGCACATGTGCATCCAATGGAAATGTTTGCTAGGGCTCCCATTAGCCAAATGCCGTCCATGAATTTCAGTAGCACGGAGTGAACGTAATTTTACTGATGACAGTTGATTGCAAACCACAGGGCAACCCAACAAACCGTTCATTCTGCTGTGGGCACCCATAATTTCTTTAAAAATTTGCCTTGACTCACAAGTCGTTATTTAAGAAAAGGAGACACGTGAGGAGGTTCGTAATTTGTATGGTGTTTTTTACTATGTTAGATTCATCAGGTCTCTGCATCTATTTACTCTTCATGCATGAATGCATAATATCACGGTAAATTTGCTGTAGCCGATCCCAGGGGCCGCGCTGTCTGAGGCGTAGGTCTGGGGGCCGAGTACTTGCTGGGATTGTGGGTTCGAAACCCACCGGGGGCATGGAGATTTGTCTCTTGTGTGTTTGTGTGTTGTCAGGTAGAGGTCTCTGGGACGGGCCGATCACTCGTCCAGAGGAGTCCTACCGACTGTGGTGTGTGTGAGCGTGATCAAATGAAATCACAAAATCCCTCGACACCTACTGTGAACAAGTAGGTAGAAGAAGGGAGGACTAAGAAAGAAATTTGCTGCAGAAACGCAGAATAGCTTTAAGTATCACACTTTTGACCCTTTTTCTCTTTGTATGAAAGTCCTGTTTAGTTTATTTCCATTAAGTGTTAAGAGTTACGTAACAATAAAATATGCAGGAAATTGTAAATTATTAGTAACTTAAGTTATTTCAAGACAGTGGCTTTTGAAAAAGTAGACGGAGACGAAATTTTGTAAATGTAAATATGTCTCTTTTGTATTTCATTGAAGGTACAAAGTAGGGAATTTCATGAAAGTAACAGAATTCGCACTGTCATAATTTTACCATGCGAAATAAATTTCCGATTCTCTGTTAAGTTTTCTTCGAAATATCCCATTTTAAATTGTGTACGTTTTCTAATTTCCGCCCTAAAATCACTTATTTCATTTGCTTAACACAGTCTTAGTAAGCACTGAAAAGTAGTTTGTCTTTTCATGTTTTCTCATGGTGACCAGCGATTGTAATTTTTATTAGATATCTGCATCTTCCCACACCATGTGTACGTCCTCATCCTCCCGATTCATTCTGTGCAGTGTATTTATTTGCCCTGCATTTCATTTAGCTTCCACATAATCTGCACAGACACTTTCAGCCATCGATTTTTGGTTTATTAACTAGCATTCTTCCCTGCATATTTCCGTATTATCAACAGTATTCAAATATAAACCATGGTAACGTTTTGTTTTGTCGGTGCCATTTGCAATATGAAAGTCCGCTTCTCCTGGTGTTTACTACACCAAAACAATGGAGCCGACTTCATAACGGGCAAATAAGAGAATATGAGTATCTCAAAGCCTATTTTGTCTGTTTGTTTTCGAAACTATGCTGGAAAGTGAATTTGATGACACCGAAATTATAGACTCAAAAACACATAAATCACGAAAATAGCGGCGATAATTTTGGACATTCTAGTCACGAAAGAGCATAAGACAGTGTGCTGTCACAAAGGTGAGCGGTGTCAAAATGCACGGAGGTGACTTCAGCACCTACTTTTGCACCCTTTGCCAGGTGAGCATAAAGCGACCTCCTGAACCGTAATACAGTTTTTCAGAGTAAGTCACATTTCACAAATACGAGATAATTTCTGTAAAATTGACATTTAGTAATTGCTGTCTTATATATCTAGTCGGTTCAAAGTTAGTTCATATGTGCCAAATATACACAATAAACCTCAAGGTGCAGTATATCTGGTTGTATTTAAAAACTTGCTTTGCAAGAGAGCCTGGCACCTATCATAAAACACTGTCTTCACTCTAGTCTGAAATGTTAGCACCAAATGTTTTTCCATGGGGATTGGACACTTATTTGTCACGGAACAAAGAAATAAGATGTTACGCTTGTGTGTGATGTTTATATTGTTATTGATTTTGCAACCACGTTTATAATGCAATACTCATTGCGGGTTACATAGCTAGTTTTCGCCTAGTATCAGACAGTTCATGAAAGAATATTGAACACTGGTTGAATAGTCATTGATAGGGAAGTTGGTAGTAGACGTGTTAAGGAAAAGAATTGGTGCCAGGACCACTATTTCTTCCTCAAAACCTTTAAAATACCCTAGGACTGAATTCGAGTCTGGGCGGTGAGAATCTGACGAACAATAGCCAGGGCTCCAACACGTGTGCTTGGAGGGGACTTTAAATATACTCAACAATAAAATGGGCTTCTAGAAATACACATTTTTGTGAGATTCTTGTAAAAGCCGTTATTTTTCAAGTCTCGCCAGATACAAATGCAGGCAACCATCAATCCAGCAGTCAAATGACAGAACGATTAATTCCGAAAACTTCAAAAGCTGAAGCTCGTTCTTCCTTCTTCACGCTATTCGGCGTGAATAATAATAATGTTGCTGTGACTCCGTCATGTAGAAAATCTGCTTGTAAGTGTCGAAGTTTAACAGTTGAACTTCAATGGGGCCCAGACACGAATTTCCGGTTTAAAATTTCAGGATATTTAAGCTGTTTTTAAAGAAATGCCTTCTCACCTAGCCACGAAAGGACTAGCTGAGTGCCCACGTCGACTTAAGCTAGTAGGAAGAAAATCCGTCGCCTTATAGACCGCTTGATTTTGTCACGGAAGGAAGATGCATTTATGAGATCACAATTCCATCTGCCATTTTTTATGCCAGTGTCTCTCTCTTCTTTTGTGACCATCCTTAAAATCCAGTGATAGCACTGTAACTTTTCTACCAGCAACTGGCAACAAAGAAATAATACAGATCTAATTAAGTTACTTAGTTTATTTTAAATACGTAATTACTAAGTATGTAAGATATATAAAGGAATTTAAAGTCTGACAATATAGTGAACAACATTCTTCGGTAGGCGGCAGCATTCTTAGGACGGCTTATGTCAGAACACTTGGCAAAGAACTCGCAATATTTTCGACTTCCTCTGCTATGAGAGGAAGGGTTTACTTAAGCAGAATTTTATTTAATTGAGAAATAAGTTAGAGACGAGCTTACGATGAGAGCTGAGCTTTCTGGGAAACTACCTGACTTCGTGTGGTAATTGTTTACCGACGTTTCGGGACAACGTATCTTGTCCCACCTTCAAGATCCAAGAGTCCGAGACAATATCTCTGAAGTGTGCAGATGTTACCAACATCGCGGAGGAAGCCTGAAATCAAAGAGCTTATGGTGCCCATCTTCCTTCATATACTTCAACTCTTATGGTTAGACTGAGCGGCCTTCAGTGTCATGATGTGGAGTGACCACCAGGGTCTTGAGGACAGTACCAAGTTATATGGTTAGACTGAGTGGCCTTCAGTGTCATGACGAGAAGTGACCACCAGGGTCTTGAGGACAGTACAAAGTTATATGGTTAGACTGAGTGGCCTTCAGTGTCATGACGAGAAGTGGCTTGAAGGGAATGTTATTTATATCCGTTTCATTTTATGTGAAGTGGCCTTCAGTGGCATAGTACTGAGTGTCCTTCAGTGGTACGATGTGGAGTGGCTTTCGGGGCATGCTGTTTTCATCCGTTTCATTTTAGGTAAAGTGGCCTTCAGTTGCATGATAGGGAGTGGCCTCCAGCAGCATTATGTGTAGCTTTCAGAGCTTGATATTCTCATCCATATTTCATTCTTAGGTGGATTTCCCTTTAGTGGCATGATATGGAGTGGCTTTCAGTGGCATGATGAGAAGTGGCTTGAAGGGAATGCTATTTATATCCGTTTCATTTTAGGTAAAGTGGCCTTCAGTGGCATAATATTGAGTGGCCTTCAGTGGCTTAATATGGAGTGGCCTTCATTGGTATGATGTGGCCTAGCTTTCACAGCATGATGTTCTCATCCATGTTTCACTCCTAGGTAGATTGTCCTTTAGCGCCATGTTATGGAGTGGCTTCGAGTGTTGCGATGTTTGCACAAAATTTCATCAGATACCTTCAGTTCTTGCAACAGTTACGCGGGGATACAGTAAGACGGGCATAATAATACAGTGAGATTATGAAGTAAAAAACGTTCTGAAAACGTATCTGTCCTTAGGTTCTTTGTCGAAATAACGAAAATTGTCTGCGATATTTACAAAGTTAGACTTTAAATTATGCTAACGATAAGAGGATATTTAGAATATGTGACTTCAGACTTTCGTAAAGGCGTGACATAAATTGAGAAATTTTCTCCGTCTTTGACTTGAAGACAGCCGAAGTAGGAAAGGTATATGTGTTTTTAGGTGTATGAAAGAAACAACAGTAAATTATTCGAGGGTATATTTAATAATATAAAAATTTGCTCATACTATGCCGGCCTAAACATAACCCAACAGTTCCGTTCGGAAGAGGTCAGTGAACATTAACACATTTCAGGGTTGGTGTCAGAAGGAAGACCAGGAACACAGTTGGATGCTTCACAAATGATATTGCACTTGCACCCCTGTTTCTTACTCTATCCGTCTTGTGACAGGTGTTGGAACAGAACCGTGATGTAATAGCCCTGAAGTTTAAAACATATATATCTCCCAAGCGTAATGGGCTGACCATTTTTTACTTCACAGCCAGCAAAGCAGACTCCTATCCAGTATGCAGTTCTTCCGCCAATTCGATTGCCTTAAGGTAGATGCATATTTCAAGGCATGATATTATTGGTCAAGTATTTATTCTTTCTTTGCATAAAATGCATAAATCGAACTTTTATATGGAAGATAGTGTCCTTTTTTCAATGTATTATAACCCCGTAAATGAAGAAATGGTACCATTTGAGTTTAGCTTTAAACTGTATTAAGTCGGTTCTTGTTCCTTTGTCAATACGCATTGTCACATTCTGATGTGCTGGTGGAAGACAATGTTTCCAATTCTGGGACGCAGACACATATATTTTTAACAAACATTTAAGGACATTCGACTGAGTACGCTCTTGTAACTTGGGAGTTGAAGGGGCGCCTGAAAACTCCTCAGCGTAAGGTACCGGTAAATAAGGCAGGAAATATCACAAAAGTTCTGTTACGCGGACAGCGTATGAAATGACTGAAGCACAGGTTCTTCGATAGCAGTTTGCCGACGAGAATTTAAGTATTCGGAAAAAGTTTCTTCTTTTCTAACTTTGTCTATCGTCGACGTAAAATTTAAACGTAATTTTAGGACTGTAGCAGACAGAAGGACCTTCCAGGAGGTCCATTTGATAGAGTTTCTCTAGCAGCTAAAAAAGGAAGCAGATTCTATTGTGTCTTCATTATAAGCAGAAAATTTGTGGAGTCAACAAAAAGAGATTGTTTAGGAACAGAGTACACCACAATCAAAGTTACATGTAGTAAATTATTAGGACATATGGAGACGTAACAGATGATGGGGGATACTGAATAACTGACGAGTTTGTAATCCTCATACTTCATATTTGGGGCAGGATAGCGTAGCGGTATGGCGACTAGGAGACAAGCTGCACGGTCCGTGGTTCGAATCTCGGCAGGACAGTGGTTTTATCTCTTCTCCAAAATGTCCGTACCGCCCCTGGATCCCAATTAGCTTCTTATTCAGAGGGTAATGCAGTTCTTTCCTGTGGTAAAACGGCCGGGTCGGGTTATTAACCACTCAGCTGCATCTGGCGCCAGTGTTAATACGTGGAGCTGTAAATATTCTCCCCTTCTATACCTTCGTGGTGTGAACAGCGACAAATTCACAGACTTTGCCGCGCGTTAACAGCGTGACAAGTCGATGGGAAGAGGTAGGAATAGAAAATTTTATTCGAAAAAGTTGGTGAAAAAATCGCTTTGCAGTTTAGAGCATCGGTCTTCTGAGATGTTACGCAGCGTAAATTGGGTAGTTAGTTGTCGACATTTCGGGACAACGTTATAGGTCCCGAAGCGTCGGTAACTAACTACCTAACTACGCTGCACAACATTCCAAAAGAGTTAAGATCTCATTTACACCACGGCGCGGAGGCCGGAAACCACACTGTTGGATCTTTGACTAGACGGAAGAATGATATACAAATGTACCTTCAAGAACCAGAATATGTGTGTGTAGACGGATTTAATACCCCAGGACAGAACAGAGTGGCAGTGCCTTGTGAATGACACAATGGATCTTTACTTTAAATATAAAGCGGAGAATGTTTTAACTGTCTCTTTTACTATCTATATCTCAAGTTCGGCTGTGCTTCATTGAGTTATTTACTTGCTTCTCTAATCGGTTTAGGGGCATTGTTGGGACAGCCCATCTCATCTTCAATGATTTAATCACCTAATAATATACGACGAATACTAGAAATTGCAGAGCTCGAAGCTCCTCTGCAAGCAACATTCCGCAGCCTCCTATTAACTCCTTCTTTCGGGTCCAAACAATTTGGAATCATGCTTCAAAAATTTACGACTTGTTCCCCAAATAAAGGTGACATTTATTCAAATTGTATTAAGGGATATTCTATGGACTTTTTGTATTTTTTAAAATTTTCCTTATCTCTATGTTCGATATTCATGCTATAGTTTACGTTACGTTACGTTGAGGGCTGAATCTAATATAAATTCTAATACAGTTCAATCGACTACCATCTCGATGATATGAGCTGTCACTCTGAAAGTCGATGTGTAGATTTAATGGCGCTGTCAAGCGAGGCACAGAGGAGCGTCGCGAATTTTTTGGGGGGGACTTAGTTCTATATCTTTATACCAGTAGTTCCCAGACTGTTCCTCGCAAGACCCTTGAGGCGCGTGAAACAATGCAAAGCATCCGTAGAAAAATCTCAAAATATTACACCTTTTAGTGTAGACAGGGTAAGATTTTAATTGAAACAGTAATTCGTTACGATTCCTATGGATGAATCAAGTAAAACTACATATCGGGGCATTACATATCTCGGAGTATATTGGTCTACTTCAGGCTTCGACGATCGATCACTTGTTTAATTTGTACAGGAAAGTTAATGGATTATGTTGAAACAAACTGTGCAGGTACCAAAGAAGTAAGTGTTTACTATTGTGGTATTTTTATGAAATCACATATACCGGTACGTTTTCTTTTTGAAACTTGCTCCAATTTTAATTTTAAGTACTCTTCACTCTCTTATTATCATTATTACTTTGTTTCAAAATACTGTGTACAGTTTAGCATTAAATGTTCCTGGTTCATAGGTCACTTAATATCCCTCTACCAGCCACACAGGTTATATGTCGTCAAATGGAATGGCAACAGTCACCCAATAGACATGAGTGGTTGTGTACTTGGAATGAGTCTGTCGCAGTCTGTCTCTAAGTACTCTCCTCAAATTTGGCTAGTCCAACTCGGGAAACCCGTATAGTCGCTCGCAAGTAAGATATTCGGTAAATTTGCCTAGATATGAAAAAGAACATTTCTTGGGCATTGCCTCTGCAGAGACGTATTTGGCTTCTCAATGCATACGGCGAAGACAAAGAACGACAAGGACACGTAGGGACAAAACTGAGGATAGCTTTAAAATATATCTTGAAGTATAATATTTATGTACCTCAGGAGAGAGATTGCGGAGGCAGAATATGTTCTCTGGGCTTATACGAGTATCTAAGGCGGCGTGCTTCTAGACCTGCTGAGCTAATATTAGCTTTCAGGTAGGAAATTCCTCAGAAGTCTAGCTGGGTAAAATTAATCGACCACTTACAAGTACATAAGTATGGATATCCGACTGTAAATGGACACGGAGAGCCTTCGTAATAAAACTTTACACTGGAAAAGGACCGGCATGAGCAGATTTTAATGATGAAAGAGACTCGCCTTACATACATACATACATACATACATACATACATACATACATACATACATACATACATACATACATACTACGAACATATATCTTGTAGGCTAACGACCTTTACACCGGACTGCACTCCCAAATAACAGAAGGGATCGAAGAGCCAGAACCTTGCAGATGATGGTGATTAGCAGTTAGTGTGCCTGTGAGCAGTCCAACTGCTGCACACTGCACACTGCCTCTCTCTTCTATAAAAGTGACAACTTGCACCAGCACGGGAGCATAACTCGAAATTACTCGTTGGGGAAAAATTTTCTGTTGTTGTTCTTCTATTTTACTGTAAACGAAATTCTCAGAAAATTTTAATCGTAATGTTGCAACTTAAAGACAAACATGTTGGCAGTGCACTTAGTGACAGCTGTGTGGGCAGGAGCAATGTGAAACAAATTTGTACACGTTCAGCTCTTGGATCGACGTTTTGAAAAGGAAGATCTACACAAGAAATAAACATAAACGTGTAATGCGTGTTAATATTTGTCGCATGTTTACTTACACTGTACAGAAACTTATGATCCATGTATAATGGCTCTTAGGAAAAGCTTATTTCAAGTCGTTAAGATATTTGGATTGTGGGATAAAGAGGACTTTAAATTTATCGCGTTTGGCAGTGATCCAGTGCGTAACACTGTTATTAGCAGTGAGTGATGATAGAGGATCATTGTGTTGGGTTAATTGAAAGAAGCGGGATGTACCACTTCAGGATGGTATCCCAACATGCGCCTAAAGGAAAGAATACCGCAGTAATTGTGTCGCATAATCTGTATTCGGGCGACGGCACATAGTTCCATATAAGAGGAGTTACCACTTTATTCAGCTTTCTAAATGCACAACATTGTCTTAAACATAAATAAGTTCTTCAGGTATCAGGAAAAGGGAAGCAGTGTATTGGCAGAGAAGCGAGTTTTCTCTTTTCCGCCTAATCAATATAACGTACCTTGAGAAACCTCAGCTACCACAGCACGTCGTCAAGCCGCTGGGGGAGATGGCCTTCAAATATGGTATATGGTTTCTAATAACCGCAACACACAAAAGAGACGACAAAAAACACCAAGCTCCTGAAGCTGAACATTTAAAAAATGCCACGTTTGAAAGAAAAGGCATAGTTAAGTCCCAGAATCTAACGAAAATGTATATGAATTTAAAGCTTCATGAAACGCAGATAAATTCTTGCCTAACCTGTGAAAATAATGGCTTATCATATGGATTTAAATCCATGAAATCTGGTGACATGTGAAAATTATGACGGTCTGCGTTATGGACTTCGTTTGGGTACACCTGACACAAATTTGACGTTAATTTACTCATTACTGGGATACCAAACAAAGACAAACGCGACATAGCTCGACCAAAAACAAGATGGGAAAACCAACAGCACCTTCAAGATTGAGTTTTCACAGGACAAGATCCAGGTGCACTACGTCTGCTTACGTTCATGATGATGATGATGATGATGATGATGATGACGACGACGACGACGACGATGGTGGCGGTGGCGGTACTTTTTTATTCTTCTTTTATACATTGCTCGGCTGTAACCTAGTGAGAGAAATCTGAGAGGGGATTAGCGGACCCTAAAACATGATACGATAGTTTGCTGATAGGTCTTGTTGTTCTGACTTCACAGCCATATGACGCAGTAAACCTTCATTGTGTGGGCTGGCTACTGCCTGCTGTTAGTGTCACACCGAAGGACATGCAAGCAGGCGGGTGATACAAATTCGCTGTTTCGGAAGAATAATGATAAGCACGCCAGCGCAGCATAAACGTCTGAAGAAGATGGTTGTATTACACGTCGCGTAGCTAAATTATGCAATGGCATCAACTTTGACTTGTTTGTAGAAACATATTTATGGTCATAAGCTGTAGGCTACCTCATACTGACGTTGTTAAAAAGCAGTTTTGTTCAGTTTCCAGTGTCAATTGAATGTCGTTTTCCTGGTGCCTCATAAGAGCTCCTCGATGTGGATTGGAATTTCAAACGCATAACCTCATCTTTATGTGGATACTTGACATTCGTTGACTACAGATGAGAAATCTGTGTGCTCACTTAATGGAGGTTTTTTGGGCCCCAAATTTGATCTGAGTCTTGTTGTAAAGATAAAAATCTCTAAATTTGCCAAGAATTAATCTTCGATCATGCGGCCAGTCACAAAAACCGAAAAGGCAATTCATAAGTTTGGGTTTAAGTATAGGTTTACTACCAAATATTTGGACATAATGGTTACACGTAGACTGACAACAGACATACAGAGATGACTGCAATATACGAGTAAATCCTCACATTAGCCGATAAAGGTTTCGCCGGAAGAGACAAGTTACTCTACCAAAAATAATTATTCTTTTAAAACTATCAGTGAAAATGATGTGACAAAATATGTCCCTACACTTTCATGACTTTGCACCTCTCCACTTCATACTGGAAGCTGACCGTCCATTAGTCAGTCTTTGTTGTGTTCTGTCAGATTTCAGTTGTAGGATCTGCCTCCTCGACTGAGATTCAAGCCGTAGTTGACAGGTAACTTGCTTACTAATTACATATATTATCCTTCAGTAAAATTTACCTCGTAGGTCTAATTCAATTACGCATAGCACAAGGAATTCATCAGCCATTTTTTGTTTGGGGTGTTGTAACACGCGTGGTTAAATTAGCAAATAGAAGGTTGTGTTACTGCTCCACTCATATAATTACTAGGAAAGATGTTACAATATATAGCCCTCTACGTTATCGGGTGCCTTATTCAATATTCTGGCCAGGTAACTGCGATATATATCTCGAATATCGCAAGAGGCAAAGGCTAAAGTGCACCTTTTTACAGGGTTCCTTCAAGTAACAATCTGAAAGTGTTAATTATAGAACACTCGCTCCAACACAAGGCACCAAATCTAAATAAATTTTGTTTCCGATAAACTCAATTTTGCAGCGAAACCTGAGTCATTCTTCCATCCTTGCCCTCAGACACAACTCTTCAATATTGCTACAGTGCGAATGAATGTAATCTGTTCTTCACACAGGTGGTGTGAGGAAATATATGATACTTCTTCACAGTAACTTGATCTCAGACGAGCAGAGAAAGAATTACTTGCATCCTGAAGCTGCAAACAGAAAAAGACGTAAGAAGTATATAGGAATAGAGAGAAAAAATTGGACAGGATATGCACGAAATGAAAAAAAGAAAACAAAATCAATGTGCCGCGATAATGACGCAGCCCCAGTGGCCAAATATCCTACGATCTTCCCTCTCCGTAGCTTTATTTACCGCGACGACGGCACTTTTATGTCTTTCAAACTGTCTTCATGGGATTTATCTTGAGTCCCCTGTCTTTGGAGAAGAGAATCATGTTTCCTTTTGCGTAGGCATAATCCGCTTACAAACAATATTGGGCCGAGTGTCAGCGGGCCGAAATAATATTATGCTTTGATCAAGGAAGATTGATCGAGTAGGGGAAGGGCTGTAATTGAATCGCCTCAACTGGGTATATTACTAGTCGATGTTGACGAGCGTATCCTGTTGTAGCAGAATGTAAATAATTTGAAGAAGGGCGCAGAACGTCTGTTGCCGGCCAATGATGAAATCAGTCTAGTACCTTCAATAGGGACTGCTCTGTGTATGAAAGGTGTGCAGTCGTGAGATAAGTTTATATAGGCTTGTCCCAGTGACACTGATGAACACTCAAGTCTTTTGCGTTAAGACGCTCCGTAGATAGAAAAATATTTACCTACGTTTTGCAAAAGCCAAATTTATAAAATCCTTGAGACCTGAATGAGGAAGCAGCAAGATCCTTCGGAATATAAGTAGAAGTTTATCTAGAAAATTCTTCTTGGGTGAAGCCATAAGAATAGTTATGTGGGGTGTAAATATTAAGAACAATATTCATGAAGAAGATGCAGGAACATGAGGTGAGGTATTAACATGGGAATCGTCGCCACAGTGAACTGAATGCAATTACAGCGAAGCCTGACTGATGCTTCATGCTAATACATATTAAAGAGGAGAAATGTGGCGATGTAGTCGTATCTCGGCGTTAAGATTGTTACGGGGCTTCGCACCGTTGTTGTGTTGCAGTGTATAAAACACACGCACAGGTGTCTGCGGCACACATAGAAATTTAGAGGCAGCAATTCCTCTTTCCTTACGAGTTCGTATTGAAAAGATGAAAGTATGTTCGCACTTCAAAACTCGCTAGAATGCGCCGCACATTTTAAAAGCAAATGTGGATTTGTACTTAAAGTTGTTGTAAATTAAGAAAATTTTCTTCCATTATGCTATGAAATTAACACAGGAAAGATAAATTAAATTTCATATAAACTCTTAGAAGTATTCTTAGAAATATATTAGTACTACAGGCGATGAAACATAGAAAAACATTTTGCTGAACAAGCTGTCATGAGCATAACCTTAAATAACCACCTTTAATCATTATTTTCCTTTGGGCAATAGGTCAAGCTGGTTTCTTTTGCCGTAGCCTCGTTTATAGTCAGTCTTCAGTGGGTTAACATTTCTGTTTTTATTCGAATGATAAAGGCAAATTTACCCCGTGTACGTCACCAAGGCGTATGGGGGACTGGTAGAATGGAGCTATATCTCCATTCATTCTACATATTGTTATTAGATGGAAAGTGGTCAGTTTCATGCCTCAGCCGATTCACGGGAAAAAATTTCCTCTCTGTCTATCGAATAGGAGGCTGGATGGGACCCTCCAGGACTATTCTAAGCTCTTTAAGAAGAGAAAAAACTTGCCTGTGCCGGGAATTGAACCAAGATTTTTCGGAAGGCCAGTTCTTAGCTTAATTACTACTAACTAAGGTGTCTTGATTCGTAAGACCTACTGTGAATGTAATAACTGGTTTATGAGAATGTAAGGTATAACAGCGTAAATTGCACAGAGAGCATATTGAATTGCGCTGTGAATAAATTGATGAATCTTTAAAATATTCGTAGCACCACAGTTTAGGCAGCATCATATGGTATGACTGGTGACCAAGGACTGGAAACGGAATAAGATGTAAGCTTATGATGCGACTCAGTAATGTTCCGTTCTGTTCGGAGCAAATCCCTGCATGTAATTTTGAATACAATTACATGACCTGACGTATGATGTTTTATTTAATCCAATGGTGTACGTAGCTATTAAGTGATTATTATTTGCAGATTATGTTCACTAATATCACAACTTTTATGAAAATTTTGCTTGTTAGAATATTTTCCAAAGAAACTATTATATATTCCATAGAGAAGTTTCTGATTGAGGGTTTATTTTCTAATCTAAGAAGCGGAAAAGGCAGGGCCATAAAAGGTTAACGCTCTAGAATCGCACGTGTGTTTGTTGAATTTTTGACTCAACTTTGACCACCTTGTTGATTGTCCTGACCGAGATTTTCCGTGTTACTCCTTGGCCTTTGTAAGCAAATGCAGGTTTCGGTCACAGTCACTTCCAAATGCTTTCTAATTTATCATGTACTAGTCACCCTTCTACAGACGCTGCATAGTCTGACAATACAGTGTAATAAAATAAGGCAGGTCATAGAAGTTCGAGTAAATTCCCTGGCGCTTTCCGAAGACAGACAAAATAGGAAACACAAAGCTGACATTGACACAGTTTTGGTAGTATAGGAGGTCACTCTTCAACCCTTCATATTATGCAGAATAGTAGAATTCTAGAACTTAACCAGACAAGTCACTAGCTACGCGTATGTAGGAGGCTACATTGTTTCCACGTTACCTGATAGTCGTCCGTCTGGTTAAGGAAGCCAAAACTTTTATTACACTATCATTTCTAAGAGACGTGCGATATATTCAGTCCTGAGCCAGAGAAATACAGTCCATGCACTGAGGCTCTATTCCTGTAAACTCACATTTCATCTATGTCTAGGTCTACAAAGTGATTTCCATATCTGAAATTTCCAGACTAAATTTTGTATTTTTTGACAATTTCGGGCTCGTCAACCATTAAAATCCCAGCGGCAGCTGTATGTATGTGTGTGTGTGTGTATGTATGTATGTATGTATGTATGTATGTATGTATGTATGTATGTATGTATGTATGTATGTATGTACGTACGTACTTATGTATATATATATGTATGTATGTATGTATGTATATATGTATGTATATATGTATTACATGTTGTAACATTAAGAGACTTTTTTCACACACCGCGTTTCTGGGGTTTTCACAAACTTTAGAACAAATAACACGTTTTTTCCTTAACTGCATTGACCGGTTGATTTTCTAATGCGGAAGCACTGAATTCTCTGTGAAAGAGGAAGTAAAATTTTGTAGATGAAGGCCAGTCTTCAAAGCACTCTTGGCTCTGAAAACCGACATGTACCCTTATTGTTCACAAACATACATTTCCTACTTCTCAGACAACACAGAGTTCCTTCAGAAAGAACAATCACATAAAAGCTCTTTATGAAAATAATCGCTGGCCCTAGGTTAAGTCCAAATTTTCGGCCATACGTGATGTTCTGATAAAATTTTGGACACAACTTAACTTTAATAATCCTATTCGCTATCAATGTCAGTCTTCAAAGGTTTAATTTGATCACTCCGACAATAATTGCTGAGAAGTATAAATTAGGAAGGCCTTCGTTATGCAGTTTTCTTGGGCTTCCTGTTATTCTGTAGACTTGGGATCCAAATGTTTTAAGAACAGTGTTCTCAAAACCCTCAGTAAAGTGACGCACTGGATGTCAGTGCTAGGAAAGCGTAAATATTGCCAGTACAGGAAATCTGGTAAACACGTGGAGAAGGAGGTGCAAGTTCAGACATATTACCCTACTACTACTACTACTACTACTACTACTACTACTACTACTGCTGCTGCTGCTGCTGCTGCTGCTGCTGCTGCTGCTGCTGCTGCTGCTGCTGCTGCTGCTGCTGCTGCTACACCACCACCACCACCTCCAATTATATTTATTATTGTCGTCTGTGAGACAGTATGTTTTATAGGTTGTAGCAAAGACGTAAAGTCTACTCGGAAATCTGTTAACTAAGTAAGCTTCCTCCGCAATGACAAGAAATCTCATAATGCGAAATTGAATCCGAAGGTGACACCAAATTGTGACCCCCAATCTGTACGATGTCTAAGGCAATGCAAACGCCGGAAACTGTACTTCCCCTGAATATGTTCATACAGTCTCTGAATCTCGCCACAGCCTGTAGAACATCTAAGAAGGAAACGACCGCTTAGTTATCAAACGAGGTAGCGTAAGAAACACAAGCGGCCTAGTTGTTGCAAGCGACACGCATTTATAATGCTGAGAATTCGCACAGTAGCAATATTCGACTCCTGCATACGCTTAATAGCTAATAAATGTTTCTTCACAAAGTGCCAATTTTAATAAGACATGAAGACTTTTGAGTAAAGACATAAATAAAATGAAGAAGAAGAAGAAGAAGAAGAAGAAGCAAGCTTAAGACTTTTAAATGGAGCCAGTTCTTTGGGCGCAGGGCAGGTATCGAGGCAGCGTTGTACCGACACTGACTGTCACTGCGAGCCCATCATTCATCCCAGATTATTCTGGCGTTTCAATATTTAACGCAGCCTCTAGTGGCTTGCAGGACATGGCACGGGCGTGTTCCACGAGTGTTGCTGCTGTCGCCATTTGTTACCAAGATTTATTATTTATAGTTGGAAACAAAGAGAATTAAACAGGTATCTCATGCGGAAAGTAATGCACAAAGGAAAGGCTAATGGGAGAGGAGGACTGTGGAATGCTGATATGGTGATGATGAAATGCCGCAGTGATTTTGTAATCGAGTTGCTAGGCCTCACATGATTTACTGTTTAGTCATTACACGCAGTTAAATTTAACCACTTACGTAACCACTGGCCCATACCTGTCGGAATTTGTCTGACGTTTCGTGACTTGGTTATACTAGAGATTGCAGTTAAATATTTTCATCACACTGAGAGATTTTTATTGTTTTTATTATTTCGTGGCCTATAAAAATTTGCGTGGAAAAATCTGGAGCCACAACATACGAAGAGCATATTTTTACAAGCTAAGATAAGTTTTATAGGCAAAGTGTATGATTACGTTCGATTGAAAGAAAGAACTGGGATGGGGTTCTTAATTAGATTCTTCTTCTTTCAAATTCTAATATGGCAAAATATCAAGAGAGTTCTTTTATGTTAATACTGATAATGTCCTACTACTCCGGGCGGGTGTCGAACGAGCAAATATTTAGAGAAGCTTAGGGTACACACAGTGTTATGTTGGTTGCAGGCAAACGTACAGAGGCGAAGCCGTCTGCAAGCAAACAAAATGAATTTTGTTGTAAGGAAGGGTGTAGACAAACACTACAAGAGAGAATAAATGCGTAATAGATTAAGAGAAGAGAAGCAGATTAAAGTAGGGACGTCAACTGAAGGGAGAATTAAGAAAGAAAGAAGGAAGGTGCTTCGTGAAAATCGAACTGCCCTCCTTACCAATATTTCTCCGGCTTGCCCCGAAGCCATTTCAATCCCACAGATAAACTGTTTTTCGTTGATTCTAAACTTCCAGACACCAAAACGAAGGAAAGAAATGTTCTCTTCGTACTCTTTTCCTTATTGTTCTCTTAAGGAGACACGGTAGAAAGATATGCCAAACGACATTAACAGGTAATCTGATTTCCTTTCGCGGAGGTCTCTCCGTTTTACAGTGGCCGCTTCTCTCCTTATCCCTTGTTTTTCCTTCATGTCATCTTTACTTTCTACGTCATTTACTTTCTTATATTTACGTGCATAATCTTCCAAGTTACGAAAAATCTGAAATCAACACTTGCTTTAATTTAGAAAATCCTGCTTGCCACCAAATGAGTTTATTGACATTTAGGCACAGAACAGGAAGATGTCTGAGACTTTTCCATTTCAGCTGGGAAGATTACGTAAAGCCACCGAGATATAATAAACATCTGACTACGTAATGTGTCAGGAGCCCACCCAAGGGGGGGTGGGGTGGGGTTGGGCGCTACCGGCCTTCAGCCCGCTCTCAAATGCACCAAAAACCGAAAATAAAGAAAAGGATTTTGTAGATATTGTAATATCAAAAGTCTTATGGGACTGACGACTATAATATCTGAATTTTGAAAAATGTATTAATATAGTTAAAAAAGAAGAAGTTAGGACACTGTGCTTGAGTCATGGAACAGGTAGTTATATTCGTGTGTATTTAAATACATTTGCCGAGAGTATTATATTATTCTTATATTATGATTTTTATAACACGATTTTTAAAATGAAATACAAATTATGTATAGCCTCGGGGTCGGGGGGGGGCCGCCCCACCTCGTCAGTGAAAAATTCTGAGTGCGCACCGGTCATAGGTCTCTCTTCTCATGGAATTTTCAGATTGAAACTTAAAACTCACTTCATAGGGATCTTCTGAAATTTCCGCAGAAAGTTAATTTTATCATATTTTCACCCTTGAAGCTATAGCTACCAAAGAGAAGAGCAAAACTGTGGAACTCTACTCAAATTCAGAATAAGTACACGCATTATTCATATCGGCCCATTGCACCTTTTCTGTTTATTATATCATGCATATATAAATGTAGGTTGTAGAGCTTATTACACAGTGCTGCCTATCCATAAAAATATTTTCCTTCCATTTTGTTACATGCACACACACTTCATTAAAAGCTGTATCATACAACATTTCTAGATGATGAAGATATCTATATGGTTGTTACGTACTAAAATATTTGCACAGGAAACTCTTTTATAAAAGACAAATATCTATTTTGCAGCCATATCAATTAATTTTCTTGTTTAGAAGAACTAGGTTTACAGACGGAAACTGGGTTTTACGGCTATTAAGTAACCTGTCGAGAAGAACTGTAAAAATTTACTGAGTAGTTTCGGGAAAGAACATTTAAACTTGGAGACTTTTCAGTATGTTTTCATTCCCTTCTGTTTGGATCTATAACTTAAATAATACAATTAATCCCAATTCTACATTGATAATTGTTTTACCAACCCAATAAACTTTAATTTTTCCTGTTCTGTGTCCTGTCTATAAACAGTGGATCCTTGCTTCAGTTCCCTTCGCCACTTCATTTACGTATGCTATATGATAAGCGTGGTAATCTTTAATTTAAAGTGACAAGTGTAATTATTTAACAACTGCAGTTTCTTCTTGTTGTTACAGTTGCCCTGATGAAGGAAACAGGGCCAGTTTTTGAAATTCCTAACGTTTTAACTGACATGATTTAGAGGTTTAATACTTACGCAAGTTACTTAAGGTAATACGATGTTCGCAAATATTTGGGCTTATTATAAGTCGCGATTTACCCTGCCTCCTCAAAAGTGCCCGAGTTCATCGAGGTAAAAATATTCCTGAATTTATTATTAGTACCAGGTAAAAGGTAAATTTGTCCCGTACATGCTTTGAAGGCATATATGTTGAATAGATGGAGAGCTCTAGTCTTTCTTAACCTCTGCGCTAGGTGGAGGTCAGTGGTTAACATCACACCTCTTCTGATTTACCCCGGGGAAGGTTCCCGGTACCCGCTGAGTGGTAGGTCCTTTGGGCCACAGAGCCTTCTGAACATTTTGGAGAAAAGGAAATTTTGTTGCCCATGCCGGGGTTCGAATATCGGACACTCGAACTCGTGGTCTAGTCGCTATATCGAGTATGCTATTCCGGCTCCTTACTAAGATTTGGAATGAGTGGCATTATAGCTCCATTCCCCTACTCCCCATACACCTTCATAACGTGCACAGAGATAAATTTACCTTTAAAATTCCAATAAAAACAGAAGTGTTAACCCATTGACGAGTGACTACAAACGAGGCTATGGCAAAAGAAACCAGCTTGACCTATTGCCCAAAGGAAAATAATGATTAAAGGTGGTTATTTAAGGTCATGTTCATGACAGCTCCTTCAGCAAAATGTTTTTCTATGTTTCATCGCCTGAAGTACTAATATATTTCTAAGAATACTTCTAAGAGTTTATATGAAACTTAATTTATCTTTGCCTGTGTTAATTTCATAGCATAATGGAAGACAATTTTCTTAATTTACAACAACTTTAAGTACAAATCCACATTTGCTTTTAAAATGTGCGGCGCGTTCTAGCGAGTTTTGAAGTGCGAACATACTTTCATCTTTTCAATACGAACTCGTAAGGAAAGAGGAATTGCTGCCTCTAAATTTCTATGTGTGCCGCAGACACCTGTGCGTGTGTTTTATACACTGCAACACAATAACGGTGCGAAGCCCCGTAACAATCTTAACGCCGAGATACGACTACATCGCCACATTTCTCCTCTTTAATATGTATTAGCATGAAGCACCAGTCAGGCTTCGCTGTAATTGCATTCAGTTCACTGTGGCGACGATTCCCATGTTAATACCTCACCTCATGTTCCTGCCTCTTCTTCATGAATATTGTTCTTAATATTTACACCCCACATAACTATTCCTATGGCTTCACCCAAGAAGAATTCCATAGTAGAGGGTTAATTGCTCGATTAGTGTCTACGAATAAACCCTAAGGACCAACATAAGAAAGCAAAGACATTACAAGTCAAGGGTTTCCAAATATATAATGCAAGAACACATTTTAACTCTTAGCAGTTAAATGTGGAACATTTTGTAAGAACTTGTATCTTATAACAGAAATGAAATAAGATCTGTGTAAAATATATAATTTTTATAGCGGAAGAAATTACCCGCTTCCGAAGAATTTTCTCCCAAAGAATCAGGGAATTCATTTCCACCCCCTTGGAATTAATTTTGATAAAAGGAATTCGATACGCGTTATTCTATTTTAAGGCTTACGATTACAAAGGAACCTGTTAACAGTTAGTTTTATTCATTTCTCCCATCACACATCTTGTACTTCAAGTTACCACATTAGGGCCTTATATAATTCTGCAATATAAAAAATGTACAGAAGTATAAAGCTAATCTGTTCCTAGTTACAGCACCATTTATGTTCCTGTAAATAGCCTACACATAAGAGTACACCTACATAAAAAAGCTGTATGATCGCTTGTTACAAATTTACGAAAGTTAGTAGTAAGACGTTACGGGAGTAGCAAAATTAATTAAGCTGGCTGCAACTGTGTGTGACAACGGGCCATTACTTTATTAGTCTTGGATGGCATCAAGGAGTGTCCGAAATTGCGGCTTCTAATTGGCTCATTGCATATTTCCCGAGCGAGAATAAGCGTGGGATTGTTACGGAAAGGTAGCTGACTGATACCTATCCGAGTGCCATTTAGTCCACCCCAAAACCCACACGGACTTTTGTAGGAGCGAACCCGTGCCAGTGCGTTCAGAAGCCTATGACAAACTGCTTGCGATACGGCATGACTTCTACATGACTAGAGAAATTTCCATTTGTCTGTTTCTCTCTTTTGTTGTTGGAGGTTTAAACTTACTTAATAATTTAATGATGTGTAGGCTTATATTTGGCTAATCTTCTACAAGCTTATTCGGAGAATATTTTAAGGCTCCATAGGTTCTTTAATTAAAAGGAGTGTTAAGAGTATTATATCCTCTTGCAATAAATATGCTTGTAGACTTGAAAAAATTTTATGTCACACCTTTCACGGCCAAAGAGGTTTTACAACCCTGATCAATGACAAGATGTTCAAACTTTCGAAGTTGTTTGGCTGCTTTCCTCCGTAGTGCACTTAAGTGTGTTTACCTCCGTATTGCTTTGTGACAGATCGGGACGTTCAGCCACTTAAGGGCGTTTTATTCTGTACACAAGACATTATTAATGACGCAAGAGAAGCCGAGGCACTTACCAACCCATTTCTACGGGAAGTTAAGCTAACAAATTCAACCTGAAAATTTTAGCGTAAATCTCTATTAATGGCTCACGGATTAATTACATTTTATCTGTAAGAAACTTGGAGACATTATTTTTCATTGACTCCATGGTCTTCGTTCCTTATCCTATTCTTTATCTCTCCTTTTTCGTCTGACACTCTCTCATTCCTTATTGCACTTTTTAATTTCCCTTTGACTGCCATGTATTTTGCATTCAGTGCACGATGTCTACGAGAGCTGTCTGCTCTATCTGCCAGTCCACTCGGCAAGTTGTACCTTCAAAATCATGCAACAAATCTGCATGACAATAGGAACGGGGACCTAGTTTAATCCTCGTTTTGCCAGCAAATGACGTAGGAAGGCTTCTATTTTTATTGGTCTCAAATCCAGGTTTATACAATTTTTCAGAAATAGTTCCTCCTAAAACGGCGGGAAGTATGTACTAAAATGGACTACGCACTTAAAGACTGATTGTACCTAATATTTCTTTTCGTAACCATAATTTTATTTATCGCGCTAAAAATCATTTTTAGGAAACTTACAGTGTGCGGAGCTTTAAAGTGTCTTGGCTTACATTTATTTAAATATTCACCATCTGAAAAATTGTTTATTTTATGTTATACATCATACTGATAAAACCATACCGACAGGAATTAAATTTGGAATTTGAAAGTGAAACGTGTCCATATGTGACGAATTGAAATATCCTGGGAAAGGTTTAGGGAACAGATATAGGACTGTACCTTACTTCATGGATTATCCTTTCCATTTTTGAAAATAGGGACAACAGCTTACTTCAAAGTGTAGAGAAACTTCGCTGAGATAAGCCAAGATTGAAAACATTTAAACACAGTTATAAAAATATCCGAACAGCCTTTCATAATAAATGCAGAAATGTCGTCAATTTTAACAGACTTTGAAGCTCTTCAGCTTTCAGTGGCTTTGAGTGACAGACAAACGGTAAAGATAAGAAGTCAGAGGGCTGTGTGGCAGCAGAAGAATCACACAGGTAAGGTTACGTTACTGAAGACGCTTTTACAACATTTAGCAGAACCTTCTGCAACTTCACAAGGCAGGGACATAGTTTCCGTCAAATACAAGTTAAATGAATTTTTTTCCTTTTTCCTCAAAAAATAAACATGTTTACCAAAATTCACAGGATTCTCCTTGCTGTTATTATCAATACTTTTAAGCTACTGAAGCCTGTCAGACCTTATTCTTCCTTTGACAAGCTTACGGTATGAGGAAAATTTGCCATAAAATTAGTTAGATTTATATTGCTTACAGTGACGGTGGAATAATTCTTTCCCCGATACAAAATTTTAAGTCATTAGAAAAGCATGCGGTAAATTTTCATCTCTAATTGCAACCAGCAGGAAGAGCTGTCTCATACGCATATGTCAATTGAACAGCCCCTCTCCCTACAGCAGTGTCAACAGAGCTTCCGTTGTGGAGAGAACACCAGCTGTATGTACAGAGAGTGTTGTATAATGTTAAGTAATCGCCAGAAGAGTACCTTGTGAAAGAGGTGTAGGATAAATTCGATCTTCTGTATGTAGTTTTATCCTGTGAGAAAAGAAATGTGTGGTGAATGTCAGGGTGCGTCATATCGTGTATGCGTTGGTTAAGAGAGAAATAAAAAAAACTGCAGTATTTAATGTTAGGAAATTTGCCATTCGTGGGTGAATAATTCTTCTGAGGTAATCTGAGTAAACACGTGGAGGAGTACGTGGCCTCGCCCTCTAATTTTACTACTGCTACTACTACTAATAATAATGAAGTGAATTACTTCAAAATATTTTACTCACTCTCAGACTATACAATATTAGATATAAGGTTCTTATTTTCATATCTTTATTCAGACTGACTTACTGCTGACTTTTAAAACATTACCTTACGTTCATGCGACGGACCACTGAAATATTATGAATATTTTCACCCAGAAAACCCTCGCGGTCTGGCCGTCTGTGAAATGGCAACGGTGACAGTTTGTCTTGGGAAAGCACATCACCAGTTCATGAACTTTAGCCTTTGCCGTAATTGACTCCTTCCATTTTTGTTCCGCTCTTATTAAATTTCGTCCCTGCTCCCTAATTTTCTTCTAGACTTCTGCAATATTGTTATATTTTATATTCTTATTCAGCTTTTTAAAAGACTTAGAACTTCTTTTAGTTCTCAATATGCTTTTAACTGAAAGGATGTTTTGGAAATACTAGTAATAGGAATTACTATAACAACTCTCATTTAACTTACAATACGGTAAAAATAGGGATATGTAAGTTTATACATCATACACATCCGAAAAATTCGACTTAAGCATGAAAAATGGGTTTTTGTTTCATTACACAAATTTCGGCGAATTACTATGTCTACTGACAGCGTCAAATGTCTCTCATAATATGATAGAGATATCGGTCTATATTAACGAGATTTTATATAACTGCGAATTAATAGCTTCATCTAATTTTGTCACAAACCGTCAGTATTACTAATGAAGAAAAGTAACGTTGCCCGTGTCCACACCATAAATGCCTAGTGGAAGTGTAATTCCTCTCAGAGGTAACCTCGGCGCTATATGGATTTTACATCACTTAAAGGCCGAACTGATAGACTCCACGCTAAGGTAAGAAAATGGAGAAGCAGGCAGCAGTTTTCCCCTAAATGTCGTTAAATTTCTACCAGATTGCATGACGTTAGAAGTGAGAACACACTAAGCTTCATCGTCAGCGCCGCGAGAGCCTCAATTATCAAACAGTAGAAAACCTCCATTGATTTCAATTGCAGCACATCTTTTATTAATGGAATTAATGTTATGAATACCACATACATAAACAAAGAAATATTTACAAATACATTTACATATTCCTACAAACATTTACAAATTGTAGCGTTACGCCCTTTCCAGTTTCGAAGTTCAGTCGTTGCACACAAAGCTAAATTGGACAAATATTTACATAGATATATAATTGGATTCAATTAGTGATAACAGCGACATTTATTGACCAGAGTAATATAGTAAAACGTCCTTTGTAAAAATTTGGAAAATAAATGTATGAGTATATTTTTAAATTATTGTGTACTAAATGTGGATATTTATGAGGCTTTTTAACACATTTTGGATATAAGAACTCGACCTGTCTCTTATTTTACCGCAAAATAGTGTTACTATGTTTCTCTACTTAACGCATGTCAGTTACAATAATCATTGGTTTCACTTTTGTTTGAATTTTGGTAGTATTGATACTAAGTTACCTGAATCATTACTGACAAGTGTATTAAAAATTAAGTAAGGAAATAACTGAAAATTCTATGTCTTTAACGCCAAATTCTTCATTCGGAACATGCCTCAGTCACGTCCATCAGCCTCCAAACCTCACAACCGAATCCCCTAAGATCATTCTTAACGAAATTTCAGTCCCTTTCTCAGTCATAAAACTGGCCGCTTTAGAAGTAGGTTCCTCACAAAATCCCTTTATGGATGTTTTCTTCCTCGTTCAATGTTTATGTGTGGCCCATCTTTTTTGGACTTCAATGGCTTAATTTTGGAGCAAGTTGGCCAATAATAAGTCCTAATTTAAATTAAGACCGATACTGAAATAACCGACATTTCTTATAGCATAGAAGGCACACAAATTTTAGCTACATAAACTATGGAGTTCACGAAAATGCGGTACACAAAATTATGTTATAAATACCTTCTACGTAATGTGTATTCAAAAAAAGCAAAGAAGTGTATTCTCGGGCCACATTCAGTACATCTACAGGGCGCTTGATTGGAACGATAATAAATGTAACTCTAATAAAAAGAAGAAAAGAAACGATGGTTAAGCTAAGTAAGAAAGAAAGTAAGGAAGTTCATTGAGGTAAAAATTCACTTTTGTTTGCAAAAAGATATTTCCATTGCAGGCAGAACCCAAAGTTACGAAAGGGAAGTGAAACCTCTCTTCTGCCAACGTTTAATTCGTTTTTGTAAGGTCCGAAGATGCACATCGTCACCCGGTCAGATGAGTGAATTAGCAATCCATCAGTGTTACTACTGAGCGGAGTCTTAATGCTTTCCAATCGGTGTTTCTTCGGATGAGACTTCGGCGTGGAACTCGAACTGTCATCTCCAACAAATCTTCCCTGCCAGAGACTTTCTTCATCTGTTCTGCAGGCCGCTGTACGAAACCCGAAAAGGGGCAAATGAAAAAAAATTTGTGTAAAATACCACGCAGGCGCAATACCATCCCTCTCGACTTTTATCGAGTAGGTATTCGTTTTGGCTTTCTGCTGGCTGGATGATTCGATATTTCAAACGCCTGGAGCGCAGACATTTTCCGCGCCCTTCGAGGCCAGCACCGACACTAACGCAGCCTCCTATAAAATAGATATCGGGGTTTTTTGCCTGGGGTAAAGCGACTGATGTGTGTCGTTAATTGCCAAACCCATCTAGGGCCCAAATTAAAGAAAGGGACACGCTATAGCTCTACCCCCTTCTGTGCCTTCATTACTTGTTATAGATTGAAATTTTATTCAATATTTTAATTTGGGTATGGAATGGTCCACCAGGTACCCAGTTTTAATTTTTTGATCAGTATGACACCATTCCTATTCTGAACATTTAATCTTATTTTGTCTTCTCTTACTTTTGTAATAGAAATGTTAAAAATCATTTTTCGAAACTTCCTTCAGCAAGTATGGTGTCTTGATGCAGTTATGGATGCCTTCGTGTGATTAGAAATGAGATCCTTTTCTGGAGTTAAATTTGGAAAGCGAGAAGGGAGTACAGAAAAACAAGCGAATATTCTGCAAGTATCCAGGCAAGTGGGGCACGATTCTGGTCAAAATTACTCGTCAATATGAGCTATATGGTATCACTCGTTACAAAAATTCAAATGGATTTTCTGGTAAAGTGTTTGGTCTTACTGTACAACTGCATTCAATAGACGCTACCACACAAAAACAAGAAATGTTCTTTTGACTGCAATACTTCGAAGAACAAATTCACGATGGAGAATGCTTTAAGAGAAGCATATCAAGATGATTTAGATATCTGTATTCATCTCGCAGATTACGGAATTCGCGATCGTATGAAAGGGTACGGAAAATTACTCAAATTTAAGAAACAGGACTAATCTGTGAGTTAATGGATTTTGAACAGAAGGCAAAGAAATTGCATAAAATTAGAGTACTATTAATTTGACTGTTTTATTTTTAGCGTTATTTAAAACGTCACATAACTAGTAATTTTGAAAAGTTGTTTTAATTTTGTGATAAGTTTTGTTTTTGTAAATACCACATGCAGTCAGAAACTGAAGTGTTTTATAAGCAGCCACTTTTGGTAATGTGGCGGGAATAAAGAGCGGTTAGATGTGCCTTCTATCTCAAACGGCGGGCAAAAAACATAAATGTAACATTTCTATGCTTGGGTCAGCAGTAACAGGTATTAAATTTTATTTATTAGTGACACTCTATTTTATTCTAAATTTTGTTTAACACGGTTCCCTTTGTATTAGAAAGCAGCGTAATGGCAATAAATAAAAGAACAAGAAGTAACTGGTGAAGTGCAAAAATTGGCACCATGCACTCACACTGTTCACACACATTTCTTAATTATTCATGACACTATTATCGTTCGAAATAGCTCAGACACATCATTACCAGTACATAAACATTGCTTCTACTGAAAAGACATCTATCTTGTACAAATGCGGCTTTAATAGAAAAAATATCAAGACCAGTGTGCCTAGCATTCATGCAGTAAATAACTTCACACCTCGGAGACCCTCTTTAAAAACAGATAATTTCTCAACTGGTGGTATATTTCTTCACCTTTCTTCTAAACAAATTGATATTACCACATCCACCAGAATATCCCACTGGTTCTAATTATGAGCCAGTTAAATCCATTCAAAATCCCAAAACCCACTTTTCCACACCCTCTTTAATATAATTTTCTCATCTATTGCCATGTCTCTCAAATCATATACTTACTTCGGGCTTTCAGACTAATTTTGTTCCGCACATCTCATTCTTTCGATAAGTGCATAATGTTAAGATCAACTAATTTAACATTGATTTGAAGGCCCAAATATTATTCCCTGAAGAGCATTAATTTCCTCCTTTTATAGATTCCCCAATTGTATTTCTAATTCTTACAGTGACACCTCAGAATAGACCGCAATGCAGACCTCAAGTCTGTTTCCATTTCTGAGGTCTGCTTAACCTCGCCGCGTATCCATACGCCACGTGAATTAGCTTAAGAAGAATAATGACAATTTATTTAACAGATGTGTTTGTTTTCGTTCTGACGTTTATTTCCAAATACGATTAAATCAAATTAAATATTAAGTGTACCTTCTCTTAAGAACTTGCAGTATTATGACGTTATTGAATTTTCGCCAGTTGAATAGGAAACTGGAACTGAATTTTCCTTATTTCATTCAGAATAAACGAGAATTCAAACCATCCTCTTTCGCTGTAGTAATATAAGGAGATGTTCTTGGAAAAGTCTGTTGCACTAACTTAGGCACGGGAGTTGCTGTGTGCAGAATTAACCAACTGAAGCACACTTTAATGGCAAAGAGAGAGAGAGAGAGGATAGAAATTAAGCAAATCCCGAGAATATTGATAAAGATATCATATTTAATGCAACACTAAATGCCATGCCAAGGTATTACTTCGTCTAAAATTGGAATAAACCCGGAATTTTATTCTTAAAAGGAACTTAGCAACCAGATTTTCTGCTTTTTTTTTTGACATTGAATTTTGCTGTGATAAATGGACATGAGCTGGGGCTATACTGAGACAATATGGATGGTGACAAGGTGATTGTTATTCGGAGGTACTTATAATCATCACTTAATTAATTATGGAATCAGTTCGTCTGTGAACAATAATGGAGCCGAATTAAGGCATTAACAGTCCTCTGGACATTATCAGCATACCATCTGTTGGAAGTGCCTCGGCATTTAATAAAATTCTGCTGCCTCCAGACACAGAGACCATGATGGTATTTCGAATATGTGGACTTAATGCAGAGTTGCTTTCCATTCGGCTTTTACTCAATAGGGTTTACGTTTCTTATAGGCAGTGAGTATGGAGAAAGATATATTCTGGGATATGACGCCGTGTAGTCTGGTAGAAGTGTGCCGATCCTTCAGAGGATCCTGCTGCCTTATAATTCACCTACCCCGATGATTGAAAGAGCAGAAGCTCCGAAATATTGGTGTCTTCCAGTCTCTATGTTTCCACATATCAGAATACAGCAGTCTTTGTAGTGATAGGATGACACTGACTCATCTAGAGACGTCATTAATAACGTAACTGTTAGTCGTGACGGATTGTGCTATTGTGCGTACAGTATAACCACCAGAATTCGAGAATATAGGCTTTATAAAATGTATTTATAACCTCTGAACAAGGAATTAGCGTGTGACCCTTAGTTAACCCTCCAATTTCAACACGTGTTGGATATTTTCCTATATTTACGCAAAGGCCAAATATATTTCGTTAGTGTGGCAAAAGGGATATACATTCCAAAGCGTTGAATTTCGCCGTCAAGGGAAGGTTCTTCTTCGGTTACCGGGAACTGAAAAGTGAACCCTGTTTCACACTACATGTTATAACAGAGCATGCGAAGTGAAAATCTAAAAGTATTTCAAGCGTTTATGAAACATTATTCATTTCCGATTTCTAAAGACCAAGTACTTTGGCACTTTGGGCGTCTGGAGCCAGAATATTTCTGCTTTCGACTTGTAGGAAAGGAGTTCGAGATGTATATCCGAATTAACCAAAGGCCTTCACAGATTTTGCTAAACGCATGTGAGCAGGCTTGGGCTAATTCTCGTGAGGGTGAGGGGCATTCTGTGCTATTCGCCACTTCAGAATCAGTGTTGCAATTAGACGACTTGCAGTGTGGGAATTTTTAAAAAGTAAAAATTAATTGTAGCTTAAAAATCTTACTAGATTCGAAATAGTACATGTGATCGTGTTATTTTATCAATCGTCATTGAAACCCATAAACAGGCTATTATATAATCCTAGCATCCTGAACCTGGAAGACAGCAAAACATAATACTCTGTCAGTTCTTCGAGGTCCGTGGGTGATTCAGTTTGCTTTGAAATATTATACACCAAGGATCTTAAAAACTTTGGAAATGCAGTTCATCTTTACGCGATGCCATCACTCTGAAACAGAATAAACACCAATTTCACGTAGCTTGTATATTCAAGACCTTTTTATTAAATGTTTTATTGCTTCTTGTCACCTTTCAAGTTCCCATTACTCCAACCATCAATAATTTCTTCTTTCAAGCTAGCTTTTCTTCCAAATTATCGTCTTCGCTATCTTTGACTTTCGATTTTGTCTCTGCGTTCACCTTTGACTTTGTGAAAGCCTTTATAAATGGATACATGTAAAAGTGAAACGTAGTTTGAACTCGAAGAAATGTCCCTCCTACGCCTTCTTCGAGAGAATCAAATAAGAGTCCTGGTTCCCGATGTCCAGCGTAGGAACTCTGACATTTCATTCAGGTTGGAGGACTGCCGTTCCGAGTGAACTGGAAATAAAGGTTTACTTCCGAAAGAATAATTGTCTAGGCACGAATCATTCAATGTCAAAAAAGTTATTGACTGCGCATGAGTATATGTTATTTTCTATTTATCTTCGATCAATACATTTAACCTTTTAAAGCCTAGCGGTAACTTTACATACGACCAGGTTTAACATTAAAAAATTCTACGTGGTGCCCACATTGCGTTTATGTGTTTTGTACGGATCTCAGAACAAACAGCAACTTTTGCCTTATAAAACATTAAGAGACTGGCTTTTTTAACCGAAGTGGAGAGTGTTTACAGCGCGGTACGTACTGAGTCCTTATATAAAACAGATACGCTTCGTCTTTAAAGTGTTAAGCACAACTTAAAGATTTTATCAGGATCAAATGCTTCTGATATCGGCACTGCTGTACTGTGTAGTCGAATACTCTACAAATAATAACGCATATAACCAGACGTTTAAGTGAGTTGGTAATTAATACCGGGTTAATCCCTTTAATACCTGTGTGGAAGACTAAGGTTGTAACGTGAAGGTTAAGAGCCTAAGTGCTTATCTTCGCTTTATTCAGTTGATCTTGATTGAGCTGATCAAGAAATATCATTTGCATGACAATCAGCGAAGAGCTTTGCCAGTCTACCATGCCCGGAACCACTACATTTTAACCTCCCATCACTGCCTGTTGCTTGCGTCCTGTTACTGTACCATACCCCAGCACCAGCCTTTCAAGCAATGTCATAGTAAGACCTTCTTTAGAAAGAGAAGCTAGGTTTTATCCCTTTTCGTGAAATTCCGTATAAAATACAGTTCCAATCTTCCTAATCGGTAAGTGACATCTACATTACAAATAATGATACACTCGAAAATCTAGTCAGGAATGGGTTTTGTATCATTTACAGGGTACAAAGATTGTCCTGGCAAAATATTTTTGAAAGGTCGGCGTGCTGAACTTTAAGGTAAATTTTACTGGAACAGGAAGGAAGAGATATGATGAGAAGTGGCTTTGAAGTATGAAACCGATAACATGTCATAAACACACACATTGCAAGTGCCAGTGACTTTAAGCCAAAACATGTAGTGCCTGGGCCTCACAACACAGCGTTTCGATCAGTGTATACAAGAAGAAGGGATGCTCCAATGAGGCGCAACTTTGTGTTCTAACAAGCACACAAGATGCAAGTCACGTCCGGATTGGAGCAGCTAAATTTAACGTTTCTTTGCACAAAGAAAATCCATCAAGTTGAAGAGCTGGTTAAGTGCTCGCAAGTGCTTCGCGCTGGAGCGAACAAGGGAAGGAAGGAGAAGAATTTCTTTTCATCGGTATTGGACACATAATTTGCCAAAAATCGAAAATTTAAACTTCGTTCCTCTTTCGTCTATCTTATGTCATTTTCTGTGTAAAAAGAAATACTCTACAGCATACAAAATGACAAAACTCTAGAGATAAGAAATTAGAAGATTCTGCTTAGAAAGAAACATTAGTACACTTTTCAGCTGGCTAACTTGAGTTGAAAATTTTATTTTCTCTTTTAACATTTGTCTAACTTACAATAACGCACAAAACAAAACACTGTAAATGGATGGATAAAAGAGTAGAAAAGTAGGGGAAGGTTTGAAAAAGTGAATGGGTTAGAGAGTGCTGGTTTGTACTGTTGAGTACTTGAATGGACAGGTGGGAAGCTGGATTGAAGAATTAAGGCTGATCCTTGGTAATGCATTACAGCGTATTTACTCATTTAATTACTGGTTAGCCTAGTGACTGAAGTGACTATTTATGTCTTAGCGTTCGAACCCACGTTTGAATGCAGCTAATATCATTGGTTGCCCTTGTACATGATACGCTTACAGTCCCTCCGCTTCTGGCAGCGTAATTTTCCTAAGATAGCTTTTAGTATTACACAAAGGTATTGTGTGACTTTCAGAGGTTATACAGCAACGAATAAGAATAGGCTTTCATTATGTAATGTGTGCATGAAGTAAAGAGCCTTTAGTTTATTTCCAAGAAGCATAACAAGGGCGGGACTTATGGCAGGCATGGAAGAAGGCAGACGTGCATGCAGGATTTTCGTGGGGAGACCTGAGGAAACAGAACACTTTTAAGATTTAGGCATAGATTGGAGGGTGAAATTAAACTGAATCTTCAAGAAGTGGTTTGGCTAGGCATCAACTAGATTAATTTGTCTCAGGACAGGGACAGGTCTGGGCGCTTGTGAATGCGATAATGAATATTGGGGTTTCATAAAAGGCGGGGAATTTATTGTTACCTGAGGACTTCTGAGATTTTCGGGAAGGACTCTGTTCAATGGACTTAATTAGTTAGTTAGTTAGTTAGTTAGTTAGTTAGTTAGTTAGTCAGTCAGTCAGTCAGTCAGTCAGTCAGTCAGTCAGTCGGTCGGTCGGTCGGTGGGTCGGTCGCTCGGTCGGTCGGTCGGTCGGTCGGTTTTTTGGTTGTTTGGTTGTTTATTTATTTATTTATTTACTTATTTATTTACTTATTTATTTAGTTAGTTAGTTAGTTAGTTAGTTAGTTAGTTAGTTAGTTAGTTAGTTAGTTAGTTAGTTAGTTAGTTAGTCAGTCAGTCAGTCAGTCATTCAGTCAGTCAGGTGTATAGTTAGAATTTATTACACCCCCTCCTCTATGTAAAAGGTAAGGTAAAATAGTTGCTCTGCACGCCATGAAGGCATGCAGGGGATTACAGCTATAGGTCCAGTCATTTATAACCTAAACACTAGATGCAGAAGAGTGGTCGACTTCACTTCCCCGGCTCTTTACCATCGAGAAATGAAAACCCTCTGGGTTCCTTTAACAACCTCTCTAATTCAACCTCCGTGCTAAATGTCAAGTTAGTATAACCATAATATCTCTTCTTACGAAAATGCAAAAATCAGGTAAAAGTACATCGGATAATTTTCCGGGCTACGACTCTTTTCACGTGAAGAAGAAACCCTCTACAAATGGCCATAAACGAAGCTAAGTAAAAGGAGTATCGACAAGACAGTATATAGATTAAAGTTCTTTATTATTAATTGTAGTAAAAAGAAAATTTTTCTGCCACTCTGCAAGCTGCCCAGCCTTATATCGTATTGCGAATGAGTAGGTGTGAAGTTACCACCATCCCAACATATTTGATTATTCCGACATTTTACGTTTACTTGATACCATGGAACCTTAAATACACTTAGGCTCAGAATTATAACAAATCAGTTCTTTAGATCGCGGTTAGCATTCTGTTATTTTTTATCTCATAAAGAACTTGATCTTAATAATTACTACGCACATACACTTCATTTAATGAGCCTGGCAGCGTCTTGTACTACACAGCGTGGAACGGCAGGTTGATTGGTGACAGTCAACTGCAGTTTTGTGAAGGAAAACATTTGGGGCCTAATAGAGGTAGGAATCGGGAACCTGCCTGCAGGAACTGATTAAAACCACTTGAAACTTCAATAAAATAGTCGGTGTACCTTCCGAGTTTCGAACCAGGTATCTCTCAGATTCAAGTCACTACCCTTAAAGGGCTGAGCCAACTTGTTCAATTTCAAAAATAAAATCGCAATTAAAGTTTTTGCAGACCACATCTAACTGCCGCATTAGTAGTGCCACCTCGACAATTTTAATGCGCTCTTGCTTGTAAGTACGGATTTTGTGTTATGTGGTGGAAGATCAATGTATTATATCTCAGGAAGGTGGCATTAGGTAATAACGTTTCACATTTGGTTGCTTTAGCGAACTGCTTGAAGCAGGGAAGTTTTGAGAGTAAATAATCTAAAGTTGTGGATCAACTCTTTAAGTGTACCTCATGGCTCTTTCACAGTTGGTTTTCTGTTGGTTTATAACCTGTACATCGTATTCATAAGCGAGAAGGAGAATGAATTCGGAACACTTTTAAGTGAGCAAATTTCGCTTAACCAGGGGCTGTGCAATTAATAAGCAGAAAAATTTTGTTTAATATTTTAGAGCACATGGATAACAATGCATCGTCTGCTTTGTAATGTTAAGCAAATCTGCATATTGCATAAGCCTACTGTACTACTCTCCAATAAACAACTGCTATTTTTTAAGCTATCGCTAGCTGAACCTGTTTCTTCTCAGCAATATGAAAAATAGAAGAGAAGATATCAAGGAAGACGATATTGGTGAGTCATGCAGCAAGTATACGAAGTGAAACGGGCGCAAAATTTTTCTTTTAAAAACCTAATAGGGAAAATGTCTGGAAAATGGCCCCAAATCCATTTGAAATTTAAACGTAAAATTTGTTGCGGGTATTTACATCACGTACACAACGTACCAAACTCTAAACTGTTATGATGCTTGAGTGCCATAACTGGAAACATGATTTCGATCGGTACGTAAGGTGTGGACCTGACACTTCTGCCCGTAGCAGCAATACTTTCCTTAACTCCAGTCAAGTCTAATCTTACTGTACAATATATTCACTTCGTACCCCACAAAACACGGCCAATATCCATTAGAAAGACCTAACGATTTCTGTTGTATAGCAGAAAAATAACTTTATTTTAAGAATCAATGAGTGGGAAAAATAAGGTACGTGTAATTGTGTTTCTGCAGCGTATTTGTGTGCTCCGTAAAGTCGTCGTCCTCGTCCTCGTCGTCCTCGTCCTCGTCGTCCTCGTCCTCGTCGTCCTCGTCCTCGTCGTCGTCGTAGTCGTCGTCGTCGTCGTCGTCGTTGTTGTAGTTGTTGTTGTTCGTCAAAATTTGCGGATTGTGTTTCCTGGCCTGTAGCAATTCAGAATTTACCTCTGAAACTACGAACCCCAATTAAACACTTGAAAGGAATCTTTGGACGGAGGATTGGCCTATAACAATATCTGTGCCTACGCAGTACAACACCAACACGGGATTCGATAACAGAACCTATTGCTTGAAGGGTCGAAACCAGTACACGCCTTAGACTTCGTGGTGCCTGTCTTCTTATGTAGTATATTGACCAAGTATTCTCTGATTACAGACGCCAGCTGCCTGTTACCCCTTCGCCCCTTTTTGCTTACGGAGGTGGTCCGAACTCGAGCTGGGTGTTCCTTAATTTGTTTCCTCCTAACCACTACATAACCTGTACAGAACGTTGAATCAGACTTGACTGTAAAGCTGAAGTGTGCAAACAGCTCGGACTGAACTTCAGTCTTCGCGCCGAGCCTGCGAGGTTTATTATGATTAGGTCAGCAGAGTAAAGCCGATATGTTTTTGTGTGAACATACCGTAAGTTTTAATTGGATTCATGCTCAGTTTGTTCCGTGACCTGTTTGATCAACGAGCTGATGGCAACTCCCCTAATAATAGAAACTTAAGTTGAAAAATTAAATCACTGCAAGGAAAATAGACCTCCGCAGTCTTTAACATGCCCGTAATTAAATCGATCGGGAGTATTTTACTGCACGATTAAATCGTTCCGCTCAAATTACCAAACAAAACAGAGGCGAAAGAGGCTGTTGCATATTATGACTCATCCAACGCGTAATATGTGTTCTGTGACATCAAGCTTATGTGATCTGCCATCTCCATAACATGTTCGTGTATATTCATGTTAAGCCTTCGGAATTTTTAAAGTCTATTTTAACAAATTTTGATGAAACCGAGTCAAAATATTGTCATTATGGGCTATCGAAATGTTTTGTTGAAGAATAAATATGTCAGTCTAATGACAGATGGGATGGAAACAAATACCCAGTCTTCATAAATGACATAATATACTTCAGTCAGTGGCAAACGTCCAACATTTTCTCCTTTTTCTTTTTCTTCGTCATCTTCTTCTAATCCCTTGTTGCCGTTTCAAGCCTCGGTTTGCGTCTATCAGATCTGGAAAGCTTTCCTGTCCTCAGCCAGGTTATTCGCCCCTGTAAGTCCTTCCCCTTTACCAATATGTTGTTGCAGTGCTAAAGGGGCCACTGTCACCGACCCTTCAAACATCATTAATGAGGGTATATCCTGCCAATAAATTTGACGGGTGCTTTACTTAATTACCCTTAAGATTCGTACTGCTGTCTCGCACATTATGACCGCTTCCAGTCCAGTGAGTTAGTAGAGACTATCTCCACCTTCAGTGTGGAAGTAATACGAATCTGGAATGTGATTGGTTTTATAGGAGAAGAGTCTCTAATTTTTCTCCGAAATGTTCTTACCAACGTACCGGTCTACATGGTGTCATAACTCAGAACATTACAGTAAGAATCTTCAGCCGCGTGTAAAACACAAATTTTTATATTCTCAGAATATTTAATGACGTAGCGTCGTATGAGGTGGAAAGAGGGGCTGATTGCGAGCATTTCTGTTCCCCATATTCCACGACCTTGGGTATGTTACTGGTATTAGACAAGCAGATTAATTGCCTAATTAGATTTTACAAACTCATTTTTGCCTGGATGGTAGATTTATTTTGCGGGACATATCCGTTATCGCGTACCTTAAAATGTATATGTTTCCCCTTCTAAGTTACTGAGTGACGCAACAGTGGGGTGATGTAGTCATTAACAGGCAACTCTTGATTGATGTAAGATATGCTGCAATGGACATGCAGTTAACTGCATGTCATCCACTCTAGACAAATTGCAAGAGTAAATGTATTTAAACAATCCAGTTTTCACTACTAAATGCTGCAGTCTCTTTAAAGAAGTTTGCGAGTCTGTATATAAAACTATTGAACACTAGGCCTTGTTGTGGGACGGTGCCGTCGTCAGAGGTGCGCTAACAGTGACTAACGTGTTAGTGCGTTACACATATATCTATAGAATATTCGTAAATATCTTTAGGGAAAAATATTTTTAACCTAGAAAATAAAAAATAATTTGAAATTAAAACAGAATTTATAAAATTTAAGGACTTTTCAGAATATAAGCAGAAATTAATATTTCAGTATTGTGGCATTTAGATTCTGTAAAATATTCAATGTTATTTTTTACTATTAACGAACAAATGCACACATCTGTCGTACATATGCAATCATATTTTTAAAACACTAAACTCGTGCATACTGTATTTTGGACATTACAGTCAATCATAGGGTAGTACATGAATTGTTGCTGCATAGAACAGTTACTTGATATTATTTTGATCTCTTGCTTATGTAGAACTGAAGGAAGTTCTCGGCATAGTGACTATGTATAGCGAACAGGACTGTTACACTGTCAATTACAGCAGCGTGAGAATATTTTGTAAAGAAAATTAGAATGTGTATAAAATCTCTAATATCATACACATTCGAATTAAACAGCGGAGTGTATGACGATTCGGATCTACAGAGTAGTGGACTGGAGTCACGTTAACTTGCTTGAGACAAGAAGGACACAAAATTTAAATTTGAAACCATATACATAGCTATTATCTTGTTCCATAGAGAAGCTAATGGGTCCTTAGACAGACACGAAAACCTCGAATTTTTGGAAACCAAAGTTTCAGTATTGTGTTCAAAACAGCCTGCCACGTATCTCTACCTGAGCAAGAAAAATTCAGTTTTATGGTCTCATCCAGTTTCTTTCACGTCCTTCTGAATGTAACCTAGCGAACACCCCTGTTTTAGCCTTCTAACCAACGCCACTGTTCTTGTAATTTTTGACGCTTTTACATCAGTGGACTCCAGGATTTCGGTCTTCCGGGATGTGACGCTGCTTCGCTGGTGAGTGAGAATACTTTCGGAAGCTTCGAAAGACCACAAGGAAATTACTATTTTTTTTCGTAGCTGTATAAGTGCATATGAGACGGCCATACAAATAAAGTATTCACCCAAAAAGTGCGGATCCGACATTTTAGTGTTTCGAAATTATACATAATTTTCAGGAATCTTATTTTTTACTATATTATTTAAAGAATCTCTCAGCAATAAACGTTAAAAAGTTAACTCAAGGAACTTACCATACCGGCAACACATGTTATTACAATCTACTGTGACTCGGCCAAACAGAAGATGTCACCTTCAAGAATCTGCAGGAGTGTGTGCGGGAAGGCATTCCTATACCAACTGAATTAGGATCCACGGCTACCAAAAAGTGACGGAGAAGAAAAAATCCTCTCCTTCTTAGAAATCCAACAGAGGTAGTCCGTTAGTGAGCAATCACACCCTGAGATCTCTCGTATCATGTCAGACCATATTATTTAGGAAAAAATCCCGACTGCGTGAAATGACAAGTTGACTCTATCACAGGATTTCCTTCTTCTTCTGTGAGGGAAGGGGTTTTAGCTGTTGCACAACTAGGTCTCCTCGTAGGGGACATAACTGTCGAAATGTGAATTTTCACTAATTGTTACATTTTATTTTCTATGACTGTGTAATAATACCATACTTCCGGGCTTCATACGCGATATAGTATTGATTTTCTTCTATAACGCCATAAACTTGGTAGTTATAACAGAACTAGCAAAGAAACTACACAACTTTTGCTATGTTGGAGTAATAAAAATGCGGAAAATGGAAGTACAGATAAGAAAAAAATCAGGGAAGACCTTTCTAGCACTGTGCATTGAAGTGCATACAAGCGGGAGAAGCGACGTAAATCAGAACGTGAAAGGTAGAAGGATTTAAAATTTTCGAAACGGGGTGAAACACACAGAAAGTTAGCAACCTGAAATCCCTACTCTGCATGAAAACAACGCGATCTCTATCGTAAAAAACTACTATGCAAATCGCAGGTGGCTTTGCATCGTTCTGATTCCTCGAAAGAAGAATCCGAGAAAACGAATTTCCAGATAAATTAGAGCGAAGGGTTCTAAGCTGCATTTCGTGTTCATTTATATAAAGAAGGTTCTTGTGTAGTGGGGTGGAGTGTGGCGGCCTGGGGTGTGTCAGCGGAGTGGTGAAAGTCTATGTTAATTGAACTGCTCACTGCTGGGGGAATTGTTTGTATCAAACATAGAGGTCATAGCCGTGGGATAGACATCTGGTCACCGAATTACGGACATACTCTCTGTGTATCCGTTGACGCAGAACACTGCACATTCAATACATCAGGCTCAAATTTGTAGTAGACCTGACGAATGTGACACGTAACTCCACTTGACACATCTCACAGGAAATTATGAGTGTTGCGAAATTCATCAGACAATGAAAAACATTTTAGAAAAAAAAAAACATCAGGAATGACTCTCACCTGTCTGGTGAAATGTAGACTCGTAAAGAGAAACGTAGACTCGTAAAGAAAATGTCTGTAGGGAAAGAAAGCGGGAGGAATGATAATAATGGGAGTACCGGGAGTAGATAACTTCTTTAGAGCATGGAATCAGGGTAGAGCGTCGAAAAGAATTTGGTATTAATGATAATTGTGATATTACTCTGTAAATAATTTATTAGTTTATCACTCTTTGCAGATATGGGTAAAATATTTGATTCCTATGCCACAGTGACAATTATTCCTTTTAAAAATATATAAGGAAAATTTCGAGTTTGGTGTTACGTATTACGTCATACTTAGTTCACTCCTGTTATAATTTCGTTAATTTTCCTCTTTCACAATGGGGTTAAAATTATAAACCCATTGTGAAAGAGGAAGGCTTTCTCCTTGTGAAGAGCAGCGTTTTAAAATGTCGTGTTTTTTAGAAGAGCGTGATGGTGGGCTACTAGGCTACTGCTTGGTTCATGCAGTTGTTGAAACTCGTGACAGTTTCATGGATTCCTAACATTTGTCTATAAACCAAGAGTCAAAGGCTGGAAAATTGGGCCTGGACGTATTTGTTTTAACTCCATAGCAATGGATAACGGATTAGTTTAGTTAGTTTTTAGGTAGGTACTTATTTAGTTGACCTACTTAGTTCCATTAGCAGTTACATACTTTCTCAGCTATTTCGTTATTTCTCACCTTTAACCTCTATCGATCAATAGATTTGAACTGAAAGTGTTCAGATACGAACACGAAAAGAAGTGACGTGTTACTCTACGAGCTTCTGCATCTCTGTCTTACGGTAACGTGAGTGATAAAATGTCCTGGGACACGGTGTCAGTATCAAGGACATTTACTCGTTCTGACTGATAGTGAATCTCTTGTTAAACGGTGGTAGCACCGATGGCTTCATATTTTGTTACCGTCGGGGGCTTCTCAGCTTGGAACGGAGAGACAGCGGAAAATTACTTCGCATACTTTCAAAACTTTAGATAATTCGTTGAATTTCTAAGACAAAATTACTTCCATCAGTTTTATACGGTTGGAAAAAGAGGTTCCTAAGGACAAAATCTAGGCAAGGACGACAGAAAATCGTGCTGCTGAACCCAGAAAGTCTTATTCTCTCCTAATTTGCGTTTTATCTTGTTTCGTAAATTCGATTTCAGTTAAGCGAATAACTGAAGTTACTTTTTAAGGAAACTCAAGCAGTTCAGTGGAATGCGAGGTCTTGATTTAGATGATGAAATTAAAATAGTTTATATGAGTTCGTAAGGGAAAACTATAGGGAATTTGCTGGAGAAACCTGAAGGAACTAGACGTCTTAGAAGACCTAGACCTTGATGGGAAGATAAGATTAAAATGAATCTTAAAGGAATAGTTTGAGAGGACATAAATTGAATTGATCTGGCTGAGGCGAGGGAAAACTGGAGAGCTGTTGACACGATGACAAACGTTAAGAAAGTGTGTGGATTGCTGAAGAAATTTTATATCCTCAAGAAGGACTCTGCTCCATGGAGTTAGTTATATGAGTCGGTTTTCGAGAGCCAATTTATACTCCGATGTTCATGAAAGTTAACCACTCAACTAACTGCCTGATCAAATGAACCAACTACATAAAGCAGTTTCCTACTTTGAAATCCAATAGTGGCCTGAATACAACATTTTCCGGCTTTCATAAAAGGCATATTCTCATTTCCGAGTTCGTAACAACCCAACACATGACGCCTGTATCATCATGATTCAGTCACCATCCTCATATTGTCTTTTATTAACACAAGTTTCAAGGAGAAACTTACACTTCAATCTGAGCACAAGCCACCACATGTTACGATTTCTCATCTCCACTTGAGCTACATACCAAAATGTATGCTCCATCTGTGCTACAGGCGCCGCGTGTATCATCCCCATTGATCTGATCTCCTAAGATTAGGACGTTAAAATTAAGCATTATGAGGTCTGGACATGACGCCGTTTCAAGTTGGAGAGTACTAGGGAGTGACAGAGAGTCTTGTTGCCTCCACCATCAGGGCGTGGTGCTGGAGGTATTTTTTTGATAAAGGCCTGCACTATAGTAACCACTGAAGGATGCATTGCACAGTCACTTGTTACGGCAGTGTTGTAGTATGGTAAGTTTCCGTGAGAATGTGCAAAAGTAGAAATGCACGGCAAAGTAAAAAGTACCTACTCTCTTGAAACTCTTTAGGTACTGATGACAACATAAGACGGTTAAAGGCAGAGTAGCGATATTAATAGCACAACCGTAAATAATTTTTTGTGTATTGAAAATACTACGTGGAAAGGATATTTCACCCTCTTTCGTTCGCAGTGTTTCACTTATTTTAGGTTTAGGCCCATTTAATTATATATTCAGTTTCTAAGGTTACATAACATCTTAGAACAGGAAGAAGAGTCAGCAATACATTTTTATGGATATGAATGGAAAAGGTCGCTATCTAACTTAAGGTACTTTGTCGGATTTGCCTGGGAACACTGAGGAAAACCACAAAAGAACTCAGGTCTACCGGTCTGGAGCGGAGATGTGAAAAAATGACATTCAGAGTGAAGCGGAAGTGCTAATAAATCGACTGCAGTGCTGGGTGTGTATGGACGGTTGGTGTTTCATATAGGGTAGTGTCTATCATTAGACAGGACTAAATTTGAATTTAGGTACAGATTCAATAAGAAGAAAGAAGACGAAGAAGAGAAGAAGCAGTAGTAGGAGGAAGTGAACAGCTAGATGGGACTTCGCCAGTTACATGAAGTAAGGTTTGAAGAAGTGTTTTTTTTACGTGTCACAAACAGCAGCATTGCATTCGAATGATAAAGCAGGCTGCAGCCGTACCAAGTGTTGCAGAAATACTTGGCACGTGACCTGTGCCTCCGTGGCGACCAAAAATTTAATAATCTTTCTTAGAGAAGTTCTAAATATAATAATTTCGAAGAAAAAGATAAATAAGGCAAAGCATTACTTTCTCTGACTTTACTGTGCTGTTCTTAATGACATGTTCTAGAATAAGTTCCAAACCTCGCTGCAGAGGTGAATTACATGTTTGCTGAGAAATAGCATGTTTACATGTTTAATGGATCGTTGAAGGAAGGAGATTGTTATCGCAATGACAGAAATCGTAATTTGTGAGACTGTCTGATGTATAATTCCACAAAGAGTGGCTTTATCCAGAGCTACTAGTTACTTAGTCACTCAGTACGAATATCCCCTTTCTTATCTCTATTCTGAGAAATTTGACTTAATGTTACATACTTACTCTGCTTGCTTACCAGCCATTTAAACGTCCTTCTACCAACTACGTCTAGGCTGGCCAAGACACTTTTTTCTTTAGGTTTTCCGAAATATGTTGTGTGTAAATCAGTTTCTTTCAGCACGTGCGCGAAGATTTTTACCAGATAAAGAGAATAATTTGAACGTTACTGGGTAAATGATAAATCAGCAGTTTTATTTTTGATATATTTTAGCCATGAGGTTCTCATGTTTATACCCTCCAAATTTCGCGTGGGTCAAACTGGCAATGGTGGTTAACAAAGAGCAGCTTCTATGCATTTTATAGGTAGCGGCTTCACAAAGTAATTGAGTATCCTCTGTGTTACATATATCTAAGATTTGTACCAGATAAGCTAAACATCTACAGTTATCCCAAAGATTGCTTTGGAGGTTAAAATCTACTCAAAAGCTAAAAATATTTCCATAATTGAATATGTGGTGTCACAATATGCGAATTCTTGTCTAATAACAAAAGGATATTACATTATTAAATACGTTACAGTAAATCATATAACTTTATAGTAAAATGAATTTTAAGTTTATAAGAAAGAGGGAATATCCTCACCAGATTACTATAAGATTCTCAAAAAAGACTTTGCTCATTTAGTAAATGTAATGGTCCATTCTTTCATTTCCAAATTTTTATGGATGGTTTTAAAAAGATACAACAATTCAGATAAGAACAGAAATGGGAATACACTCGCAACTTTGTCTTTCCTTCTTCCAGTTTGCTGTACTTGAACATAAAAAACATGTTTTTATCCCCAGCAAGCATGTAACAAAGAACCTCAAAGCAAATGTCACAATTTAGAGCTTCATAAATTTGGAATTCTTTATAAGAATCGAATTAAACCAGAACATTGCTAAATCCCACTTCTCAGTTTGCTGTGTCATAATGGCTCTTTATTAACCTATATTCACCGGTCAAGATAAGCAATGTTACCATAAATCTGAACAACGGTCCTTTACACACAGAAATAGCCGTTTGCAGTCCACTGGATACTTGCAGATCTCAGCATCATTACCAGCAAATTAAGATTATTTGTCCTGTCAACTCAAATTATCAATTCATCAGACGGGAGTGTATATATTTTATTACTTTTTCAGAAACACTTCACGGTATTGAGTTCTTGCTTGTATTGTTTCTTTTTGGGATTCACAATTAAAAACATCTGCAAGAGAAGGTATCAGGGAATGTCACGGTTAAAACATAGACCATTGCTCCTTCACAATTAATGTCACCTTACGGCTAAGAAAATTTCTGCTTCGTCTGGAAGCACAATAGCTTTGGTGTTCCCAAACCCTAGCTACTGGTATTTATTGTCAATCGGATTAATACAGGATATATCCTTACAGTCTATTTCTTCAAAATTAAGTTAATATCAGGCTTAATTAAATTTGGGTCTCCAAAACGACTTCCTCTCTGCACTTCCCTGTCATTATTCTTAGTCTATTTGAAAAACATAACAAATTATAACTTTCTTCATCATATAATATTTCCCAGTTATTTTCTCTTACATTTACATACGTCTTCGGCAATTTTTCATTTCTAAGTCTTGCCCCGCCCGTAAGGTGTGTATACGCCACAGGCAAGACAACTTTCCTTTCAACATCGCCTGTCATCTTGACGGGAGCAAGGCGGAGGAATTTATTCTTTGTTGATAATTGCCGCTGGTAGAAGAATGGGAATTCTAGTGTTGATAATTCGCCTTCAGTCGAGTTTTGTAAATACTACGTCAGAAATTCAATACAAATTTCTTACTTACTAGGTCTTTATTTACCTATCTACAGAGAACTAATATGAAAATTTTTGAAACTTTGTACTAAATTTGCCATATCATAGAAAATTAAAATAATATGAATGTAACAGCGCAACACATTGTTTAGTTTCTTCTTTTCATCCCAAAATTGACTTCTTTTTCCTTTTACTCTAAGAATGTGACTTTCATTTTGTCTTAAAACACAGCAAGGTCCGCCTTTGTTACGGAAAATAAATTCTTCCAACCGGATACAAAAAATATCCCTATATTAAATGGATCAATCAACAGCAACCAATACAGGTTTTAGCATTAAAGTTTGATTTTCAGAATTCTAATTCCCGGTTATCATTTTAATTTAGTGAAAACATAAAGGTTTCATTATTTGAGCCAAAGTACTTTTCAGAGTAAGATGAATGAGGGATGAATTCTATAAATTTAGGATTGATGTAGAAGAAATGTTAACTGGCTGGGGAAAAATTTAAAGTTGGTTACAGAATACTAATAACAGAATACAAAGAAATGCACAAAGTGTATAAAAGGCAATAAGGGTAGGCAAAGTGAGGTACGAAATTGTGGTTGCCTTATGAATTTGACAGTGAAGTTATTTGGACTACCAAATCTTGAAGTCACGCTGTGTTATTGACAGATTTCTCCGGTAAACTGATATAATGGCCACAGACTAATAATGCCTATTGAGGGAGAGGGCTTTGCAATAAGCACGCACAATACTCGATACTTTCCTTCTCTGTTTCTCTTGTAGGAGAAAGATCCTTTCACACGAATTAATAGTTTAACCTAGTCTCTGGAGGTAGGTTATATTGCATTATATTTAAATGGCTGACGAGTAGAATCGCCTCGTTCGCCATTACTTCCCGCTTGTAACAGAGGGCATGCTCCTGTCTGACGCTATACGAGTATAACGAACGGAACTGAGAGTTATTCGTTGAATAAACTAGGAGGGAACAGAGGGTTAAGGTAACATGGAAACTTCTGGAAAGGTGAATAAAGTTTTGGGACCGGTTTTGTAACGTCAGTACCCTGCCTGCTGCAAAGAAATAAACATTTCATTGCCCTGTCAGCCGGGATGTGCGTTTGATTTGTTGCTATAGTGTTCCCGCTATCGGGCCCAGCTACTCGTAAAGTCTGAAGTTTTCTCTCTGGTAAGCTGTTTGGTGTCAGAATCCTTTCTTCTTCGCATAACAGCGTTATCCTAGCGTAATCTGCAATGCAGATGGGAGCAGACCTGCTCTGTCCATATGCGTTGTTCTTGAATTACGTTGCTGTTACACTTGCGTCGAACACAGTGCTTCTTCAGAAGTTACTATTCACTCACCTGGTCAACAGACCTGGCATTATGGAAGCCAAACAGTCCACTTCTCCACCTGACATACTGCAAGGCAAATGAACGTAGTTTGTATTTCCATATCACAGTTACTGAGAATTGTTCTTAGCCGCCTTCGAAGAAACACGAAAAGCAAATATTAGCTCTGTTATATCCTCCTGCCTCTCTGTCTGTCGGTCTGTAGGTCTGTCCTCCTGTGTATGTCTGTCCGTCAGCATGGAACAACTCGTCTCACACTGGAAGAATTTTCACGAAATTTGACATTTGAATATTTCTCTAAAATCTGCCGAGAAAATTCAAGTTTCGATGACATCTTACAAGAATAATATGTTCTTTAGACGAAGATATATGTGTGCTTATGATATCTCGCTTAATTTCTCTTAGAATGGGAAATGTTTCAGAAAAAATTGTAGAGAAAATGAAAAAACATATTATATGTTCAACAACATTTTTTCCGAAAATCGTACCGTTTAAGGGGTAGTGTGGGAAAATATGGTATAGCCAGACAGACCACAGGTGACAATATATTACGGCACATGCTCGTTGATTGCTGGATAATTAATGCTACAATTAAGCACTCAGGATATGAAATACTTACTGATTTTCCACGGTAAAAATGGTTATGTGAACGCGCTTCTTTGTTAGGTTTATAATTTCCTTGCCTACGTTGTTAATAATGCCTGTTATTTACGCTTCTTTCTCTTTTCTCCGTAAAAGGTTTTCGACTAAAAATTAAATTCTTTTTCTCATCCCCTTCTTTCGAGCGTGTTACACGATCAACCCATTTAGCCGTCTTCATTTGGACGCCAAATAATTTTTATTAGGATAGGAAAAAAACAAACTGCTCATTGCAAACTTGTTTGCATCCTTACTTTATTTATTCTTTCTTAGGTCGAAACACTAAAATTATTTTCTCAGCAGAGATGTACAAAATATCTTCAACCACAATTATTTCCTTAATGTGACAGATAAGATAAAGAAGGTGTGACACTTCTCTTGGTGTTCTCCCACACGGACTAATGAAAATGACAAAAGCACTAGTTTGTCTGAAAGGCAGCCTGAAAATCGTCAATTCACACATAAAAAGTTTGAATTATCCTTCTTTCTTTGTGTCATAGTGAGTTGATAAAGGGCACATTCGGGTTTTATGCGCACCAAAGAGCATTGTCATGTTGGTTTACTTCATTATGATCCCCATATTGTGATGGTACATAATGTGCTTTGTCTTCCAGCACATGCATTCATATGTCTCACTTGACGGAAGCGGCATTGCTTCCTGCCTGGCAGGTTGGTTGCTTCAGCCTCTTGTTTGAAACACTTGCTATTGACTTCTGTAACTAAATGCGAATTATAATATCGAAGTGCACTGTAGACAGACACGGCAGAGCTTTATGAGCTAAGTCACGATCTAAACTAAGCACATGTTGCATATAAACTTAAACTGCTCTGTGGCATGCTTCTGATCATCAGGGGTAGCCAGTATTGTAGGCTGATTTCATTTGACCATTTCAAGTGACCATTTCGTTCAGCTCGCGAAGTCTCTTTTAAATTAAAACATTTTACGAACTCGTAGGCCTAACTATCATTACGGAAACATAATTATGCTTCAGTTTTGCATGGGTACGCAGCTTGGTCTCTCACATGAAGAAAAAATATATGCTGAATGTTTTTGGTAAGAGGATGCTGAGGACGATATTTGGGTCAAAGAAGGAAGAGATCACACGAGGCTAAGAAAGTTGCAGAACTGGCATATGAATGACTTGTACTCCTTACAAAAAACGTTGTCGTGTTGGAATAAAGGACGAAGAGATGGGTGGGGCATGCGTTACGTATAGCGGAAAAAACACATACAAGATTTTGGTTTAAATGCCTGGAGAAAAGAAACCACTTGAAAGAAGTAGGAATGTGTGAGAAGATAATATAAAGATAGATTTGAAATACATTGGATTGGTGGATGTGGACCGGATTCATCTAACTGAAGATACGAGCAAAAAGCAGGCTGTTCTACTAATGGTAATAAATCTTGAAGTTCCAAAAAATGCAGAAATTTTGCCTAGCTAAGTGCTTATTGCCTTCTCAAGGACTCTTCTGAGAGGAGTTATTTAATTACTTTGTTAGTTCGTCAGTCAGTTGGCATTAATGCGATGGAAAGTAAGTACTGCTTTCCGCTAATACGGAGCTGATTCTGACTCCAGCAAGCAATGGGCTGCCTTATACTTATTTCTTCTTCCGAGTAAGTCCCACAGCAGTTCTCGGTGTAGGATTTTCTCCGCAGTTTCCATTTTCGCTTAGGATAGTGTCCTGCTCGATCATATTTCAGGGGCATATTCTCTTCCTTAAAATGTGTGGTTAAGTCTGGTTAGTTATTCTAAGATATTTGAAGCCTCTCTTTTTCAAAATACCAAGCCATCAGCTTGTTTTCGATAAGGTACCTGTGTCTTATTTTCCGTGGGACATTGCGCTGTCAGATCCCCTTCCACGCTTGTTACAAGGAAATCTCAAACAATAAGGTAATGAACACCCTGATGCCAAGAGATTTAAGTCAACATTCGTACATACGTGACATATATGTAGCAGATGACACCTCAGGCCTCCAAACGGCACACCTCAGAGGCCAGATTTCGATGCTATGTTAATCCAAGTGGGATTTATGGAGTACGAAACGGCACTGGGACAGGTAATCTTCCAAGCAATTTGGTGTGTCCTTTTTTCTTACTACCATTCCAATGCCCCTTATTCGTAATAACATATGGATGCTATGTAGTCCACACTCTTAGAGCGTCGCTTAGTGAAAAACATCAGAACCCACTGAGGAGTCTTAAGCGGCATGCGTGTTGTGATTTATATAATTCTGTTTTGGAACCTGCAGCGCTAAGTGGCGATAGAACCCGGTAGCAACAATCACATTCACCTACAGAGGGCGAGGAGTCCTGGACCGTAAACTAAAATTGTCATAGAACACTTTTACGTGGATAGAGTATTATGATTACTGATAGAACACTTTTACATGGATTGGGTGTTACAATTACTGATGTTTGAAACTGCATCCCATGAAAGACCAAAAACAAATTCCAGACTTCACGGTGGCGTTGTGTGGCCTTACATTTTGTTACCTTCAAACTGAAGCTGTTGAAATCATCCACGGTTACAGAAAATTTACCGTGTAACACGCTCTTTCGTTATGCATGTGCCATGTCAATGAAGTTACGAACAAAGTTCGGCCCTTTCCTTCTATACTGTCACTGCTTCACGTTAGAAGTTGACTGATATTGCACTGTCCCCAGGGTCGTTCAGCTACTTGTCTTTGGTTACATCTGGGACGAGACGTGACATGGATTGATTATCGCCAGTCATCAGCGCCCTCTGGAGCAGTTGACCCTCGCCTTGTAATCCATTAGCAACTTGTGATGCCGCGACGTATTGTGTTGCGGTCTTGCAGTCCCTCGTGGATCTCTAAACACGGTCGTCCATATAGCACTCTCCGCGCAGTTATTTTCAAGCGCCACATATCTGATCTGCACCTTCAAGAAAAAAACCTTACTAAAATGAAAATCGCCGTGGACACCTTATGAACACTGCTGTGCGAACGGAGTGATCAGCACTGATTCTTAAGTTCGGCGTTACTAGATTTGCTCGTGCTGAAGCCGCTTTATGTCCGGCATCTAGCACACAGTCTATTAAACTGAAGGCTTGGTATCGCCCAGAGGCGTCCTGGACATTTTTGGGAAGAGGTAAATCTTGTCCTTCTTCCACAAGGCACCTACTAGGTTGACAACCAAGCAGAATTATAGGCGAGGAGTTTATCACAGATGGGAAAGCTAAGGAACTCCTAAAACCTTTGGTCGGAGTAAATAACAGGAATAGATCACATGCAAGGATCTTATCTGAGAGGATAATGTGGAATGGATCTTAAAGAAATAGGACGAGACTGCGTGCAGTGTATTCATTTGGCTCACAGTATCTACTGGGCTCACTCTCTTGAGAAGACCGCAGTGAAACTTCCGGTCCTATAAAATATTGAGAAGGGCGGTCTCCTTGCAGTGAAAACAAAAGTGCTTCTTACACTGAGCAACACGCTTATTGCGGCCCTATGAGCTAAATGTGTAAGACGGTGAAGTAAGACATAAAATTTGCCACACCATGTAACAAATCTGACGCCAGAAAGTAGGTTTTATGAAATAAAGAAACCGTTAGAATCTCGTTTATCTTCTCCACTTCACTGTCACGAAATCCCAGAGGAGATTTTCGACATCTTGAGAAATTGAAATTCAAGCGCCAGGTTATAGCTAAGCCATTGATGAAACAGAAGCTATAGATATAAGCCCATATTTCGATATAAGCCGAGCTTGAATTCATAGCATGTATTCTATATTCTGACGAAGAAATCAATTGGACCAAGTACCTGAACCTAAAACAGTTTACGGTTGTGCTATGTGAAGGCACTTGTGTGAGAAGCAGCCCTAATTATATCCACAGAATAATAAATAATCTGTAGCCTTGAGAAGAATAAAAAATAATAACTACATATGATAAACCTACAGATTATCTTTGAGCAAAGCATCATCCGTTCTAAGATTAATATATCAATTTAAAAAATTTTATTTGCTGAAAGAACACACAGCAATAATGTCACGCTGAATGAAAAAGTAAAGTTTGCAATGTCATTCCATATCACCACAGCTGTCCTCCTCATTCTGATTTAATTTGCAGATAGAAACTTTATTTCTGTCACTCTTTCATAACAAGAAAAATTGCAGCTTATCTTTCTTCCAGGATGTCATTGTGTCATCACAAAATGGGTCCCTCGCTCCAGCGCGAAACAAGATATGACACTGGGCCCAATATTTCCCTTTCAGAGAAAACAATGGCGCAGAATGTTTTCAGACTGAAAAGGAATAATGGCATTTATTGTCACTATGACATATGCTGGCTTTTTATATATAGATTTCAAAAAGTAATTTTTCTTGTATTTCCTTCTTACTGACACTGATAATCCTCAACTGCTCTCTTAAAGGAACAGAGGCTTAAGTCTTCCTCCCACCTGAAGGTTTCACTTAAAGACGTATTTGTCACTATATTGAAAATGTTAGTCCTTTTATCGAATACCTATTAATAAAGGTATTAATATGTTATTTGTCTACGCAGTAGTGAATTTGCTTAGTGCTTTTGAGTGCCATATTGATCAAAAGAAAACCGCATGTTGAGAGCTATGATTCTTAGATTTTTAATTCTAGAATCTTCAGAACTAAAGCATTCGGGATATTAAGACTATTGATAATATTAGTGCCTGTTCGTACATTTATACGTATTAAAATCTGGGTGAAGCGGTGACTGAGGTTTGAAGTGTAAGTCGTAAAACTCACATAGTTTTTCAGTTTTTCGCGGCGGTTTTTGATCTTCTAGACTTGTTACAGTCATGGTCGTTAGTAGAAATGAAAGATTTGGACTGATGTATTGCCTAGACGTTCCTAAGTGTCTGGTTGCTACCGAGTATCACGTGTCTACAACCCAGAAGCGATTGGTTCAGAGGCTAACGTTATGACAATTTGAGATAGGAATTTAGAGGGGCATAGATAGACATACATATATACAACACGTTAATTTCATAAACGTGTTATTTTTAAAGAAAGGAAACCTGTTATAAATAAGCGAAAGGCAGATGACATGAATGGGAAATCTTACAGTATACCTTAATTTGTTCTAAACAAGAGTAGGCCTACAGTTTTACTAATTTAACCCCTCAAGACTTCGTGGTTACGGCACTAAAAATTCAGCATTGTGTAATCTTATGTATTCTCTATGACTCTGAAGACAAACAGCTGTTATTTCCGTCTACACATTAAAACCCTGCTTTAGTCCACACATTGTAGTTACTTGTACTTAATCACATAATTAAAAGAACAGCGATTTTTTCCCTATGCAGCTTTCACAGCCTGGACTTTCTAATGTAAGAACACTGTGTTCTAGAACTAAATCTTTATATGCAATGTACCTGTGATTCAGTTTCTAAAACTTTTGTGGGCTGATGTTTATGACGAATATTCTCACTTCTGTAATTCTGAAGCAAACTACACATTTCTCTGAAGTCTGAACGTAATGTAACACCAGTAATTAGTATTATCGCAAGGAGCACGAAAGGATAAAAATGAACACAAAAGGAAAAAGTTAGAAATTTGAAGAACTGAGTTGGGCAGATTTCTTAGAAAGAATATTCATTCATGGCGTAGACTGTCGTGTGACGTGTACTTAGCCTCTTCCAAAGCGAGTTCTTCAGACAGTACGGTCCTCTTTCAAATTCCAGTACCTTCTACTTTCCTTAAAATCATTCAGTAGCTGCTTACGCCTACTTCCACACCTTCTCCTTCGTAAGGAAAATATACAGTATAAATATTCATGAATAATCAAAATATTGAGGAAGATTACATCTTTGTTGAGATTATATGCATTAGTAATTGAAAGGAACCCCTAGATATGTGTTGTAGGAACGAAGACAATTGGGTTTTGGTACTGTGGAGCTGAGAACCTGAAAAACCAAACAAGTGCAAAAATCAAAGTTCTGAAGCTGCTACAAGCTTTCAGTTCCCAATACGATATGAAGAAGAAGAGCTTGCTTTATATTTAGGCCTATATAAAGAACGACTGATAACAATCTGACAAGTTCGATGAGTTTAGGAGAGCACATAGGCATGCTGAGCATCTTTCGACGAACTGACGTAGCAGGGTCCTCTTCAGTCAATAACGTGATTATATTTCTAATATAAGAACACAGTCCCGTTCCCCGCAAAAAAGTCTCCAGCAGTCTCGTGTTCGAAGTTCTGCTTTCGGTCTACATACGTGAAAATCATAGATTCAAAAATATTTATATTAAATCGTAAAAATAGGCAGTTAAGGCACGTACGCATCGATGAGAATATATCACAAGGGGCCTTACAAACAAGGATTATTGACGACGTCTGGCCTTGTCAGTGGGGCCAGTTATCGCGGGTTCCGCAGAGAGAAGGAAATCTTGAACTGATTTTATGCCGTAGGATTAGTTAATTTTTAAGGACCTGCTCCAGTATTTTAACCCTGAAAATGCGTGGAAAACAAAAGAAAGAGGAAACTCGATATTATTTTTCTCTACTCTTCCCTCTTTTAATAGTTTTAGGAAGTCACAAGTGGCTTTTAACACTACATTGGAATAAAAGGTGCTGACTCAATCGTACGTTTAGCTCTTAGACTTTCAAACCTTTTCATCAAATCCTGGCTTCTTTTCAGTCTTGCTGTAATGATGGAAGTGTCTTCCCCTTTTTGTGTTGCGTATTTTACAATTTAGTTATTAAAGCAACAAGGTTCTTTAACTTGAATAACTTCTAGTTTACTTAGCCAAGAGACTTATTGTTATAAAATGTCAAAGACCCAAAAGTTTTTGGCAACTTCTAGCTGGGAAAGGATTATTTATTTCTACATTAATTAACACGAGACAAGTCTTTGTATTTCATTTTTAGTCCAAGACAAAGAAAAGTTTGAGCTTAGAGTCGCACGGCTAGTAAAGATAATTTACACCCTTTGTCGAAACTAGTGGCTCATTATCGTCTTCATATCAACCCTTAATTTGCCCCTATTTGAACTAAATAAATCGAATCCACATCCTTTGTCGTACTTGGACGATTCCCATAATGCGACAGAAAATTCTAATGAAGACTGGCTACGGATTCTTCAAAGAACCACGAAGCAAGAATCAGTATAAATTTTCTGAAAATAAGATCGTACGTGAAATTAAATTTAGGTTGTTTCACATAAATCAGTTCCTGTTTCTGCTACTTATTGAATTGCTTATAGTATCTTTATTTTAAATTATTTTAATTACTGAAGGCAAATTTAAAACCAAAAGAAGTGTGTCAGTTGCATTAGCAGTTGCTGCCACGCTCTGCTGTGCTAGAATTAATGTGTTCACGCATATTTTCCATGAATAAATATGAATTTATATATTGGCCAACACCTTAGGATTGTACTCGTGCATTTTTGTTTCATGTGCTTTAATAACTTACTCCCTTTCAATTCATTTCAATATAAGGACCCCATTATTAATGGTCCTCTGATTTTAGAAATAATTATTTCTTTCTACTCTATTTTTTTACAAGGACTAACATTTTGTCTGGGTGTGACTCCATTTCTCCTCCTGATTTTGCCTGTGCCTATCACGATATGAGAGTGTCCCACAAGCTTCATAGTGTGTAGACGTGTAGAGGGTTTTTGCTTGCCTATCATCGATAAATCAACACGATTGCCGTGAGAATTTTTGAGGTGGAAAGAACCGTAATGGCGCTCCTTGTATGTTGTTGAAAAGATCACTTCTTGCAGATCTTCAAAAAGTATTTACTCATGTTAAAGTGTTTTATCTTTTTGTTGAGTGTGAGCCAGAATTATGTAGACCACGAGAGATCCTAGAATACACTGGGCTCTTGTTACTTTCGTTATTATTTTCTGAGATAGCTACGTATTTTTGCACGGTTTAGTGTCAATGACGATGCAGCCTACAAGGAATTGTTAAAATTTTAAAATGCATGGGAAATAAATGTTGTAAAATATCTATGTAATATGAAATAAATTGGAAAACCTAAACGGTAGGATGCAATCCTTGTTGGAGGCTACCGTGGAATGGAATTGGAAAAAAATAAATTTATGTGACAGATGTGTAAGATTGTAATTTTGGAGCAGAATTAATAGTGTGAGTGGAGAAACACGTAGTTGGAAAAAAGTAAATATATATGTATCTCTTTAAGTAATATGTGGTCCGCAAGAAGCTGTTGTTACATGAGCACGGGGTCATGAAAAGACGAAACATGTCTCGGTAAATCAACCGATCATTTAATCAGTCACCCGATCTATCCATCCATCTGTCTACCTCTCTATCTGCCTACCTGCTTGCCTGTCTTTCTATCTACCTACCTAAATATTGTTACACACATCGCAGTTTCTTATACCTGTTGGCCTATATATGCTACTTAAACATGCATTCGATTGCTACTGACAACCGATTAACCGTTATTGGCAGGTCGGCCTTAGGCAACGTTTGGGTTGAAGAAAGATCATAAATTTTCTATAAAATCTATGTGGGATTCTATTTAATATGATAAATTACAGGCTTGTTCATGGTAAGAAATTGTACCCCCTTGGAATTATGTTGATGTAGAAGTTGTGTGATGATATAAGTACTAGCAAGGCTTCCTGGTTATTAAATAAACACTGTACCGTGAAGCACATGTGGGAGTGCAAGTGTATCTACACACTTCGGCACTAGATGGTGGTGAATGGTCAATTCCACGCCGACTCTCTTGACCTGAGGGCAAACAGCTCCCTGTACCCATCGAATAGCGAACCCCGGAGTCGGTGTTGGTGCTTCGGAGAATAGACGAACCCCAAAGACCTGCTGTAAATCGAACAGGGTTTCTTCGGCCTTCCAACCAGTTTGTAGTCACTACACTGGCGGCACTGGCCAGAATACATGTACGTTGACAGACCATTAAATTAATGCACTATCATTATGTTATTGTTATTATTATTATTATCATCATCATCATAATCATCATCATCATCATCATCATCATCCTTCTATAATGGCTGCTTTGTTATAGATCTTAAAACTAAGTGGTGCTTGTGTCACCCAGCCGTGCAGTTTCGGGAATGAACTGTGATGTTATTACTCATGAAGAAAATCGGAATCCGAGCACATAAAATAACATAAAGCATTATCATGAACACAAATTGAAGACGGAGTTTCAGGGTATCCTTTTTCTACAACGCAGTAGTGTTTATACCACTTTTCTTGTTACGCGGTCAGCGGGTTCAAAAAGTAAAACCGGAGATGTACAAATAGCACGGCAGTCCCAAATCTCAATTTAAACCTATTTTTCTTCCTAAAATCCGAAAATATAGGCTTTTGACCTCACCTCTCTGTGTGTGTATCATTCAACCTTTAAATCCAGTAGAACTATCTTCACTAAGCATCCTATAACACTAATGTTTTTAAAATCTAAGGTTCCTGGTTGCCTACATCAGTAACAAGATGAAGGGCGAACAAACTTGTAAGATAGATGCGACACTCACTTTAAGATCCTGAAATGATGTATGATAACATACGTTGGAAAAATATGCGACTTGTCTTAAAGCAGAGGTGGCCAAATGGTCTATCGCGATCTACCAGTGATGGCTGCTAACTGCTTGATCGATAGCGGCTGCTCTTTGTTTTCTATCATCAAAATTTATTTGCCGTTTCTATGTGATCATTAGGAAGGCTTATTGTTTTACAGCCTTTTTGGAGCAACATACATCTGCGAAGAAGCCTTCTGTAGTATGAAGATAATTAAATCAAAGTATAAAAGCCATCTGACCGATAAACGTTTGCAGTACTACCATCATTTGTGCCTAAGTAATTATGAACCCTGTTTCAGTAATTTTTCGCAAGACATGCAGTTTCATGCACCAGCTTCGCAATAGGAGAGTGAATGAAGGACACGTTTTAATTGTTGTAATCATTTAATTTGAAAATTTCAGTATTTAATAAATGAAATAACTGTAATTTAGATGATGTTATTATGCTATTTTATATTTCTTTGCTTAGCTGGCCTGGTATTTATGCATTATGTACTATGGTAAATTACGAAATATTTTCTGTCTTTAGAGTAGATCCCTGATTCCAAGTGTCTGGCCAACTATGTCTTAAGGTGCTATATTTGTATAATGTACGTAACATAACAAAATAGCTTTGGTGTAAAGTTGTCTTATCCCTTGCGTTGAGGACGATGAATAACGAACCGTTAGAGCTAAGGATGTGGAATTTGATATGGAGATAGTTCACTTTCGCCTATATTTCACGTACAGTTTATATAGCTGGCAATAAAGTGAAACGTGGACAAATTGCGAAACCTTAAAGTTATGGCCGGCAAAATTAACGTGTAAAGAATCTGTACTTAAAGTAGTGCATTCCTCAAGCAAAAAATATACATATATATAAATAACATAAAATTTAACTACGCCAGTATATCTTTCGAAATGTAAATGTATGCAGCAAGCATCTAGACTCGTAAATTCTGTTAGGAATTCCGCTGTCCATATTACGACGGAAAGGAGGCCATAAATCGATCTTTTTCCCTACGGTAATCACTTGGCATCTGTATGACAAAGACCACCGGCTGAAGATGTATAAGGACGTAATCGCTTTGTATTTTAAAAATTACTTGTGATCGTATATACATTCTCTGAGCAAGTACAGGGTTTCTTCAATAACATTTTCTGGGGCTAGCAGCAGCGTGACATGATTAAATGCCGAGTACCTCGAAGTTTTTTTTTATGGTGGGTTATATGTACACAAGATAAAGAAAAATTTAGGGGCGAGATTTTGTATTACGATTCTTGTTAAAACGAAAATCAAATATGTTACACAGTCTCTATCCTGAGCTGTGTAGTTTTCGAGGAACACATGATCAAGTGCACTGTCACACTCCTTAACACTGTTACTGTCACGAAGATAAAGCGCTCTGTTATATATATTCAAGACACACGGCGTACAGCACGGCTCAGTTCTCATCGAATGTCCGTGTAATATACACACGACGAATGCTGCGACAAGCTCTGAACTCTCGGTGTCTCTAACATTCGAGTGGGTACTGCTGCAGGCGAATAAATAGTTCGTTATTCTGGCCTACGTCATCCATATGCCAGTGCCTTTCGACACTTGCAGAAGCTTGTGAGTGAGAAAAGAAGTGTAAGACGTATGGTACTTGCCAGTGCAAACCGCGCACGGACTCCATGGACACAGGCTGAAGAAAAGCCATAATTGCTGCCGTGGGAAGAGAGCTCTGTAGCAGCTCATGCGATATCTCATGAGAACTGGAACTGTTCCAACTGGCATCGACGAAGCCGACGCCTTGACAGGCAAGTGGGTACACATCAGTTGTCATGGAACGCGCACGTCTTTCCAGGTGCTCGTCCTCTATACATTTTACTTGAAACTGCGAGGTGCCAACGGTTTAGTCACGTGATACGGTGAGCCATTTGTCAGTGTTCTGTTTCTCGGAACCGACAGTGTCAGGACGTGCACTCGTATGTAGTAAAATAGTTTGGACTTTTTTTTAACAAGGATTCACAACATTGAGAACTAATACGCGAATTTATTTTTACCCTGTAGGTACCTACGTGCTGGAATGGTTAATTTATAATTCATTTATGCGCCTGCGTTCACATGGAAGCAGCGAAAGGAAATTAGAGATCAGAGATTCTTCGTAGCAGTCTATTTTTTTCGAAGCAATGAGACGTGTACTGTAGAGAAACAGCCTTTTGACAATATTGAAGGTGTCATGTTGCAGTTTGTTTTGATGTGAAACAAATGGTGCATGTTTTCTATACAATCGATATGTCTTCTTCCTCTCGATCTGGAGATGAGTGATGGCACTTTTATCTGGAAGCAGTATTATCCTGTGCAGTTCCTTCGTCTTGGACACAGACTACAGCATCGTGCTTAGCAGTTTGAGACAATGAAATGGTTCATTTCTAACGGCCTATTAGAAGTTACGAATAAAGAATTGGATAAATTGAAAAATTTGTGCTGTTCTTTCTTATTTAGATTGAGCAAAGTTTTGAAATTTTCCAAATAAGATCAGATTATTTACCTTTTATGTTACGTAGACTCTGTGTTTGCGGATTAACTCGACCAATCTATAAAATTAAAGGTTTCGTAATTAATGGCTATGTCAATGCGACGGTGACTGGACACCTTTAACAGACTGGCAAACGTCTTAACCAAACGAGTATAGGGCACAGCGTGCTTACTTAGAAGCTCACAGAAACTCAGCTAGACAAGAAAGTCTCTGCCGTAGATGTAAACACATTCTGCGTTAATCACATTCGTAGGACCACGGTGCTAATTATTGCCGACCCAGTCAACAAATTCCAACATTAATTTTTGGGTTCAATCCTAATATTACACTCCCATATACGCCTAGGTCTGTAAGGTGGTGATTTCCTTTCTTATTTCCCCCCCCCCCCCCAAAAAAAGATTTTTTAATGCAGTTACATTTTCCCCTCCATGAGAACTAAATCTAAATCTACGCTCTTCTGGGGTATTACGCAGCCTCGTATGGTAATCCCTTTATCGAGTTTCTGGGACAGCATATCGGTCCCATCTTTAAGAGTCCCTTGAATATGGGACCGATACGCTATCTCGAAACGTCAGTGAAGGATTACCATTCGACGCTGCGTAATATCCCAGACGAGCGCAAATCACATCAACATCGCTGCGGAAGCCTGAAGTCACGGAAATAAATCTGTGTTGGTTTCATCCATCCAACTTACAAAATTAGATTCAATTCTAATAATAAAATTTTTAGTTGAACTATAACAAAAATATGAAAATGGGTTTGACCTTCTGCACTAAAGGCATGATAGTTGGTATGTAGAGGCGACCTAAGCCAAGAACCCTCCATAGATAAACCCTTAATTCAACTGAGAATAATAATTGAAATAACATCGTGAAAAGCATACATTTCTGTTACTTCGGTAAATATTGACATTAAATATTTTGGGACTCCCAGTACTGGTAGCCCTGTGTTTCTTAAACACTTGAAGCTGACAGAACTTACCATATGACATGGCACGGGAATGAAGGGGAAAAACATGATCTCCTTAAAGAAGAGCTACTCATTTGCGACAACATCGATATTGATTCATTACGTAGCCTCTCTTCCGACAAGGCCATAGCCTCTTCCAAAGCAGGCTCTAAAACAATGCGATCTAGTGGTTCCTCTTTCAATCTTCAGTCTTCTCTTTTCCTTAAGGTCATCCAGCAGACCGTTGAAATGCCTGTGACTAACATTTTTTGTGCGAACACAAACAAAATACAAGTTAATGTTATTTCTTATTCATTAGGTTATATTAGAAAACGTCTAGATCGTATGACATGTAATGAAGGAGTACTTGTGGACTGAAAATTCCGAAATTTTGCCAGGAACTGCTGTGGTCCTTTTAAAGTAATAGGCCAGTATTTTCATGGAGTAAGAAGAAAAGTATGAAAAAATTTTCAGGTTTGCCCGCTTCAAATTAGAAAATAGAAAGCAAACTATCCACCGTTTATCATATACACATATTGTGGTAATTGAAATGCCTAAGCCAGGACTGAATACACAAGTGTATTTCGAAGAGACAGCAGAGAGTGTACTAAGGACATATATATATATGTATGTGTGTATATATATATATATATATATATATAATACGTGTCTAATTCAGGCACGACACCCTAACCTCCGATTTGTGCAATACACAAGCACAAGTAGTGAGGTGTACAACTCGGCTGTTTTTATCTCTGGGCATACAAACCTGATACTCCTTTATTAAGATAAATTGTGGATTTCAGAAGCAGTCCTACGTGATGGCATAGAGTAGGCTTCCTCCAGTTCGGTCGATAGCTGCAAAGACTTGGACGAATCCGATACGTCCATATTAAAGCCTTTAACCTGCAAACGGAGACAGCAGGTTTATGCATAAAGTTGTTACATATTTACACAGCTGAACTCTGTAATACTCACGAATACCGCATCCTTCAAGACAACACCATGAGAACATTAACTCACACGCAAAGTTGCTGCACTTTCTGAAAATTGAGACTCGGTCGAACAGTCCGTACGAATTCTCTTTACTCTGACCGTTATCACGACTGTTACGTAAATTCTGCTAGGAATTCCATTAAAAGTATTGCAGTTTTAGTTTAAAGGTAGAATCAAAAACTGGAGAAATTTTTACATGATCTAATGGTGCAGGAGTGGAGATGAAATTACCGCTGTTTGGAAGTTCAAAGGGCATATTACATGCTCAGTTAATTTCGAAATACCTTCTGCTTCGAGTGATTTTCACATAGTTAGTCTTTCTGTACGTGCGAGTGCAAAGAGAAAAATTGCAATTTATTGATTTTACCGAAAATTTACAAACCGGAGATCTTGTATTTAGATGGAGGGCTGTTGTTTTCTGTCAGTCAGGCATCATGTTTGGGAAGATTCATTACAGTTGTTACTAGAGTATGGGCCTATATTTTGGAAAGCGCTTAATATCAGAATTTCATCACAAAGAATTCGAGAGCAGATTAAACTCTGCGGTTTGCTACCATTTATTTCAAGACCTCTTGTCATTGCCTGTCTAATATAACACACAAGGATCAATACATAAAATGTTTTAGTCTTTGCCTGCTGTTTTTTGCGGAAATTTACTTCTTATCCTAAGGTAATACCATAGCCTGGGGTGTTTAAAACATGAATAATTAAACAGCCTGGGTATTTAACACGCATGAGATAAATTAGATGCATTTGCACCTCGGGACGTGAAATAAATAAGATTTTTAAAAAATTTCAGTGAATAATTTTAACGTATTCTATCACCAACATAGAGTCTGTTGCAAAAATAGCGAATATATCTTGGTTTGACCTGAGTTCCAAGTTCGCTCTATTTCCGAAGAAGAGTTTGAAATAATGTAGCCTCTTTGAGCCTGCATAACAGCGGAGAGAAACAGCTCCACAACTGTGCGAAAACCTCAAATCTCGCACTGACAGCCTGTCCATATGATGTAATCTGCGTAAAGTCGCTGCTGTGCGATGTGCCTCCGTGTCGTATTGTAGATGTGGCCTGTCGTTTGAGACAAAGCTGCTGTCTCTACCAACAGGGCAGATGAAGAAAATGCTCCTGGGAATATGTTGCATGTTACGTATAGGGGCAAAATGGAGCAGGCACAGTCCTGTCCGGCCCAGTAGGCTGCTCAAGAGAGCAGGTTTCTCTGAAGGGTCTGTAGATATCTATCAGACTAAACGTCTTCAAATCCACACACTTGCCTTCACAGACACCGACATCAGAAGCCTCCCGTCCCTCTAGATTAGCTTCGTCTGATTGCGGCTGGGCTCCACTCTAGTAGTAACTGAATTTTCCGCTTGAGAGCTTCAGTAATTTTCTTAAAGCTGTAACTGCATTAATTTGATGTATGTCATTAATTCTTTAGTTTCTTTTACATGTTTTTGCTTCCAAAAACCTCCTTATACATGCCACCTTATCCCAGTACTAATCCTTCTATTTTACGAAGCGCCTAGTTCGGAAGGGTAGGCTGTGTCCGTCCTTTTGTTCGATATATCACCCTCTCAGTTTAACGTCACAGATACTCAAATATTTCGATTATTTTGTGAGCAGATTTTCAAAAACCGTCAGGTGAAGCGAATATTGACCTCTATGAAATATATGCGTATACTGTAGCATAAATCTGCTCAGTAATTTTTTCTGGGACTGAGATAGGTAAGGTCATCGCTCTCTCCCGTGAACCCAAATTGATTAAATGACAAAGGCGGTGTTATTATAATTTTCATTTTAACACACCGTGCTTTGTTAAGCCGCATCATTAGGATTATACGGAATTGTTTATAATTAAACAACAAGCAGTAGGCGGCGATATCTGGTTATCGCGAAACTGACAGCCGTGTATGCGACTTCCGCGCTCTAACACAGAACGCAGTTTGCTGTGTCGCCGAAGTAATGACACGACGCAAGTGTTGATTTTCCTCCAAGAAATGTCACTCACAGAATATTTGGAAAGGCCAAACAAATTTAATTCGGCTTCCTCTTTGGTGTTTCGTGTTGTTAATGTAAAGATGACGAGAAAAATCGGCGACAGTGATTCAAAATGAGAACCTCAACCGAAGATGAGAATGGCATTTTGGCGTCGTCTTGTCATGCGTAATTTTACTCTGAACTCTGATTCAATCTCCAGAGAAGGAACGTGTAAATGTTGTCTGCCATTAACAAGTGTTTGTCTATTCTGAGTTTGGAATGAAACGTATCTTCGTTGTTTAACTTCAATGATAGAGGCCTGTTTAACATTCAGTTCACTTTGACGATCAAGAAGTGTAATTCATTATCGCCGTAAATTGAAGAACTTGCGTGTAATAAAGGGGATAAAACTGCTCTAAGTTTAAAGATAATCTGTGATCTCAATTCAAAAGTGTCGTGACTGTTTTTGTTGTAACTATTTGTAGGCGACAGCAGAGGGCTTATCGTCGTCTGCTTCAGCACCAGCGCTGTAACTGTGAATAAACAGTGGTCACGCAAAGAAAGGCTGATTACATCTTCGTTTAGTCCATTACCTTCAAGAGCAAAGAATTCAGCTTTCGATTTCAGTTTATTTCCCCGCCCCGTGAATAATCACAAAGACGAATCTTATGATCGTGACAGTACATGTTCTCTGTCATAACTGGCCACCATCAAAGAGCAGTAATTACAGGACTCTAAGCCAACAAATATATCTGCAACCATATCTTTTCAACTTCCGTCCTTGAACAGTCTTACCAATTTAAAACCTTTAAACATAAGGACCTACGTGAGCTATGTTGAGAAACCTCAGTGCTGGATGTGACCCACGCAAAATAGTGAAGAAGATGTAAAGTCTTGGCCAAGCTTTCTGCAACTGTCTGCTGTAGATTCCAGCAGGCAAGAAGTTCGTATGTCTGACTCTATCTCTCGCTCTCTAAATAACCTGTAACTGTGGCTTTTCTATTGTCAATAGGTTCTTTTCTTTGGGATGGGTAAATGCAACAGACGACACTGATGTCTCACTTTAAAAACCCAGACTGAAATAAAAAAAAACCAAAACAACAAAACTTGAAATTCAATTGAGAAAGTAAATTACTTCTCAAACCCAGCGCTTTCCGGTCAGAATTAGAAGCTTTTGTCTCCACAATGTGTTCATCGCTTCGTGACTTTGGATCTTTAACTCTGTTAACAAAAATATTTTAAAGAGGGAGAGACGTTTTCTTGGATGCGTGCAAGCGTAGTGGCAAGAGAAAAAAGCAAAACATGAATAAATTAAAAGAAACATAAGATATCTCCAAATATACTCCAAAAAACGAGGATATTCTTCTTGCTAGACGCGCCGAATCGTGCATTCAGTAAATATAAACGTACCCTTTCGAATGGAGCTCTTTCAAACAAAAGTTTCTTGTCATTCCTCTATGCGAAAGGAGTTGCTAACATTCTGTAATTAAAGGGGAAATGTACTGTTAATCATACAGGAATATTAATGATGCTACTTTCCACGGAGCTTCCATAGCTGAGGTATTAACTTTGTTTTTTTTTTTTTTACGTGTCGCTGAGAAGGCCCACATTATGAGCACTTCAGTTCGAAGCTGTGCACGACTGGCTGCAGAAAAGACAGGCAAGAGCGAAGGTGTGAGCACAGTGTGGGAGACATGAAGATATTACGTAGACTGTAAATTTTATTGCTAAGCAGAAAGACAATTTCTTCCGTGTAAAGAAATTGCTGTTAATACAATCGAAAGTGCTATTTTATGAGCGACTTGTGTTGACCATTATCATAATGAGAGATGTTTTAGCGTATTTAAGGGCCATAATTCTGTTACAAACCCTTATCATATTCGATGACATGGGAATGTAAACACGAATGTTCAGTTTGTCTTGATTTGGCTGGTAGAAACTCTATTGTACCTTATTAAACTGCCTTTCTCTTGGACAAACTAGAGTATACACCCTCGAACTTAGAGAAAATGACTGCTATGTGACAGAGATATGAACCGGATAAGTCCCAGATATGACTCTGGACCCTATCTCTACGCCAGCCCGAGGGAAATAAATGGCTCAGACAGTCTAGACCTAGGCTGAAAAAAGATATTAAAATGCGTGAAAATAAGGTCCTGAAGAAGGATAGGAATCTAACATATGAAGACGCATTTAATCGGCAAATATAGTGGAAACAGACGGAGAGCCAGCAACCGGCCTAACACGGGAAAACTCTTATAAGGCACTAGAAATTAGGTGTTTTTGTGGGCTCGAATTAAGTGCCTCAGGATATGATCAAGAGGCAAGGCGCCGTGGACTCGGCGAAAGGAGAAATAGCTTTGATTTGTGAGCTTTTCAACAAAGTCTCCGCTAGGTTAAAAAAATATTTAGATTTTTGGGGGCAGTGGTACAGCCAACAGTCTAACCTTCCTTTGTTTGGATGAACCTGAATATGACGGCAAAACAGCCTTGCGGAATGTTGGTAAATGTCATTTGACGTGGTTAGGAATATGTAACGCTGTAATTCCACTCCCCGCCATAGGCCTTTATAACCTGCAGAGTAGCAACTTTACTACGTTTTACGTTTTTTATGTTTTTCATATTTTATATTTTTACTACTACTACTGCTACTACTGCTACTACTACTACTACTGCTACTACTGAAAATGATGATGATGATGATGATGATCTGGGGCAGGAGGAGGAGGAGAAGAAAAGAGAAAAAGAAGAAGCAAATGAAGGCTATGAGTGTAGATTCTTTAAATGGGTTCCGTTTCTGAATTTTGATACCATCGTTACTTGCTATTCTGTCATTTCCAAACATAAAATTCGAACTGAAGTTGTTCGTATTTTTTATCACGCAGTATGACTGCGTTAACCACATCGTCCTAGTGGGAATAAGGGTCAACTGTGTATGTGGTGGAACGATTCGTTATTGGATAGGCAGGAACATCTGGACCATCGAGGAAGCACTGGTTTCAGAGTGGCTGTTCTCGGAAATTAGTTGGCGAGCTAACTCCCTGTCGTGATAAGCGAGAGAAAGGGGATAAAAACTGCTGGAAAAATAAAACCAAAAAGAAATATAAGGACAAACAGAACGAAAAGAAAGTAGGAGAATCTCTTGAAAGCAATTTTCTGTGCCTTGTAAAGGAGAAAAGAATTGTATGGTAGCAGGTAGAAGTTAGGCACAGTAATGGCCACTAGACACAACCCTCTTGAGGTACTAAGTTTTAGAAACTAGGATGTTATGACAACAGTTCCCATAGCTATAAATTTTGTAAAGTCGGAATTTCATGACCATAGCAAGTTGCAGTCTACATTGCTTTCAAGAATGACGTGGTAGATATATACAATGGGTGTCATTTTTGTCGTACAGTTTTTTTATTACTGTCGTATCCCCACTGACATGATATCTTTGGACTTTGTCAATCGTCAAATGTTTTGATGAAGCACGACGTTTCGGAATCACAGCCGGCTTTCGAAACGTCATACTTCATCAAAACATTTGACGATGGGAAACTTAAAGAAAAGGAAGTTTAAGTCAGTGAGACATATACCATCGTCAGAGCGCTATAGACTATAATATCCCCGGCTAACTCCTTGGAACAGGGTTCTTTTTGAGAAGCTAAAAGTTTCTCAGCTGGTCATAAAATGATTGTTACAATAATCTATATTTAATTAAGCCAACTACATCGTATACGATGGGAGATTTGAAGTTCTTACAGCTAACGTTCCAAACTTCCACGTCTTCTAGGATGTTACACCACGTCAAATGTATTTACCAGCATTCCGTAAGGATGTCTTACCTTCATATTCAGGTTCATCCAAACAAAGGAAGGTTAGACTGTTGCATATACGACTGCCGCAAAAATCGAAATACTGTTTTTTCAACGGTGCAGAGACATTGTTGATAAGCTCACAAATCAAGGCTACTTTATCTTTCGCCAATTCCACAGCCCCTTGCCTCGTCACCATATTCTGAGGTATTTAATTCCAGCCCACGAGAACACCTAATTTCTACCATCTTATAAGAGTCTTCCCCTGTTACACCGGTTACTGTTTCTCAGTCTCTTTTCACTGTATTTGCGGATGGTTTGCGTCTTCGTGTGACAGATTCTTCTCCTTCATCAAGATCATATTTTCACGGATATTTGAATGTCGTTTTTCAGCCTAGGACTAGATTGTCCGAGTAATTTGTTTCCCTCAAGTTGGCGTTCCTCTTTTTTTTTGAGACTTCTGTCTAACAAACGTGGAAGCGGGTCTGACAGGACAAACGTTCCGCGGAAAATAAGACACAGGTACCTTATCGAAAACAAGCTGATGGCTTGGTATTTTGAAAAAGAGAGGCTTCAAATATCTTAGAATAACTAACCAGACTTAACCACACATTTTAAGGAAGAGAATATGCCCCTGAAATATGATCGAGCAGGACACTATCCTAAGCGAAACTGGAAACTGCGGATAAAATCCTACACCGAGAACTGCTGTGGGACTTACTCGGAAGAAGAAATAAGTATAAGGCAGCCCATTGCTTGCTGGAGTCAGGATCAGCTCCATATTAGCGGAAAGCAGTGCTTACTTTCCATCGCATTAATGCCAACTGACTGACGAACTAACAAAGTAATTAAATAACTCCTCTCAGAAGAGTCCTTGAGAAGGCAATAAGCACTTAACTAGGCAAAATTTCTGCATTTTTTGGAACTTCAAGATTTATTACCATTAGCATAACAGCCTGCTTTTTGCTCGTATCTTCAGCTACATGAATCCGGTCCACATCCACCAATCCAATGTATTTCAAATCTATCTTTATATTATCCTCTCACACATTCCTACTTCTTTCAAGTGGTTTCTTTTCTCCAGGCATTTAAACCAAAATCTTGTATGTGTCTTTTCCGCTATATGTGACGCATGCCCCACCCAACTCTTCGTCCTTTATTCCAACAAGACAACGTTTTTTGTAAGGAGTACAAGTCATTCATATGCCAGTTCTGCAACTTTCTTAGCCTCGTGTGATCTCTTCCTTCTTTGACCCAAATATCTTCCTCAGCATCCTCTTACCAAAAACATTCAGCATATATTTTTTCTTCATGTGAGAGGCCAAGCTGTGTACCCATGCAAAACTGAAGCTAAATTATGTTTCCGTAATGATAGTTAGGCCTACGAGTTCGTAAAAAGTTTTAATTTAAAAGAGACTTCGCGAGCTGAACGAAATGGTCACTTGAAATGGTCAAATGAAATCAGCCTACAATACTGGCTACCCCTGATGATCAGAAGCATGCCACAGAGCAGTTTAAGTTTATATGGAACATGTGCTTAGTTTAGATCGTGACTTAGCTCATAAAGCTGTGCCGTGTCTGTCTACAATGCACTTCGATATTATAATTCGCATTTAGTTACAGAAGTCAATAGCAAGTGTTTCAAACAAGAGGTTGAAGCAACCAACCTGCCAGACAGGAAGCAATGCCGCTTCCGTCAAGTGAGACATATGAATGCATGTGCTGGAAGACAAAGCACATTATGTACCATCACAATATGGGGATCATAATGAAGTAAACCAACATGACAATGCTCTTTGGTGCGCATAAAACCCGAATGTGCCCTTTATCAACTCACTATGACACAAAGAAAGAAGGCTAATTCAAACTTTTTATGTGTGAATTGACGATTTTCAGGCTGCCTTTCAGACAAACTAGTGCTTTTGTCATTTTCATTAGTCCGTGTGGGAGAACACCAAGAGAAGTGTCACACATTCTTTATCTTATCTGTCACATTAAGGAAATAATTGTGGTTGAAGATATTTCGTACATCTCTGCTGAGAAAATAATTTTAGTGTTTCGACCTAAGAAAGAATAAATAAAGTAAGGATGCAAACAAGTTTGCAATGAGCAGTTTGTTTTTTTTTCCTGTCTTAATAAAAATTATTTTGACGTCCAAACGAAGACGGCTAAATGGGTTGATCGTGTGACGCGCTCGAAAGAAGGGGATGAGAATAAGAATTTAATTTTTAGTCTAAAACCTTGTACTGAGAAAAGAGAAAGAAGCGTAAATAACAGGCATTATTAACAACATAGGCAAGGAAATTATAAACCTAACAAAGAAGCGCGTTCACATAACCATTTTTGCCGTGGAAAATCAGTAAGTATTTCATATCCTGAGTGCTTAATTGTAGCATTAATCATCCAGCAATCAACGAGCATGTGCCGTAATATATTGTCACCTGTGGTCTGTCTGGGTGTACCATATTTTCCCACACTACCCCTTAAACGGTACGATTTTCGGAAAAAATGTTGTTGAACATATAATACGTGTTTTCATTTTCTCTACAATTTTTTCTGAAACATTTCCCATTCTAAGAGAAATTAAGCGAGATATCATAAGCACACATATATCTTCGTCTAAAGAACATATTATTCTTGTAAGATGTCATTGAAACTTGAATTTTCTCGGCAGATTTTAGAGAAATATTCAAATGTCAAATTTCGTGAAAATTCTTCCAGTGTGAGACGAGTTGTTCCATGCTGACGGACAGACATACACAGGAGGACAGACCTACAGACCGACAGACAGAGAGACAGGAGGATATAACAGAGCTAATATTTGCTTTTCGTGTTTCTTCGAAGGTGGCTAAGAACAATTCTCAGTAACTGTGATATGGAAATACAAACTACATTCATTTGCCTTGCAATATGTCAGGTGGAGAAGTGGACTGTTTGGCTTCCATAATGCCAGGTCTGTTGACCAGGTGAGTGAATAGTAACTTCTGAAGAAGCACTGTGTTCGACGCAAGTGTAACAGCAACGTAATTCAAGAACAACGCATATGGACAGAGCAGGTCTGTTCCCATCTGCATTGCAGATTACGCTAGGATAACGCTGTTATGCGAAGAAGAAAGGATTCTGACACCAAACAGCTTATCAGAGAGAAAACTTCAGACTTTACGAGTAGCTGGGCCCGATAACGGGAACACTATAGCAACAAATCAAACGCACATCCCGGCTGACAGGGCAATGAAATGTTTATTTCTTTGCAGCAGGCAGGGTACTGACGTTACAAAACCGGTCCCAAAACTTTATTCACCTTTCCAGAAGTTTCCATGTTACCTTAACCCTCTGTTCCCTCCTAGTTTATTCAACGAATAACTCTCAGTTCCGTTCGTTATACTCGTATAGCGTCAGACAGGAGCATGCCCTCTGTTACAAGCGGGAAGTAATGGCGAACGAGGCGATTCTACTCGTCAACCATTTAAATATAATGCAATATAACCTACCTCCAGAGACTAGGTTAAACTATTAATTCGTGTGAAAGGATCTTTTTTCTACAAGAGAAACAGAGAAGGAAAGTATCGAGTATTGTGCGTGCTTATTGCAAAGCCCTCTCCCTCAATAGGCATTATTAGTCTGTGGCCATTATATCAGTTTACCGGAGAAATCTGTCAATAACAAAGCGTGACTTCAAGATTTGGTAGTCCAAATAACTTCACTGTCAAATTCATAAGGCAACCACAATTTCGTACCTCACTTTGCCTACCCTTATTGCCTTTTATACACTTTGTGCATTTCTTTGTATTCTGTTATTAGTATTCTGTAACCAACTTTAAATTTTTCCCCAGCCATTTAACATTTCTTCTACATCTACCTTAAACTTATAGAATTCATCCCTCATTCATCTTACTCTGATAAGTATTTTGGCTCAAATAATGAAACCTTTATGTTTTTACTAAAAATAAAATAATAACTGAGAATATAATTCTGAAAATCACAGCATTAATTCTAAAGTTGTATCCTTTGGTATTTAGTTTTCCATTTAATATGGGGATATTTTTTGCATCCGGTTCGAAGGAATTAGGTTCCACGACAAAGGCGGCCCTTGCTGTGTTTTAAGACACGCGAAAGTTACTTTCTTAGAGTAAAAAAAAGAAGAAGTCAATTGTGGGAAGAAGAGAAGTAAATAAATAATATGTTGCACAGTTACATTCATATTGCTTGTGATTTTCTAGGTTATGGCAAAATTTAGTATAAAGTTTCAAACTTTTTCAGACTAGGTCTATGTAGACATATACACAAAAGCACATTATGTAAGAAATTTGAATTGAATTTCTGACGTAGTATTTACAAAACTTGAGATCTTAGTGGGTAATTTGTGTTTACTGGCATGTACATATTATCTGAAACCACCAAACGTGTTTTGATTAAAATATTAAACATTGTATTTTTGGTTCACATTTCAAATTACCAAAAGTAATAAATATGAAGTCACGCCTGTCATGTAAGCTTGCAATGCAGCTGATGTCAACTTTCACGTGCTGTGTAGAACTCATCACCTTCGTCATCATCTCGTACAACTCTTGAATTTTGCCCTATACAAGTGCTAGCCGTTCATTCTGTTCTCTAAATAAATATTTTCTTAGCACTTTTTATGTTTATTAAAAAGTATGTTCATATATTTCGGAGCTGTACATTATATTAGGCGGTGATATTCTTCAAATATTTTGAAGCCAGCATTTTTTGCTATTTTTGACCAAAGTAACGAAAAATCTGGTCACAAAGCTTCTGGTTGCACAGTATATAAATCCCTATAAATAAGGACCTAGACTGCCTACACTTAGGACCGGAAGCTCATAATTAAAAAGGGCAAAGGGCGTGGTGAGTGTATTCCACATCCTCAGATCATTTTTCTTTATTTCGTACATAAATTACCCTCAGTACTCCTCCTCGATCTTACAAGTGGTCCTTCTTTGAGAAGTTTACTAGCCAAATTTATGCTCTCAGTCCTCCTTCCCATAATCTGTACACACGTAGCCTGCAGACATTCATGGCCTTCTGTATTTCGTTATCCTAAAACAACAACAAGGTGGCTCGTATACTCAAAGACTTACCTCGCATAACTTTTATAAACACGAATTAATTTTTGAAACTCTATTTTGAGGAAGGTCTAAACACCCAATTCTGTGACATATGTGCTTAGAGACTGAGAAAATATTTAAACAATTAAAATGGCATCTTAGAATTTCGACGAAAAGTAGATACATGTATGTCTGACCCATACGTCGGTGGTCTAGGTTTGGAAATGGATGTCATGACTAAAGATAGTGTTACAATTTCCAGCCAAATGTCAGAATAGTACCTTACAACAGGCCACGACCATTTCAGCTTCAACAATGTGACATCACTATGATCTTGTATCTCACTTCATTCTACCTAACCTCAACATTCAGAAAGTAACGGAATATAAAAGCAGCGTCCATTTTGAACATATTCATTTACCTGAAACATAAATTTCACGAATAAGCTTTAGCTTCTGCACCGAGGCGTCTGTCTAAACGGATGCGTAGCGTCGCTCAGGCGGAGCAGAAAGCGAGCGTCCCCTATCACCATAAACAATATATTCCAGAAGTCATAGTACGTCTTCCAGCGAATGCGCTTCTCGCATGAGCAAATATTTAGGGTCTACTGGCTCAGATTCTGATTCAAAATGTAACAGTATTGAAGCCATGTTAGGAAGACGGGTACATGACCCGAACGGGGGTTCTAAATTTGTAACATGGAAGCAGACCTATGCATCTATTTTTCACGTGTGCACTTGTGTCTCGGTCTGTCAGGTTAACCTCTTAAAATGTTTCTCAGTTCCAAGTCACTTTCTTAACTAACTAGCTAACTGATATAGCCTACTGTCTAATTAAAGGACTATCTACAGTTAGCGAACAAAAGAAGGACGTAACCAACCACCCATGTGGTTAACAAACTAACTCTATGAAGAACTGGGTCAGAAGACGGGGTATCCTAACTGATGCTTTTCATAATTTTACTCAGTCCCTACATGAAAATACCGTGATAATATCTAAATCTGGTTACAACAACTTTCTTCTACGTCTTTTGTAATTTATTTTTTACTAATTATTGTATAATTGGAAGGTATCTAACATAAACTATTAAATGCTCCATTAAATTAACAAGAATGAATTCATGGAAGACAGCGATTCTTGAGAAACTAACTGTTACACAAGTAGTCAAAAAACTTTGTGTATTTCATGAAATCCGAATTTAAGTACCTTGCTCAAAAATCAACTACTTGACTTTCTGCCAAGCCAGATGAATACAGACTGCATCCTTACACGCATATATCTGGAGATAACTTTGAAGATATTCTCATATCTTCAACTGCTTCTCACAAACCAGTTTTCCCTGCAGACTTTAAAGAATCCCAACACGCGCGCTACGTGTCACAACTATTGCTAACGATTTTAACACTGCTTAATCCGTGCAGTGTCGTGACACCAGCTGTTATATTGAAACCAACTAAATGCACTGTACACTGTTTTTATTGCCTTTTTCACTTCACTCAGGCATGTTTTGACATAGGGAACGTCATCTTCAGGGAGTGCACCAAAAGTTTTTTTTTTCATCTGCTGGCAGGCGTGGATGTATTGTCTTCGTTTGATATAAAACTTAGTAAAAGAGGTTCTTCAGGTAGTCATGTCACAATCCTTGTTTGTGTGATACGTCAGTCGTGTGGCATTATACTCGTATGCTAAGGTTGAAATATTTATCCCTGCTTTACATGGTTATGGTGTGTGATTTGTTGTCGATGGCAACGGGATGGTTGCCAGTACCTTTAGTTTTGTACACTTTATGGCACGAAATCTGTTCAAGGACGAAGAGGGATAATTGTTTTTAATTACGCTAGTTGTCAAAAGAAGATTATAAAAAATGTATCCACAATTAGAACAAGGTTACAAACTTTAATAATATTTCTATAATTCAGAACTAACCAAAACCCATTCTGCTGTTCTATATTTGTTCTATGCTGACACATAAAGACACAAACAGAGATGTTGAAGATAATAAGCATATAGTGCCAAATTTTATTTGCAAAGTCGCCAAAAAAGAGACGACTGAAATGTGTCGGTTAATGTAAAAATGTAAAACACTGTTTAAAGTATTTGTTTGAATACTAAGAAGCGATTCCGAAGAAATCAGATTGATACGCAAAATCACTACCTCTTACTTATTCCTTTATAAATTCAATCACGAAAATTAATTTCTTTTCCTTTGTGTTACTTGAGGTACACTCATACTTGCCCGGTAACTTTCGCACATTTTCAGTCTCCTAATAGGCCAAACTACTGCTTACATTCCGAAAAACCGGCACATTTTAATAGCGCTTTAAAAGCTATTGCAATAGCAGAATTTCATAAGGTGAATTAATGCACATCAGCAACACCTGTTGTTGTCATGCGTTGCCTGCGGTTGCCCTGGGTTTCCTATCGCTGAGCGGAGACCTTTCAGCATACTTCAACTCGATTGAAGGGGAATCATCAACACTAGAATTCCCATTCCTCTACCAGCGGCACTTATCAACAAGAAATAAATTGCTCCGCCCTGAGGTAATAGATGCTGTCCTCAAGATGACAGGCGATGTTGAAAGGAAGGTTGTCTTGCGTGTAGCATGTACACACCTTATAGGCGGGGCAAGAGTTAGAGATGGAAAATTGCCGAGGACGGTATGTGAATGTAAGAGAAAATAACTGGGAAATATTATATGGTGAAGAAAGTTATAATTTGTTATGTTTTTCAAATAGACTAAGAATAATGACAGGGAAGTGCAGAGAGGAAGTCGTTTTGGAGACCCAAATTTAATTAAGCCTGATATTAACTTAATTTTGAAGAAATAGACTGTAAGGATATATCCTGTATTAATCCGATTGACAATAAATACCAGTAGCTAGGGTTTGGGAACACCAAAGCTATTGTGCTTCCAGACGAAGCAGAAATTTTCTTAGCCGTAAGGTGACATTAATTGTGAAGGAGCAATGGTCTATGTTTTAACCGTGACATTCCCTGATACCTTCTCTTGCAGATGTTTTTAATTGTGAATCCCAAAAAGAAACAATACAAGCAAGAACTCAATACCGTGAAGTGTTTCTGAAAAAGTAATAAAATATATACACTCCCGTCTGATGAATTGATAATTTGAGTTGACAGGACAAATAATCTTAATTTGCTGGTAACGATGCTGAGATCTGCAAGTATCCAGTGGACTGCAAACGGCTATTTCTGTGTGTAAAGGACCGTTGTTCAGATTTATGGTAACATTGCTTATCTTGACCGGTGAATATAGGTTAATAAAGAGCCATTATGACACAGCAAACTGAGAAGTGGAATTTAGCAATGTTCTGGTTTAATTCGATTCTTATAAAGAATTCCAAATTTATGAAGCTCTTAATTGTGACATTTGCTTTGAGGTTCTTTGTAACATGCTTGCTGGGGATAAAAACGTGCTTTGTATGTTCAAGTTCAGCAAACTGAAAGAATGAAAGACATAAAGTTGCGAGTGTATTCCCATTTCTGTTCTTGTCTGAATTGTTGTATCTTTTTAAAACCATCCATAAAAATTTGGAAATGAAAGAATGGACCATCACATTTACTATATGAGCAAAGTCTTTTTTTTAGAATCTTATAGTAATCTGGTGAGGAAAATTGCCCTCTTTTGTATAAACCGAAAACCCATTTTATTATAAAGTTTTATGGTTTACTGTAACGTATTTAATAATGTAATATCCTTTTGTTATTAGACAAGAATTCACGTATTGTGGCACCACATATTCAATTATGAAATATTTTTAGCTTTTGAGTAGATTGTAACCTCCAACGCAATCTTTGGGATAATTGCAGATGTTTTTCTTAACTGGTACAAATCCTAAACGTATGTAACACAGAGGATACTCAATTACTCTGTGAAGCCGCTACCTATAAAATGCATAGAAGCTGCTCGTTGTTAACCATAATTGCCAGTTTGACCCACGTGAAATTTTAAGGTATCAACATGGGAAGCTCATGCCTATAACACAGCAAAAATGGACTGTTTTATTATTCGCCCAGGAATTCTCAATTTATTCTCTTTGTTTGTTAGAAAACTTCACGCATGTGCTGAAGAAAACTGATTCATTCACAATCTTGTTCGCAAACCCTAAAGAGAAATAATATCTTGGTCCACCTAGACATAGATGGGAGAACAATATTTAAATGGCTCGAAAACAAGAGAAACGTAAGGATGTAAGGTTAATTGAAATGACTCAAAATCGAGACCAGGAAAGGGCCGAACTAATAATCACCAACGAATGCACATTTTTGGAACGGTTTGTGTTAAAAACGTGTAAACCTCTAAACATATTTCGATGAGAATATCGTCATCATCAGGGAGTCATTAATTAGTTTATTAAGTCCACTGAGGCGTCCGTATGTTAAAATCACACGTAAAAGTTTAACTACCAGGATCTTTTCACTATACACACGAATTATTAAAAATGGTTGTTAGAATAAACACAAAGTTAAAACACAGAAATGCCACATTATTGTGCAACACTTGTCCAAATCTTCATGTGCGTTTTTCAGTCTGTAATTTCACTTCGACGTTCTGCATGTAGCTAATGCCTGGCGTGTGAAGGCAGATCTTATGGGGTACATGCACAAACGTCTATAGACACAGTTGATGTTGTCCAGTGGTGGTTTTTGTTGTGTGTATGGCGAAGTATTCCAGTACTGGAATTTTGTGATTCTGGAAGTGGAAATACAAAAAGAAAGTGAAAAAGAAGGAAAAATAAAAGGATGGAGGGAAAGAAGAGAAAATTATGTAAGAAATAATGCATAAGGAATGAAGCAAAATAAATATACTGGAAGAGAGAAAGCGTGAAACCTAATGGAGTAAGGATATTTAACTCTTGTTCACCGGTTTTAGAACGAAAGTTGTAAGAAGGGACAGAACGGAGGAACATAAAGGAGGGAAGGGATAAAATATCAAAGGTGACAAGAAATAAATTTACTTTAAATAAAGTACAAGCTATTTAACGTACCCTGCGAACAGTAAGAATATGTGTAAGACGGAGAGAAAGAAAAAATAAAAAGAAGAATGAAAGAAAGGAAGAAAAACTACAAATTACTCTTGTTAACTGATCAATAAATTCCTCAATTGTTATGAAAAGGAATAGTAATTTCCCTGTTCAAAAAGAAGCCCTCCACTTGTCTTCATCTTGAACCAGTTCAGTTCGGACAAGATCCTCTTATATAATGGGCCTATTTTTTATTATCCTTCCATCTACGTCTATATCTTCAAAGTGCTGTTTTCCCTTAAAGTTTCCATTGAAATTTTGTGAGTATTTTTGTTTTCCATGCGATCTACATTTTACTTGTTTCTCTCTCTCTCTCTCTCTCTCTCTCTGTCTGTCTGTGATGTAGTATTTGGTTAAGAGCAGTAGTTACAAAGCCCCTCACGTAATAATTTTCCCTGGTCGTTGTTATTCACAAATTCGTTATCTCAGAAGGTCGTCAGAAGCTCTGATTCCATGTCCTTTCCCTGACACAAGAACTTTCAAACACATACAAGTAAAAACAAAAGTACTCTATCGTATATTTTAATTTTTAGAATTCTAAGGATGCAACGAAACCCCACAAACCCTAAACTGAGTCATAAGAAATACGCTCCTAATTCCATCAGCATATAATTTCTTAGTGAACGTCGTTTGTTTGGTTATATTTGTTCTCATACAGGCTCTTTGAACTTCTTCGCATTTTCAGCGAAGTTTTATCGCTCATACTAGTGGGATTTTAGTTGAAAACTGAAAGATAAAATTTGATGAAGTGGTGCTGCTATCTGGAGATACTGCGTTGTACCAACCAAAGCGTACCTGTGTCTGTCGCTTTTGTTACCATACTCTAAACTATTAATAGTACTATATGACAAATTAATCACAGAAATACAAACGGTCAAAACCTGCCCTGCTTTAACTAATCATATGTAGATCTGTACCGTAACAACGGCTGATAATCCACGTGTCTGAATCTGAAAGCTTTCCTATACACAGGGATTAGGCAAACATGTGCGAAATTTTGATGCTTCCAGCTAATTATTGAGCAGTTACTCATTAATGAGCCAAGGAAGGCGGCTGTTCAACTTCTGTTACAAGATGATAGGTCTAGTCTCCCTCAACCGACGAGCCGTAATTGAATTTTCGCTGCAGCTACACGTACTCTGAACTCTTGAGCCGTCTCCCAATTTGGTTGCAAGGCTTTTTTAATTTTCTTTCCTAGGGTAAACGTGGTGTGTAAACAAAGCAATCATTCAAGCTACTGCGACTAGAACAAAATTTCATTAAATGAATGTGGCAGTTCCCTCCGGCTAATGCACTCACCCTTCCAGAACCAACCCCCTTCTGAACTTTCATCCCTTATTAATAAGCGATGTGATGTAATATATAACTTGACGTTGCCTTAAATCTATGGCTCTAAGAATACGTTTTTATTATCTATATATCTGTGTGAAACTTTTAAGCTGAGACAGAGCCAGAAAGCAGATTAGGGTGGTCTTAATAGAATGCAGCCTTTCTCTCAACAGGGAAAGCCTTCGTTTTGTTAATGCGTAAGGAAGAGCCCTATTGTGTTGCATGAGGTCTGTCTCTGTTAATGAGCCACAGAAAGAAACTTAGATTTGTGTTAAAACTTAGCCATCTATCATTTATGATTCTCAGGTTATTTTATTTCTTTACGAGGAGAATAACAACAGAATAAACTCGCAAAATTATTGCTGTCTTTCTGTTAAGAATCCCTTATGTTTTCATTTCTTACATAAACACAAAGTTTATATGAAAAAACCCATAAGTTCAGCTGATGATTTGTATGGGTATAAAATTTGGTATTTTGCATTAAAGGAAGGAGAAAAATTTACATTGCTTAAAAACGGGCTGCTGGCGAGGGCGTTCTAAGGCAAGATTAAAAAGAGGATTGAGAAATTTGTACAATGGGGGATTCTTAATAAATGCTGTCCAACTAATATTATCTAAGTGAGTAACTTTCTGACGAAATATGCGAAGCATGCAGTATTCACATAATATTTTAGTTTCAAAGTGGAGGATAGAGACAATTTGAAAAATCACGGATTAGAAGGAGGGAATAAATTAAAAGGGACTTTAAACTTCATGTGCACCCGTCTTGGTCTAGGAGTTGAGACAAACTTCACGCATCGGACAAAACCGAGCAGATTCTAACCTTGCATTTAGCCTGAAGACGGAAAAAAACAAGAAAAGTGTGTATATTGATGGGAGGCGAAAGTCGAAGTCCATAAAGTAAATGATTCTAAATGTGGCTAGCACTGTCATTATCTCGTAGTCTTCAGATCTGGCTGACTCCTAAAGACCAGTATCAAGCTGTTGTAACACGGAAGTCTCATTACCACTACTCTTTTTACAAGCGCACAAAATCGGTTCCTGTCTGGAAACATATGGATCCTTTCGACATTCTCGTACTATTCTTCTTTGATTGATTTTAATATTATCACACAAAATATATATTGGCCTTCTGGTAGTTCATTTTCTTCAGGTTTTCAAACCCATTTTTCTGTCCCTTTCTTACCATCCTTACGTGTATTGCATTTCCTGTACATCTGCTTCTTTTCTCCTTCGACCGCCCTTAAAAGTAAAAACGAGAACCCCCTCGTTTTAGTTTCTTCAGCATCTTGTTATTTTCCCTCCGTCAGGTAGAGATGCTCATCGTCTTACCCTCAGTACCAATTTGATCGCTTATTTCTGCAACAGCATATCAGTACAACTTGAAGAAGGAAAGAAATGATCGGCCCTTTTTCTCAATGACAGTATCCGTATTCCTGAGTAACACGGTCAGGCATATATCTGCTTAACAAGTTAGAAAAAAACACTAAGGAAATTTGTGTAAACGTCACCCTATGTGTTGGGTAGCTAGTGTTAAAGGAAAACAAAAAATGAATAAATTCGTTGTTTTTACTTTGTTATCACTAGACGTGCGTGTTTGTGTTTGTCACAGTATTGGTGTTTATTTCTGCCGCAGGAGTTCAGGACAAGTCTGTTAAGATACGGAAGCCGTTTTGTATATGTAAGAATTAAAACGTTCCCGCACGTGGAAATACGGGTAACAAGGACATAACTGTATAACGTACTTGTTTCTTAGGCCTACACATTCCACGCTATAAATAAAGGACAGAAAAATCGAAGATGGTTGTCTTTTGGCTGTGGTAGAGTTAATTCAGAATCTGCGAATTTTGAATTCTCCACTAAGTGTGATAAACTGTAATATAAGTGGCTTCTACATCGGGAATTATGCCTGTATGTTTTCAAAACTCCAAGTTCGCGTCTTTATATCGCCCGTTAAACTTGATTTTCATTCGTTCCGAATGAGAGAAAGTTATTACTGCAGTGAATCTAAACATACACTTCGTAGTCATAAAACACATTTCCACACATTCCCTTACCGCGAAAATTTTATTTTAATGATCCAGATGTTACAGAAGTGTATATTTATGTTACGCTTGTATTTCTGCTCTGAAGAGCCATTTTAGGAAAGTTAAATATGTGTCAAATTAATAAAGGCTTAGGTTTATATTCCACTGTTTAGGGGCAAAATTAAACGCTAAAAAACTTGTGGCCCTCCACACAAAGTTGTTTACAAATTCGCCCATAAATTTCTTAAATAAAAAATATGTTAGGCCTCTATGTTATGCTTTCGTTTCACATAATGACCCACTCTGATGTCAATACAGCCATTCATTTTTTGTCCTTAGCGAAGCTTGACTCAGAACCACAATGGAGCCCTTTGTATACACGTCAGTTTGAAGTCGATAGCCAGTGTATAAGTGACCACTTGAACTTTGACAAGGGTGTTCCACTCATAATGGTGCAGGAACCATTGCTGTGGACAAGTGCATTGGTATTTCACAGAAAGTGGGATGGGAGCCAGGGACGAATATATTCCACACCCAAGATCCTCCAGACTTTGACGTGAATAGTTGCATGTACGCTTACACTTTCGAAATGTTCCATTCCTGACCACTGCGTAAAAGGTTTAAATACTAACGTTTAACTTAACTTCAAGCAACTCTGATGGTGGTTTACTGTAATGGACGTGACTGAAGTTTTTAATAGTCTGTCTTTTTTGCCTTAAAATTTCGCATTTCGGGATTTATTTTGCTTCAGACAAAGAACAAGGTCCTAAACGTCAGTAATTCTTAATACTCATTCTTATTGTAGGCGACAAGACGAGTAGTTACGCCTTAAATTTGAATACTGGACATCTCCATCAGTATGTAGACACAAAACTCCATTTTTCTCTATATCAGTCCTAAAGTCAAAACCAACACATTCATTTATAGTACGCAATAAGGCTACCGGTTTCAGCTCAAAGAGCCATCATCAGGTCATGTTAGAAAAGCACGAAAACTAAAAACTCTATACATTTAGTAAAAGGTATGTTGTATGCAGTTATTTTCACAATTTTCTCTCAAGGCTTGATGATGGCTGTTTGAGATGAAACCGCTAGCCCGATTAAGTATTATAAGTTACTGAATGTGTTGGTTGTGACTGTAAGATTGATAGTTATAAAACTACACTTTACTCAGTCTTTCTCCAACCGTGGTGCTTTGAAGGCCTGCCTCTGCAAAATTTGCATGACGTTCCGCCAGTAATCTTCTACTATGGCCGTCCTTTCATATTGTTCCTGTTGGGCCCTCCTCAGTTCTTGTTGTCCATAATTATACATAACCTACTGAAATTCTTAACTTACTTAATTTCTTCATGAATACAGAGGCAACAAGTCTGAAAATTTAACGTAATTCAATTGAGAACATTACAAAAGTCCTGTTATCCCGTTGAGGGGTGAATTATAAGCGGCTTAAGAATAATGTGAAATTGAATTAGTTTTTAACATAAAAGTGTTAGAGTCTTCCGGTCCTCATGCCCGTTCGATCACAGTCCTTGCAACTTTTGCAAAGCTGAAGGTGCTGATAGCGGCCTGCTTGTCTGAAAGCTGACTTCTAATGGAAGGGCCCAGATGTATGATAATACGTTGTATATGAAGGTACGAGTAATTATTAGGCATACCAACTGCTGCTCCATGATGCACAGCGTTTCATCAGCCTCCTCAGGTAAATAATGAGACAGTACATTAAGCTGCCCTGCCCTGTGTCATCCCAAGTGCTCACCTATTCTCTGTTTGTAAACATTATCCCATGCTACTGAAATGTACATAACTTCATCTTTTAAAAACATTCCCTTCTACTTCTTCCAAATCAAGTTTCAAATTTTATGATTTGTTCTGAGGCTACAACTAAACCTTCCAGTGTCTTTCCGAGAGTACCGGTTATAGTTTTCAAGTCACTATATAGACGTGTTTGCTTTTTTGTGAAAAATTGTATCGAGTATTCTCTTCATATAAGTTGTCTCCAGTGACTTTGATAAATTGTAAGTTTATCGGTTACATTTCTTCCTCAAACTCTATGAGACTAACTTCACTTCTAATTTCATCCCTTCATTTAGGGTCTACTGGTGTCAGAAATCTCTTGTTTGCGGCTTCGAAAATTTCGTGTCTTTCGATCTTAAAATTAATTACTCACTTCCATATTTAAGGAATTGTTTAGACATTATATTTATTTGTATCAGTTCCGTTCTGTATATTTTTAATAAGGCATTGCCTAAGACAATTTGTGGTATATCCATATATTCTTCTCTCTGTGTTTATCCATTCCATTTACAAAGAGACTGTATATGAAATATTTAAATTTTGAGAAGTTCTGTGTTGTTTCTGTATTTATTATTTTTCTTGCGCTTCAAAAAACCATTTTAAAACCCTAAGGTACAATAAATATTTTTCTTTCTTTCTTGTTTGCTGTCCTTCTTTCTCCTTAATTCCTTCGCCGTTTGCAGATTTTCCCCTCTTATTTTACCTTCCCTTTCTTTGCAAAGTTACGACCCTGCAGACACAGACAGTACGTCTGCTCAGCTTTGTGTCCCTCTGTAGTGGCTTAGGCACACCGACAGAACTAATCACCGTCAAAGATGCTTCCTGCAGGCTACGGACTGAACGGCTCAGATTGAGCACCACGTAACACATCTGGCACTGATGCGCATCGGGTGTTGTTTCTGCAGGGTAATTGGCTGAAGCCGTGGCTGCCGCATTACCATCTATTTCGGCTGAAGGTTATAAGTTTGTCTCACTCCTTCTAGAAAAATTCCGAGATTCAAAAGTAAAATCATTTACGATAACTTTCTTCTGTAGCAGCTTCCCATTTTGTCGATGCAGTATAATACTTAAGGTTGACAGAGCGTCAGTACCGAGTCTATAATATGGGCAGTCTATGCACTGTCGCAAGGAAAAATATCCAAAACAGAGGTGATGTAACGAGAGCCGATATCGTAACGTAGGGAGGGGGACGGGATTGGAGCGTGGAAGGTAGGTAAAGAGAAATAGCAACTTAGCTCCAAAGCTGAGCTTTGTCATCCGTAAAGTGTTGTCACTTGTCATTTGAGCGAGAAAAGGGCGCGGAGAACAGGTAGACTACTTACACTATAATAAATCATTCTCGCACAAACAAGAGTATATCTTCTTGCGTGGAATACTAGGCCACTACAATTGACTACTTTCACAGTACAATAGGAGGTTAGGATGTACATTCATGCCCCTAGCGGGAATGGAATGCACGAGCTGTCCCTTTTCGGACGGGGTCTTGCTTATCACACATGACACGGCTATGCGTCTCAGCACTGGAAATGTAATTAATATAAGGAAGTCGACAAAGAAAGATGATAACCGTGGAACCGGAACTGACTTTCATTAGGGTGCACAGCATTATGGAGAGAAGAAAGAAATGTAATTAAAATCTTTAATCCAACTGAGTGCTGTCTTCTACAAGACACATATTGTAACGTAACCAACTTGCCAGAGAGGTCTTTCTGAAACTCTGACGAGAATTTGTTGAAGATTTTCAAGCTGGAAACTTTCATTCGTGCCTTAATTAAAGTGAATAATGTGCTGCAATTCCACGCCAAACACAGGCTTTTGTCCTTAAAACAATTCGCGATTGCTGAAACCGCTGATGGAAAGACCAAAGCCTAATGGAACGTGTCCATATTCAAAAATCGAATTCAAAGTGGATTGATCCCTTTTTAAACACGAAAAGTGCGTGATGTTGTCAGACATGGAGTACCATTATGGTACATAATGCTACAAAATGGCATGCAAGAGGCTTAAGAATATTCAAAGCTGCTCCAAAGCAGATGTGGACCTAAGGTTGCGGAAGGGAAAGATTTTGTTTCCTTTGCACAAAAGTTAAAAAGTGCAGTTACATGAAGCCGGATATCCGCGGATGGTAAAATTAGATACAAATGTAAGAATTGCATTCCACACCTGGAAGGAATTCCTGTCTGGCTTGTGCAATTTTTGTAATAATTTATATAAAATATTCCAAATAATTCGACTGTTTAAACATAGAGGTTTAGAAATAAACTGCTTGACTCTTAATGCACTATACTAATTCCTTAAAGAACTCCTTTGCACGGCCTGTCACTTCACTGCTTTTCCTGTCCCAGATCATACCAAGTATTTTGTCAGTTTAGATTTTCGGTCTACAACTTTGACAACTGACGTTCTAACTCCGAGAAGAGTGTACAGGCACCATTCAGTCTTCGGGTGTCCGACTTATTGAAGATGTTATCAGAAAAATAGGAAATATCTCTGCCACTTACATCCCACCAATATGAGACTAACATGCTTGGCGCCATTCATCTGTTTTACTTTGGTAAGCTGTGGCAATCTCAAAAATTCTGAGGGCTGTAATGCACGAATTTTGCCTCGTCTCACTGCATGGCGTGGCTATGATTACTAAGGCATACAACAACTTGAACTTGACTTTAATCCTCTGTTAAAACACCTATCTACTGTCCCTTTCACCCCTACTTTTTCTTTGTCCACATTGTAACTACACAACAAAAAATAACACCAGGCTTTCAGAATAAAGCGTTTTACAAGATTAGAACTTTAATAAGTTTTTGTTTTTATGCAATGTAAGTTCTCTTGTCTCCTCATTTTTCCCTAGGTTAGTTAATAATTACCTTCTGCTGGAGGATTTGAATTTTCCCTAGCTGTTTAACCCGAGGAATTTAACACATTTAAAGAGATTCACGACTTCAGAAATAACACGGACGGAATAGCTAACTAAATAACTACCCAATAAAATAAGTATGTGTATACAATTCTTAGTTAATAACTTTAAATGACTGAATAAGTAATTAACTTTAACTTGTCAGTAAGGTACTATGTTGTTAGCCGCGTTATGGAATTACGACTTTCATAATTCTTACTACAAGTTAATGAACTTACTAATAAATTAAATAATAACTGATTTGTTATAAATCCATGTAGTTTTGAGTAATCCCGAGTAGCCAAATTCGTTTTCGGAGCGCGTGATTAGGATTCATCATCACGTGTACGTTATGAGGCCTGGGGAAGGTGGAAGTCGAAAAGTATTCTTAAAGCCGGCTGCGTTCCTCTTCGATAATAATGAAAGTGATCTGATTATTTCTTAATAATAAGAACATATTTTATTATTATTATTATTATTATTATTATTATAAAATACGAAATCGTGTTTTTGTAGTTTACCACGTTTTAAGCAATTTGATGTTCGTAATCACTTTGATATGGTTTATTCTGTGCAACATGTTATATTTCTTGTTATCAAAAAACCAACTAATTGCACATACAAAGCATTTAAAACGCAATATGTGAATTCCTCCTATAGAAGTTAGTTGTTACTCCCAGACGATGGCAGTAGACCGCCGAAATTTGTAGGAGGAAATATCGTATTATGTATTTTATATGCTTTGCGTATGCAAGTAGCCGGTTTTTTTTTAATATTAAGATTCAAAATCCGTGTATATAAAATGAAATTTTAAAAGATATCTTTGACTAGGCACTGAGGTAAGCATGCCGAATTTGGTTGGCGAACACGACTTCTTAGAAATCAAGTAAATGAGAAATAACGTTCAAGTAAAACTTGCATAAAATTGACTGACGCACCTAACAACCGAGTTGAATCTCAAGAACAATTTGCTTCACTTTTTTTCAATGGCGCAACAGCCCCCAATGGGCCAGGGTCTCTTCATTATCGAGGCTTCACGATCACACTCAGACACACCACACTCGGTAGGACTCCTCTGAACGAGTGATCAGCCCGACGCAAGAACCTCTACCAGACAACACACAAAAATCACCAGAGACAGGCATTCATAATCCCCGCGGGATTCGAATCCGCAGTCCCAGCAAGCGACTGGCCACAAACCCACGCCTTAAACAGCGCGGCCACTGGCATAGGCTTGATTCTTATTGTTAAGTCTATAAATAATGCAGTAATATTAAGAACACAGTGGTAACGGAAAGTCCAGTACATGTCACGCAGTTTTGAATTTTACAGAACGCGTGAAACAACTAAGCGTTCTTCTCCGTTTTCGCGTGGCAAGTGACAAATTAATGGAATTCCTCTTGAAGCATGAAAATTAAGACGACCTTCTTCGATTTGTGCAGTAGGTTTCCAATCTTCATACTGCTCTAAACATGCGAATGTTTTCCTCCTTCTGCACTCAAATTTTGAGTTTATTTTTATAGTTCAATCTGAAAGAACACCCTCTCGAAGAGGAGAAAAAAGAACGGAGAAAGAAGCTTCAGAGGCAGGAAACTTATTCAGTGCGTGTGTCGTAAATGTTACCCAAGACGAAATAGTAGAGAAGTACAGGGGCTTAGCACACTATGGCTTCCACTTGGAGAAGAGTAGGAGGAAGAAATACTGGAGGCAGAGAAAGATATCACTTTCTCACTCAAACACACACAAAAACACACCAACAAAACAGAGAGTACTATTAAAATAATTCCACCCATGTCTCCCGACCAGCTGTAACACTAATACTGCCTAAAGACACTGCGGTAGAAGGCCTTTTTTGTGCCTATAATGCAACGTTAGTAACGTTTATTGCTTCTAATTCCTGGGTTAATTTTTAGAAACCTGAAAAAGAATTACGTCCATCCTTTTTATTTTCTGAAATGCGGTTGGATACGCCCACATGGCCCATATAGGCTATAGGAGTCCATTAAAATGAGTCCTAAAAACCCGGCTGCGGGGCTATGGAAAGATTTCACTGGAGGGTTTAGTACAGGGGCCCTGCGAATACAGTAAGGAATATTCGGGTGCCACAAGGGAGGGCAGTTTTTTGAGTAGTTGTGCCAGTATCAGCCTTCAATAGAAATCCTGTTCCATGGGGCTAATCAACCGCTGTCTGTACGGGGTCGCAGAAGCAGGACATGTAGCCCTGGGGAACCCTTTAAAGACGAAACACATTCTGTCTAATATAAAGACTCAGGGCGTACCGCGCAGTAAACACTCTCCACCTCAGTTTAAAAAACCAATCATTTGATGACGTGTCAGGTAAATGTTGCAGATTGTTCCCAGATAAGTACGAAACTCATCAACGCAATGTAAGCACCTTGGAGAATTGATTAAAGTTAAGTCTGGTAGTACGTAAAGTTACCGCTAGGCTTTAAAAGTTTAACGGGAGGCTGTTCAGGTAGCTACAGCGGAGGATATATACCGCTGCTGCTTACAGCAACATTGTTCAGTAGACGAATGTACTTAGCACATGGGCCTTTACCTTTTTCCGCTACAAATGTAAGACTGAATTAATGTGTGAAAGGGGGTTTAGATAATGATGTCATAGAGTGTAATGAAATCAATAAAATGTAGAAGAAACTCTTTGAAAGACAAATGAAGAGAAGAGTCCAATTAATGTTTTATAATGTTACATATATAACAAGTCTTTTATAAAGGAATATGTGCTGAAGCCTTTGAAGTAGGAAAGAACAGAGGACGAAAAAAGCGCAAATGAGATTTCTGATCAAAGCAAAATGAGTAAAAGCGTAATTTTAGGGATAAGGAAAAGAATGAAAATGTAAGGAATGCTTTGAAGTTAATGTAACGTCAAAGACACCAAAAATGTCAATAAAATGGAGAAATCACGTTCCTCCTAGGCCTGGAGAGACACACATGCGCGCATACAAACACATACACGCGCGCGCGCACAGGCGCACATACATACACACACAAACACATACAAGCGCGCGCATACACACATATACATACACACATACACACAGATACACACACGCATACACACACGCACGCACGCACACATGCGAGCGCCACGAAATGGAGGGAAAATGGAAGGCTTTCGTAGATTCTGAACGTATCTAGATTGAAAACACGACCAAAAACGTGCTGCGTGTGTTCTTCAGCGCACACCACAACTAAGAGCTTCATAGTTTTATGTCAGGTATTCATACAACCCACACAAAACTCGCATAGTGTAGAAGCCGGCATGATGCAGTCTCCACAGTGAGTGGTTTCGGACTCGACGACAGGGTTTCTGCTAGGAATGATACTCCTTGTCACATCTTTTACACCGGCCTTCGTTTTACCCAGTTCCTTACGCAATTGGTAGCAAGGAGCTCTTCCCTTGGGATAAGGTGTTCGGAGCATGAAGCTTACTACTTTCTTCAGTCTAGTGCCGTGCTGGATAATGAGTGGATGCAAACCTCCTCCTTCCTTTAAATCTGAACTTCATAGCAACTGGTTAAGCGTGATGATATTTGTTTCCTGTCACCGTTACATTATTGACAAAGACCAAATAATCGGCGTATGAGCAATTTCTGTAGTGTCTGGTAAGGTATAATTTCAAGTATTCAACTGAGAGTCGGCAAATGTAATAGGCGTAGGCAAGTCCTACAAAATTTAATGTAATTTTCACTTGCCTTTTTGCAGTCTTTTTCCTGAAAGGTTTTAGTGTTAGGCTTAACAAAGCAGATAACCTTGAATTGAATTTTATTTGTTTGTTTTTTCGTGCCCCGAAAAATTGTGGAACAAATTAACCTCGTAAGCCGAAAATTTATATAAAATATTTGTACGAAGTTTGGAATAAACCCATTCAGTACTATCGAAGACGAAGTATACAGAGTAGCTGAGGAAGAACACTGTCTCCACAGTGTGCAGCCTTATTTCAAAATGCCCTTTTGTTATAATGATTACACTCGCATTAGCTTGTATTGGTTTCCGTTAATATGCTGCCGTTAATACGCTGCCCTGTCTTAACGGAAAGGTGATAATTTTGCCTCAGATTTATTAGAACCGTTTCACATGGACACACACATTTAAAGTTTACTATGAAGATGCATGTAACCAGGCAATTTACGTGATTATAAGTCACAAAAGCACAGAAGCGTAACATCTCCTACGGAGGCTTGCTGCCCCCTTGTCTCCAGACTGTCTTCTTGCTGCCACATTCAATGTGACACCCAAATTTCCAAATCATAGGAACCATTTAAAACTAATACGATAGTAGTGTGACATGTATAAATATCCACACCTAGATTAGTGTCTGCAAAGGCTATAACAATTTTAATACAACAGAAAACGGGAAAGTAAATCTCTAATGCAAATATTATGTGATTCCGTGGGACTCTTTCAAGCAAAATATTTTCTGGTTTTTATATTTGCAAATACTTCAATTGCAAAATAGTTGTGACATTTGAATTATAGAAGTAGGGCTCTACATACTATATATGTTTTATATATATGGAATAATTCACTTGAAAGGCTTGTATTAAACAACACTAAAATTGCGTTTTTTATGTAACGAGAAAAACATCCACGTTTGCGTCAAGTTTTGTTCTGTTGATGGCCCCATGACGTGACGAAACATTTAACAAGGTAATGAAAAGAGCGTATCGACACTGACGGATTAACTTCACTCACGATATGTGACCATCCTTGCTATTAGCAAAAAAAATTGAAAATATTCCGTGCGATTATGAGTGTCATACCGAGCGGGTTTGTTGAAGCAGTAACACTTCCGACTCGTATTAGGAAAATTCCCAACTTCAATCTCTACTGGGACCCCAAAAATTCTAATCATTATTTTCCTTAACCCTTACAAGAGAATGCGTGTTTAGTGCTAAAAATTGAGACAATAATACATCCTTCTTTTTACGGTAATGCTTATTGATATAAAATAATTCCTAACCATACAATTAGTGGGATTGTAATTAAATAATGTGGAACTAAATAAATTACTAGAAATGCATATAAATCTGTTAATACTTAGCCAAAAAAAATTTGTCGCAAACCCTTTGAGGAAAAAACTGTCATGCAAATTTTGAGGTTTCCCAGCAGCGTTTTTCATTATACTCTCGTCTGTAATATTACACCACGTCGACTGATAAATAAATTACGCCTTTATTCTTAGACGGCTTGCCCCTAATATGAAAGCAGTAAAATCCCTCGCAATGTCGATAACCATTTTTTTTCAGTCGACACCCTGTAAAATTCCAGGAAAGACGGGTCTTCGTAAATGTATCAATTGTGAACAGTCCAAAGGAATTCCACCTACATACATACCTACTTAACTGCCTAACCAAATTCATGGAGGACGGTCTGTTTCAATGCCTGAGGCTGTTGCAGCCACTTAGCTAATGTCCTCCTTTTATCGAACCTGAAATTTCATTACCATATTCACGTCTACCGATATTTCTACTTTAAGAAAATTTTATTCTGGTGGAAAACAGCAAAGAAAGCTACAATTACTTTAAAAAATAAGTTAAGAGGACTTGATTGTGTGATAATACGGTTAATCTCGTTTAAAATTAGTCTATGGCAGACAGAAGGATTAAGGCCAATAAAAATATAACAAGAATACACTTAAAATTTTTTGTGACAATTAAGAATTTGCATTTCCACAAAGCCCTGTTCAATTATCTGATAGTCTCACTGCAACTATTGGTATTTTAGACTGCTGTAAATACGCCCTGAATTATAGAAAATAATAATCTGAACCCTGCTTTTAATAATCTTCCCCTAAATGGATTCCTACGACTTAAATGCTCCCAATTGCATTTTCTTCTCCCCTTGCTTTGTTCTTCTCAAATCATTGTGTTCTATCAAATATTGAATCGGAAGGAAGGCACACTTAAAACTTGAGAACCCCTATGAAAATAATACGTAAAATGGAGTTTATCGGACAGAACTTAACGCCGATCCCAGTGGCGGCGCGGTGTAAAGCGTGGGTCTGCTGCGGCTCGTTTTGCGGGATTGCGGGTTCGAATCCCGCCGGGGGCATTGAAGTCTGCCTCTTCTGAATGCTGTATGTTGTCAGGTAGAGGTCTCTGTACCGGGCCTATCACCCGTCCAGGGGAGCCCTACCGAGAGTTGTGTGTCTGAGTGTGATCTCGAGGCATCGGCAGTGAGGATGCATATGACCACTACGGTCTGTCCAGTCATGGGCAGAAAAGTAACACAGTGTTCTGCGTTTATCATGCTACTTGCATATTTCGGTAATATGCTCACTTTAGTGTAGGCTTTTGGCCACAAACCTAACCTTCTAGCTGAAGGACTACGTCTTGCCAGCTGTGTAGCACTCTTTTTTCGACAAACTCGCAGGTAACCGCCACATCTAGTCGCCTTTTGCAGTATTAACACTCACTTTGCCGTGGTGCAAGCTCAAAGTCTTAAGCATGTGACAGACATTTTCTCCCACATCCTTAACTGCAAATATCTTACCGTCTTATCAGTAGGTGTGGAAGTTCTATAACTCGCAACGGGCCCTTAAACAACGTATCACGAATCCCGTGTTTTGTCCTTATACTTGGTATAATAACGCGAAACTCTTCTTGACGTTAAATGTAGTGTCACGGTTTAGAGATGCTGCAGTGTCAGTAAATTCTTCTTTGTTTCACACATAAATGCTGACAAATGTTCATTACTGACCTCTGCTATTCCAGGGTAAACCGTACGCTCTGACATTTTCGGTGTTACGGTGTTTGTAATTAATATATTTAGAATTCATTAATAAATATTTGTTTTATAAATTCATGATTTTGAACTGATTACAGAGGATGAAGCAGGTTTTTAGCATAAGTGGCAGGAAAGAAAGGTCGGTTTTATTACGTCAGAAATAGAGCGCAAGGAAAAAGGATAAATTTTAAGACGAAGTATCACTTTCTTAGTTTGGAAAGCTTAAACCCTTTGCTTTGACCGTATTAGACTTTCACGGCGTAAATTTGCCGGCTATTTAGGGTTAGGCAAATGTGCATTTTATGAAAATAAGCTTGAATTTGGATATTTATACCAAAACCAAAAAGGCACACAGCTATTTAAAAATATACTCACGAGGCAAAGCTATGGGAGTAGGATGATAGATAGACGGAATTCGCTATTGAGGTTCATAGTGCAACTACAAGTACACAATAGGCCACAGCGAACACATAGAGCGTTAGGCATCAGGCCAGTAATGATGCGTGCGGGGTATTGAAGACGAGAGTCAAATACGCCCAATAGGAGACGGTTTATTTAATGGCCCTCTGAATATCTCATGCTATACACGTAGAATTAAGGGATGACGAGTGAATAATGAATGTGAAAGGACGTTGAAGGAAGTAGTTGTAGCCTCAATTCGGTTATCGTGTTCTGGCTGAAGACACTGAAGGAAAGAACAAAAAAATCATTATAATTGTAACTGTGGGCCGATCCCTCTTCCAGAGGAATCCTACCGACTGCGGTATGTGCTTGAATGTGATCAAAGGGAATTACAAGGAAAAAACTTCGGCACCTGCTGTGAACAAGTAGGTAGAAGAGGGAAGGACTAGGAAAGATAATTGTAACTGTCCTGTAGGCTGAGATTTGATCTCAGGACCTACGGTATTGAAAGCGGAAGTTCTAAACACTCGACCTTTACATTCGGTGCGCATTTTCTGGTGTTTATTAATTATTGCTTCGTCAGTTTACTCGCCGTGGCAGTTGCAGTGGTCATTAGCGTCAAACGGTGTAATTACATATGATGAATGGTAAACTGTGGGAAAAGAAATCTTCACTGTGGCTGAATTTGGTTTAAGTGCGCGTGCTGAAGTGACTGGGAGGAGGAGGAGGAGGAGGAGGACTTTCCAGTTATATAGGAAGGTAAAATATCTATACCATCCTTCCTTTTCTTAGCTCAGATCGAAACGAAATCCTTGCACATCTCCTGCATCGTCGACACACTTCTTTCCAGTCACTTGAATATCCATATATAAAAAATTCAGTTTCTCTGAAGCATGATACAGGACGTTCCTCCGAAACGTCGAAAAAACCTATTCACGTCCACGGTATTAGAATCCAGAAAACTGAAATTTCAGCAACGCACTTCGCGAAAGCCTAAAATCTTACACAAAGACACAAAAGATACACACGAAATTTATTCAATAAACTGTGAAAATCCATTAAAATACGGGTATGAACGTGATCAAGTGTACATGTGTAGAAATTGTAGGCATATGTCATTAGCTTTACTGCAAGGACAGGGCATTACAGGGATCGCCTTAGTTAACGTTACCGTAAAGAAAGCTCCTAAGTTGCTGCGTAGCTTAATTGTCTTACGTGTTAACAAAATGATTTACAAAATAGACGGCTTTCACATGTGTGTTGCCCTACAAGTTTATTGGAATTATCAGCAGCCATTTAACGCCATAGAACTATTAAACATTTATACGTGTTTCTACTCTTAATTCGCATTATCATTATTGATTACTTCACCCTAGTTAATATGGTTTAGCAATATTTTTTGTATATGATATAATAATGCATAATGATGTGTATGTTGGTGAATGTTTCCTTAGAAATTTTAAAATAATTAACTATTTCTACTCATCTTGTTAACGGGTTTATACAATATTCACTTCATAAGGAGAACTGGCTACATTCCAAATGTTTTGCATTTCAGTCTATTAAATTATTTGTAATGAATTAGTAACTAAAAGTAGCTTCGTCGGAAGTTTGTTACTCTGCCACTTCGGAATTTCAGGAACAGTTGCTAGGGACACGTTTTTCTTCTTTGCTTTCCACCATTGTCTTCCATTCTTCCTTCGTATATGTCATTAAAGCTGAACAACTTAGAGTCAATCGCTCCCAGGTTTGACGTGACAGAGATCTCGTCCCTGAATATTCACGTATAAGTGTCGTGATTACATAAGATGGCATGTCATCCGGATTACAGTTCCAAAGTTCTGCTGTCACAGTGGTTTAGGAAAAACAGCCACTGCCACTGAGGAAATGTTATACTAGAATTCTACGAAGGCCCATAGGCACTTTCCTCAGAAAGACATCTGTGTATATGTTTGTGTGTGTACTTGCAAAATGTTTGAAGAGTTGCGAGGAAGGTGAAAGTGAGGGTGAAAACAAGTGAGATGCTTTCTAGCAGGATTTTATCGCTAATGGAAGCTGTTTGCAGTAAGGGAGTGGGCAGCAAAGTTAGGGCTATCTTTTCTTCTGACTTAAATTCTCCCTCAGCTCGTGACTGATGGCTCAACTGGCGTGTTTCCATTTGTATCCAGTTCTGCCAACCTCAATACTTGGTTTTGTATGTCTGTCGTTATCCTGTATTTCTTCCTAAAAAGGACAAGCTTTGGATCGTGCAGTAACCCACAGGGCAAAGTTTATAGCATATGTGCTGTATTGTTTACTATGGATCATAAAATATTTTATGCTGATCGCTGACACAATGTTGGGAACCGCATGAAGATAGTGATTTACAGTAAAAGGATACTGGAGAATATTGCATGATGATTAAGTCCGTGATTTGTAATTTAGTTCCGATACATGCTTTAGTAGCAAAGTTATTGTATCTACGTGAAGTAATTTCCATCGAGACTTCGTACTATTCCATGTGATTCTCTTGACTCTAGAAGCATCCTACTGAAGTACTTTTCTAGGAGTGTTTGTGTAATTCTGTGGCAGTTTCTTCTCCAGTTTCACAACAGGTTTGATGTTCACGCATTACGTTTTATCAATCATGGTGGCAACAAGTTAAATTCTCTAGAAAAATTATAACTTGACACCACTTAAAAGTGACGGAGCATTGACTGCTACACGCATGGGGAAGGGTACAGCCCGACTAGTATACAACTATATTTATTTTCGTGATTTGCTACCCGTAAAATCTCGTTATTTAATAGCCACGCCTATTATTATTTTTGTGTTAATAACACAACCAACAAACCTCAGAATAAAACATTAGTGCCTTGTCGTTCGGTGTTTTTATGTTTTTCCCCTGATGATGGTGTGTCAGAGCACCGAAACATGTCGGCTTGTATCTGATATCTTTGGCTAAGGTTCTTTATTTGTAACTTATGCACGAGTTTGTGTGATTGTACATAATTTTAGTAGCAACTGTGTTGCTACAATTTTTAATAAGTCTGATATTCTAACTTCCAGATATTGTGATCACTTTTATCTCTTCTAATCATTTTTCAGGGCAAAGAACGAGACTGTACGTGAAATGTACAACAGAGTCTGAAGATAGGCATAGGGTAGCTAAGAAGCGCTTTCAAAATTGTGGAACTTTTTAGGAACTGGTACAAATAAATTTCAATGGCGAATTGGGGGTTTTAACGACGGGTTTTAAATAAAATTAAAGTAGGCTTATAACTGAGGAAATCGATATTTCGTTTGCACCAGGTTTCTCTCAGTAATGACACAAAGTTCGCGTGACGTCAGCAATTTCCAGTTCTCTGGTCAGCTAGAGCTTCCCTCCTTCTGTTCTTTTATCGATTAGCAAAAACAGACTGATCAAGCAGGAACTGCAGTTACACAGTTTGCTGTTCATACTCACATAAAAGAAAGGATGTATTTTTACACTTTAATTGCCTTAGTCGAAATTATATAAGAAGGTAAAAGAAAAATCCGTATTTCAATCAATAAGACTAAACTACGCAAACAAATAAATTGGCTGCTTCTGTGGAGAGGACCCTTCTTCCAAAAGCTGAGCGTCGCTCGGATATATGTCCATCATGGAACCCAAAGACCCGTTACTCTCTTCAAAGGTGCCTTTTCTAATTCTAATTCTCTAAGGTCTGTTATAATATCGTAAACTAGGTCCTCAACAAAATAGCTTCAATTCGATTTCGTTACCAGAATTCTTTACCTGTTTCTCAACATTTGCTGTGCGACTCATTCTCCTTGATTTTGCAGCACTGATGTATAATGCACACTACAATAAGAGTTTTGAACTCATAGTTAAGTAACTGTCTTCAGCATCCTATCTCTTTCTGCCTAGTAGGTCAGCACCCAGCTCAGGGAGATCCTCCTCAGTTTCTATCCTTTTGGGTAGAAGCCCGAAGTAACAAGGGCAAAATGACTAAGAGAAATTAATGTTCTGCTTGTTTTAAACTTATTCTTTTTAAGGCAGAACAGCTACCGAATAAAGATGTAAGCGTCACAAGATTTGTTTCCAACTTCTTCGTGACTGAAGCTCTTTTTGTTACACTCAGTCATTAACTTACCTTCATCTATATTTAAGGGTTTGTTACATATTATATTGGGCCCTGTGGTCGCCTCAGCCTCTAACAGAAATGAGTGCCAGGAATATTTCCTAGGGGTGAAGGCGGCCAGTGCGTAAGGCTGACAACCTTACAACCTTCTTGTGCCGATTGCCTTGAAATCTGGAAGCCTCAACCTCCTTGAAAACCCAGGGCCTGTCCAGATCCTTACAGGGATTGCTTTTGCTGCAGATATTATATTTACAACTTGAAATTTTTCTGAACATACAATATTTATACTCCTATAATTTAGACTCCAGTTGGGCAAAATAAAGCGGGATGTGTATGAAGATAAAGATATTAATATTCATCTAAGCCAAAATATGTTTTAAAAACTGTAGTAATTACACTTAATTGAATACACATGTATATAAACATTTTTCCTTAATTTGCTTTCTTAAAATCCTTCCTATGTGTATGAACACCTCTATATACAAAAGTCCAAAAGTATTATTTTATCCGAAAATATGTTGGAGCATAAGTGTCCAGGGTTGACAATGTTAGAATGGTTACAACCTGACATGTTACGTCGACTAACTAGACGTACAGGATAAAATAAAGTACTATGTGTGGCTCACAAACTTAGGACATCATATCCATGTGCTGCTGAAGAACCTGGAACCCCGTACACTAAAATTTAAGGAAGTGTTTGTTAGAAAGAAATGAAGGATCAATCTTACACTATCGAAGCTGCGCAAATTTCGGTAAATAACTAACTCTAGAGAACAGAGTGCTTCCTGAGGAGGTAATAGCTCCCCTTTAATCGAAAAATTCTCAGCGTTTGACCCAAACGACTTTTAATTGCAGTGTTCAAAAGAACCCCTCACTGATGGCTGTCCTGCACCACATAAATATTGCCCACGCCATATCCTCCTGTAAGAAACATTTTAATACTCTAATCTCATCAACGCCAAAGTTTCTTATATGGTCTCTTACGTTTAGAGTTTCTTGTCAAACATCCTCTGTGCAGTTCTCTTCTCTCACGTAGCTACATTTCTGGTAGCCTACATACCTCATCTTCCTTAATTTTACTTCCATAAGGCAGTGGGAACAGCGCCAGTCATGAAGCTTCTCAATATGCAGTTTTTTCAGTCTAATCTTCCTTCAGCTTCGGTGAAAGTAATCTCAGCAGCGCCTTGAACTTGAACATCGTGAGTCTGTGCTCAACTCTTAAAATGAAAGACCAAATTTCACAACACCTCTAAACACAGACCTACACTTTTCGGTACTTTAATTTCTATGTATTTCCTTACCAAATATGAAGACCAATGCTCCTGCACGGAATGTTTGCAAACATTCTTCGAATTCAATGACTTCTTAATTTTAACGTCGTTACGGTTTTGTTAGTATCGTTCTCAAATCATTGAAATTTTTGTCACATAAACCGTAACTAAAGTATGAAATAATTAAACGAAAGAATGCAGTAATATATAGCTGTACATGGGTCTGCATCATTATGAGGAAACGTGCGTAAAAATGACAGGTAAGTATGTGCTGCACTTCTACGGAACAAAGCCCAGGGAATCTGTTAAGGCAGTCTCTCTCGTCCAGTGTTTACCTCGTAGTAGCACGGAAAACTGCGTGAAGAATAGTAGCAGAATGCTTGCGGCGAAAAGATGTGCGGAAGTTAGACCTACATCGGTACTTCTGAAACGGAGTAATTACAATATAATTTACTGCACGTAGGGGAACTGTGTGTAAGACAGCCACCCTGAGACAAATCATCAAACAATTAGAGTTCGGTTGCTTTTAGTGACATATACTAAAACCTGATATTTACAGTTTTATTAAGGAAAGGGGTGCAGTTTTTAATATGTTCTTTAAAAATTTTGTTCATCTAAGATTTGAGATTTTCTGAAATTTTATAAAATGGCCGTTTTACCCACGGCCCTGGATAAAACGAACCATTATGTTTTCTGTTAAAGGAATGGAATATAATTAAGAGAATCTAATGAATAAATGCAAGGTTATAAATTTGACCACTACATGAGTTAACTCACTGTCAGGTCATTAATTCGTAATTATGACACGTGTTACATTAATTACATTCTAAATGAAAATCTGACAAAGACGACGCACGTACCTTACAGAGAGGCGTCGAAAAAAAGTGTTAGTCACACAGAAATGTTTTCCTTCGTAGAAGCATGTCCACTCTCCGTGTATGAGCTCACTACACTAATGTGCGTGTCGTAGGCTCCAAGCCCAGCCCGTGGCATCAGTTGTTAAAGAATAACAGGAAATGGCAGTCTTACCGGGGGGGGGGGGGGGCTTTTTAAACACAACACCCCTACCATCCACTGTGCATTTTTTTGTACAGATTATGTGGTTTGCATAATCCTCTGTGTGAAACTTCAGGCTTCCGCGCGTGGTGCAGATGAGGCCATCACTCTTCAGGGTTGTTACGCAACGTATTTTGGTAGCTCCTTACGGATGTTTCGGGACAGTATATCAGTCCCATCTTGAAGGGTCAAGAAGTCCAAGAAGAATAAATGGTGTGCTTTACCCTTGAAAATGCTACCGACAGGCTGTCTCGAAACCTCGTTAAACAACCCCCAACGTACGCTGCGTAAAAACCCAGAAAGGCGAAGACCTCATCCTCTGTGTGACTTAACTCAGTTTTTAAATATTTTATAGATAAAATATCTGCTTCATAGAGTTAGAACAATGTGAATCTCATTAACTGATCTCATGAGTTATGTGGCGAAGCTGTGTAAATACTCTTATACTGCTTACTTGCCTGTATATTCCTACTATTCTCGAAATCGTTTTCAAACTTTATGCCTAAATGTTAATATTTCTTCGATGAGAATTTTTGAAACTCCTAGAATTTTTTTCCATGACTTTCTGACTGCATACGTTTGTTTAATATCAAGGGAAATATTTTCCTTTTGCTTTCAAAGTTATGATTTCCTAAAGGAAAATATTTTCGGCCAGGAAATTGATATAACTACACGTTTTGCACATATTAAAACAAGTGTATGTACAAGGATATTTATGTCATGTGAACAGTGACGATATATTCATATATAATGCTTCTTCCATTATCTGTACATATATCTAGGGAAAATAAAATTTCACGAAGTTATATCTGTGCAAAGCGGCACTTCCCCACTAGTGATATTAAAGTGAAATTTTGTTGCTTTTAGCACATGGAAATTTAATAGCGCCTGCATCTTCTGAGTGACATTTTACTTCTCTAGCAGATGCGAACGGACTCAAATAATTCAGAGTTTGTAAATCCCAAGCCAGCTCTTGCTTCTGTATAATATACTGGACCTTTATTCTCCTGCTGCTTAACCAAAGGCTGCACCAATTTTTTAGCAGGAGTTACACGTCGTTATGAAAAAACTTTTCCATTATTACTTTTTTGTGACTTCTATACTACATAGGCACTGTCTAGTAATATATCAACGGCAGTAAAGTAGCTGCAACCCCCACAACTGTGCAAACAACCACTACGCAAGTAATCCTCCCTGGGCAGGTCAAATTTATCTACTTCACACACACACACACACATGGTGTAGTCAGAAATAGCGTACGGACGGTTTGCATCTACCGTGCTGTCATATTTCAAAGGATGTTTCTTTACACTGACTCTCATAGGGTCGGGGCCGCGGTGGCGCAGTTGGTTGAGGCACTGCGCTACAAACCGGCAGGTCGCGGGTTCGATTCCCGATGGTGTCAGTGGAATTTTTCATTTTCGCACTATGGCCCTGGGGTCGACTCAGCCTCTAACGGAAATGAGTAAACGCGGCCGGTGCGTAGGGCTGACAACCTTACCACCTTCATGTGCCGATTGTCTAGAAATCTGGGAGCCTCAAACTCCTGGAACCCTGTGGGCGTGTCCAGGCCTGTAATGGGACTGCTTTACCTTTTTTTTTACCTTTTACCTCATAGGGTCACTTGGAGAGCTGTGAAATTGTAGGTGACGAATGCTTCTTCTCTGTATCATATGTTGTTCACACAAGCCTACTTTGATCAGTGTTTAATTTTCCTTTCACGCACTGTGTAAATGTTCTCTATTGGACATTGTCGGAAGAGGAGACTACTGGAAACAGGAAGCCAATTAAATGCGTGTGTTATATCACAATTTACTTTAAACGTGATACTTTCTACAAAATTTAGTCCATACCCGCCTGAAGTTTGTCATGAATTTGCCGGATACTCTCTAAAACAAAAGGTGAAAGAATTGCCTGGAAGTGATATGGAAGGAAACTCTCATGGCCTGACCTTAGTACCGTCGTAGTTTTGTCTATAGGTACTGACAAAGCAACTAAACTGTTTGGCATCATACTTCTGGACACAGATGAGATCCCGAAACCTCCGAAAAACTAAGAATGAGTGCCGTCACTCAATCGCGACATTTCTATAGACCTGCCTTTCTGAAAGCGTGGCGTCATACACAACACATTTCTTAGCCTTGTTCTTGATTGCAGTGTCCAACCGTATTTAAGAGAGTTTCGAGTAAGTGTAATAGATACTGGAATTCTCCTCATAGTCCCCAGTCAAGTCACTCTTTATCATTTTCCCCCAAATCTAGACTTTGTTCCCTCGCGCTTGCATTAAATATATTTGCTTTTGAGGAATTACAGGATAGAGATTCATATAAAGCTTGGTTAATGGTTTAATGGAACGTTTAAATTTGAGATAGAAGCACAAGTAAAATCAGTTGTGCCAGAGGAAGCACGATGCTGGAACAATGGCACAGAAAGGGAATGGAAATGAGATACAGGTCGATGTAGCAGTTCTGTCTCTCCTAATTGCTATAACTTCTCTCCTTAATTATCTTCCATTATTCTGGACTACATATACTAACAGCTCCAGAGCTGTTCCCTTCTTCTTCACTTTTGTAGAGAGAAGAGTTTCTAAAATAAAAACTTTTATTAATCTTTACGTTTTGTGCAATGTAATTTATTTTTTTTACACTCGCTATGGAACGAGTGCATTAATTGTTGTTCTGTAATGTACTTACAATCTTTTTCATTAAAGATATGCAAGACTCAACCATTCTGCTTTGTCAGTACTAACTTTATCTGTAAAAGCACAGATTTTGGATTTATTGCGAAAACAAGACTTTGCCTGGGGCACATCCTGTTACTCATTTCATTTCTGACGTCAAGCAAACGAACGTTGAGGTTGGAAAATATTTCCAAACCTGCCGAAAATAAGAGTTCGTGGAACTTTGCGCTCTTTGTGAGAAATCTCCGTAACCTATTGCGTAAACCTAGGAAAAATTTTGCTTTCTTGGAGCTTTGGTACTTCTGTTGAGCGCATAATGATTTAGCTTGTTGTCTCCGGCTATCTTAAGGTCTGTAAGAGGCAGAAACTCGAAAATTCCTGGACTGATGTTCGCAAAAGTTGATACCTGATAAACCACTAAGACTTGTTGAGCCATTTCAGTTTTAATGTAACTGGGACAATTATGCCGATCACGCCAAGTGAAGACGAAAAGCAGTTCTGATTTCATTTCGAGCGTGACTCGCTAAATGTCAGTTATAGCGAAAACATCTTTTGACGACTGAATTCGTTCCAGAAAATTGATTCATAAAGCAAGTTTGTGACATCAACCGCAACGGATGGATAAGTCTGTCTTCCTCCTTCCCCTCTATCTAGTGCCATAAGAATTTTCTTATAAAAATGTGGCAGTCTACGCAGAGCAAAACACTAATACAGGACTGGGTTCTGTAAAATTTGGAAATGTCTGTGATCTCTGACTACAATAATTTCAAGAAACGTCCTGTGTCGTTAATTTAGTCACAAGGAAGTTAAAAGTGCTTTCGTCACTACAATGCCTTAAGTCACCCTTTGCGTGAGGGCCAGAAATTTTCTATAACCTTGGTGGTAAAAACGGAGGAAGTTTCTGACAGAAGACAGGAACGGGAGAGGATACATGCACTGGAAATTGGCCTCTGTTTACGTGATTAAAGTAGAAGGTCTGATAAAACAAAGCTATTAGCGAAACCAGCTTTTGAACAACCCTTAATTAGCCAGTGTAAACACTAGTTTACGCCTGCAGCACAGAGGAATGACGTACCTTATCAGCCGCTGGAATAAATAAAGCATTGGTGGGAGATACTTCTGTCGGTGATAGAATGCACATCTTCAGTGAAGTCCAATTAATTTGCCTCATTAGCATTTTAAATTGATTCCTTTTCGGATGAAATTAACACCATCTCTTACACACTTGAGGAAATCAAGTTACGGTATTCATACAGAGAGCCTTGGATTTACAGCGGAATGCTTTCCATCGGATTGCCCCTTATTCAGAACCTAAGTTCTTGTGGCTGCAATAAGGTAAAACGTGATTATGTGCTTAAGCCATCCTCTTAACAGCCAGTTCATATAATTTTATTTTTAAATACAATAAATATGTGCAGATAGTTTGAATTAAGCCATTAGTTCATTTAACCACGTAGGTGACTGAGCAATTGTCTCGATGGCTGTTCCCTCTTATGAAGATGGACAGGAGATACCTTCCATCTGTAGGAAAAGAAATTCTGTTGTTGTCTTCAGAACAGCTAGCCACTGTGCGTATCCTGAGTCAGATCATCCATTTCACATTTCTCACCTTATTTCTGAAAGCGTATTTGTAATTTCGAACGTACTTGTAACCGGTTAGCAATAGTGATGGTAGTAATGATACAGGTAGGAGCAACAGTAGTAGTGGTGGAAGTGCCCGTAGCAGTGGCGGCGCTACGATTATTTGTAGTAATAGTAGTAGTTCTCCTGCTGTAATAATAATAATAATAATAATAAATTATTATAATTATATAATTATAATTTTATAAATATAATTATACAATTTATTATTATTATTATTATTATTATTATTATTATAACTTTCAAATTTCCCTCCCCGTTGTGCAGGTACAATACTGTTTCTAATTTATACTTTCAGATGACACAACAAAAGTACCTCTACTCGCGGGTCTTTACTATTGTAATGCAAGTTTCAGTCGCCGCGCGACCATCATTAGGCAGAGGCCTCTGCTTTGGCAGTTTCTTCTTTTACATTGAATGTGTTTTTGCCTGATGTTGGTCGCGCGGCGACTGAAATATGTAACATTACAACAATAAAGATCAATGAGTAGAAGTACTTTCTTGTGCTTGTCTTAAAGTACAAATTAGAAACAGTATAATAATGTAGTAGTAGTATTGGTGGTGGTGGTGGTGGTGGTGGTGGTGGTGGTGGTGGTGGTGGTGGTGGTGGTGGTGGTGGTGGTGGTGGTGGTGGTGGTGGTGTTGGTGGTGGTGGTGGTGGTGATGGTGGTGGTGGTGGTCGTCGTCGTCGTCTTCACCTTCGTCGTTGTCGTCGTCCTGGTATTATTATTATTATTAGTAGTAGTAGTAGTAGTAGTAGTAGTAGTAGGGCTGCCTGTGTTTGTGGTGTTTGCGTAATAAAAATATTGGAAGACTATCATACCAAACCCTTTCATTATTGGGTTATTAAATTCTTATGGCAGTATACAGTAGAATCTGGCAAGCTAGTTGAATTTTGTTTCTTGCTGGCAAGGCGTGAAGTTCACCTTATGTGAAATTGAAGTCTGATTTCATAAACTATAGAGTTTTTCCAGGAAGTTGCAAATTGGAGTAATTTAAGCTTAAATAACATGTAGAAACTCTAGCTCAGACACATTTCGAGAATTTAATGTTTAACGAAGTACAAATCTCTTACCTTCCCATCTGATACTGCACTTAGATCAACACTGTTATGTAATTTCACCTTAGCAACATGACGGTGGGAGACAGGAAGAACGCGGGGAGTTTTGAAACGTGTTGGCGCCTAACCTCTGCTTGATTTATATACATTGATTGGTATGGGGCTTACATGCAGTGGCTCTAGTTTTGTGTAGCGTCAAGACATGCCAGGTGAAACCACTGAAACGTTTCTATTTCTATTCTGTTCCCTGTAAGATAAAATTTAACCATGTCTCCCCCGAAAAGATTTATTAAATTAAAGTCAAAGAAGCTTTAATAATTTCCAGAAATTTCTGCACAGATATATGTATGAGCATCTTTTTACACACATATATATACAAATACGTAGCCTGAAGCTACAAATGTTTTTAGAAGATGCTTAATGAGAAAGTGACACTGTAAATTGAAATTTTGCGACTCATGTCTCCTGTAAACGAAGGCAGATTTTTAAAGTGTTTCCTGATCATAGTGCCTCAAGCATATTAGACAAATTTTTAAATTGCAGAATGAACTACCAAATTCGTTTTACATTTGCAAGTGATATCCGTCTCTCTCTTACAATTCTAAAGGACAAAAATCTCAACAATGTGTACCGGAACCCAACAAAATATTTTAGAAATGAACCGTAGTACTGATGTGACGGGACAGCATATAAGGTCTTCATTCTTCTGCAAATTTGCACGGAGTTCTTTGTTAATTTTTACCGACGTTTCGGGAAAACCTGTTTTTCTCATTTCCAAGAGCTGAGAGCTCTTCTTGGATTGTTTGACCCTTGAAAGTGATAAAGATAGTTTGTCTCGAAACATCGGTAACAAACTGCCAACCAGCAATACAATATTTCAAAAGTGAAGACCTCAGCTACACGACAATGAAGGCCTAAAATCTCGATTTCATTAATGTGGCTGAAGATAGGACGAGTGACGAAATCTTTTGAAGGGCGTAAATGTTTTCGGGTTCCATGAAGTATGGGGAATTTTTTAACCTACAAAGTTACAATTATCTTCAGAGGAAAGAATCCGCACTTCATAGAGTTAGTTATTACCTTCATACACTACTTTATTTTACTGCAAAGCACTGTAAAAACGCTTACGGATCATCAGAACTATCCAGGACATGGGGGAAGTACGTAACCTTTTCATCTGACATCAGATATAAAAAAAATAAAAGTATTAAGTGGCTGAGGCATGCGATGAGAATGGATAAAAAATGATAAACACGAACGTATTTGACAGTAAAACGCGAGGCACGTGAAAAATTCTAAGGCCCAGATTTAAATGGCTGGAATATTGAGAAAACCTTGTATGTGAGCTGAAAGTGAAGCTATGGTGGCAAGAGACAAATAAATTAAGTGGGATAGGCCTCCCTCATAGAGAAAGTCAGTGGACTTAGAGAAATGTAGAGTCATGCTGCCCGTCATTTGTACGTATGCGTCATTGTACCCGTGTGCAGTCCTTTAACATATGCATTTTAATCATTAAAATACATGCGAATATGCTAATTGGTTTTGATATTTCACTTCCGCTAAATTGTCCTTTAGAGTTTTACAGACACACACTACACTCTTGACCAGCTGCAAGTATCAGTGACATTATATAGATATTTCTGTCCGCGTAAGTCTCCAGCAAAATCAGTGTCACTTTTTTGTAAATTTGCAAATATTTTACTTTAATTTTGGAGCGACTGATTTTACGATTACATAGGCCCTGGGCTTTGGATATTTTAGAAACCTTTGCCTTACCTTGACGCGCGGAATGATGCTGCACTTGTGTCTTTCGTATGAAGGACTTTGCGAAAGCTGACGTCAGATTCTTGTGAGTCAAAGTCTTTGTAATTTTTACCAACACCGGAAAATATTTTTATTGCGGAAACTGCAGGGAACAATACATTGTTGGAAACATTGTGACGGACCAAAGATAGTAAAATATTTCATTGGTCAGCCTATCGAAACTTTGGTTTGAGTTTTTTTTAGCAAGGGAACGGTCTTTTAGAATAGGAGGAAAATTAGTACCGTCCCCTAAAAAATATATCTAAATGATTAAAACTGTCAACCTTGCTTCAGAAGTTTGGTCAAGCATGACTGGTAAATCACCTCAGCTGCACTTTCTTGGTTTTCAAGAACTCAGAAAGCTGGCAGGCCACTCGTGTGTCCTGCTGCGTTACTAAGCTTGCATTTTGAGCCGGCGTCACTTGCAGCTTTGCAGCTTGGAATGGATTACAAACACGGCGCCAGTGCACATAAATTTATAATTGGAGTTTCATCTTCGTGCAGAAAGAACGTACCTGAATTCGAACCAAACTTGGTACTAAAGTTTCGGTTACAAAGTAAGCTATTAGTTGGTATATATATGGCTGGGATTGGTAAATCATGACTATGAATTTGTTGCGCGGACAAATACAGCCTATATGATTTTAAATATTTTAACTGTTTTTGGAAAAAAGTACTTTGGTCTCTTCAGGCTCAACACAAGCAAACAAATAAGGACCTGTAGTACACATATGAATCCCACGTAGCACTTAAGTTGAGACTTATCTTTTCCTGAAGACAAAGCTCCAAATGACCCGCGACGTTGCGAATTTTAAAGTTTTCCCAAATGTGTTGAGTCTTCTGGGCAGTAACACATTATAACCTAGAAGCTTTGAATCTCTGAGGCGGCTTCTTTAATTCCGGAATTTTTCCTCCTACGTTCTTCTTTTGTTTCCACTAGGTGGAATAATTTTCTAGGAATTTAAAATTCACTCTCTCTAGTCATGAAAGGTTAGTAGAGAGGTGTTACCCAAAATAAGGTGGGAAAATTGTGGAATGAAAAGGTGATAGGAATTACTCGGCATGAGAAAGCCCACAAAGAGTCCACGCAGTAGGCAGAGCTGACAGCCGCTGACACTATCCACTGGGCGGTCTCGTACTGTGTCCGTGTCAGTTATTGTTACAAACACGTTTCTAGGCAGCCGTTTTTCTCTTTATCGTTACTAGTCGCAGTAAGGGTCTTCCTATTTTCATGGTCATGTTTTATGACTATAAGCAGGAAACTGCCCGCTGCGACAAGGTGCCACCAGTATCACTCTGTTTCCTTGCGGCAGTGCATGGGTCTGCTCACCAGCGGTAAAGTCATGGTCTTCCAGGCACTTGTAAGTATTCAGTGTTCCACAGTCTTCGTGAGATTAAGTGAAGTGTCTGAGGGTGTGTAGGCAGCGGGGAAGAAGGGTAATGTGAGGGCAAAAGAAGCAGACGAGTATGTGCCACCCGTAAACATTACTTACACGATTTTGAGCTTAACAGTTATTTAAAAAAGAGAGGTGGTATAAATAGGAAAACCCATTATTTTTCCTTACTGTTAAAAGATACTACAATAGTTTCGTTTTTACTTTACAAACTTACGAACCAAGAGTAAAAACATGTGCTCAACACAGGGCGGTAAGGAACCTGTTTCACAGCTCGTGTTCAATCAGATGACTGTGTTACTACAGTCGGTTCCCTAGCATGCCTTTCAAGGTGACAGTGCAAGTTGAATTTACTTAATCGTTGGCAGCAACTAGACAGCGACAGAAATGTTTACTTTCGCTTCTTCGATTTCTTTTTGTTTTCTCTTTCTTTGTCGTCGTTTAATGGTCTTTGTATCAACAAGTAATTTTTGTCTCTACGTGGCTCATCCCGTTGTGCTAACTGTACATAAACCAGTTCCTACATATATACGTAGAGAATAACTTGTATTTTCTAACACCAAAGACAGAGCTAGCCTACACCACTGGACGTCCAGTGATAGATGCTAGCTCTGTCTACGGGGCCGAACAGAATAGGTGTTCTTCTATTCTCCTCCTCCATTTACCTAAGGACGGAAGCAGAGCCAGCTTCCGAAAAGATGTGATTTTAATTTTTTAATATTTTTAATATTTTACTTTTCAGACGACGGATAAAGTTCATAAACCCATCACTACACAATATTATACATCATCGTCAAAAGCTTTTAGAATTTAACTATAAGGTAGTTTCTGCTTGCACAAATACGACTGTTCTAACAATGAAGGCTCGTTGGGGTTTATACGACGTTGTTGAATGTTTTGAGCCCCATTCTGAAGTTCGCTGTTTACATCGATTCTTAGCCCTAAAATTAAGTCTTCCGATGTTTTTGTTTACTTCTAGAAGCTTATTTGTACGCTCCTAAAATTTTGTCTTCTTCCATTGTCTCTACATGCTGGATCCAGTTTAACGACATCTTGTATTCTTCACCTTATTTGCGTATTGCAGTCCGCTTCGTTTTCGTTCATGTCATAATGCGTCTTTTAATGTCACAACCAATAGGCCTACCAAACTAAGCGTCCACTTTGTGCGATGTATAGACCTTTTGACTGGATTTCAAATTTAACTCAATAGCATGGATAAATGTTTAAGCATAGTAATTACTAAAAGAGTGACTATTGCTGTACAGATTACGCTGTGGTGTAACATTCAAAAGGAAGTTAAAATATCTTTGCCCTCTGATTTTTAGCTGAACAGCTGTTGAAAATGAAATATAAGAAAAACCGAATAAGCATGACCTCCACTCACCTTTGTTATGAAGTTAAATGTAGAAAGTAGACACAGACTGTTCGGCTAGAAAAAGAGACGCGGAAGTCTGAAAAAAACTGTGGCATAAATATTGTCCATTTTTGAATCATAGTTGGCATAAATGTCGCTTAGGTAACTGGTTCTGTCTCTTGCTGATGTTGTCGTTAGGCCTGCAAATTTTTAGTCGCTTGTAGTTTAATTTGTCCCTCTTCACGAAAGAAAGTTGGCTTATAATATTGCTATGTTCTTCATATCTATGTGTCTTCTGTTTAAACTTTCTAATTAGCAGATTGTTACTAACTAATGGTGTTAAAAAGCACAAACTGCCTTTTAACACAACCACTGTTTAATATCTGAGACAAAGCACCTAAACGCCTTTCGACGAGATTGTCTTAAAAAGTAAGCAATAAACGTGATAAAGGTAGATGGTACTTTATAATATCGTATGTTGCTATACAAGCGATGTGGAGTGCACAACACAATATTTGATTGTCTTCTCAATATTTTATATACACTTTGTGCCACTAGAGTTAAAAATCACAATATTGTGTTTCCTAGAAACCAAAATAAGAGGGCGTAAGGTGCCCTAATTGTGAGGTGGAAACCACAGAAGCGTTTTGTCATATGTCACCTCAAAATGTTTTATTAATGCACTGTCATTCGTTATAAAGTCAAAAAATAAGATGGAGGTTGTATGGAATCTGTTCATATATATATATATATATATATATATATATATATATATATATATATATCTATCTTAAGACGATAACTAATGGATTATTGGAACTGGGCATGCGACACGGGATAGATCTTAAGCTGACCTATAAATTTAATATAAAATATGGTTTTCCACTAGCCGCAGTAAATAAGGCGGTGGTTGGAATGTTTGGAGTTACGACTGACAAGTTTAATGTAGACAAATCTATGTCAAAGTGGTCATGTTCTGCCGACTGACAATAATAGTAAAAATAATGGAAGGATGACAATAAAAATAACAACAGTATGACATTAGCAGTTACAAGCAAAATATTTGTTTAGAATAGAGTGCCAGTTATCAATTTAGGACTAGTTCAGCGTCCTCTTCTGCAAGCTAAATAATATTCTATCGTTTAATTATAAATGTAATTGTCAAAGCAGGACAATAACCGTGAAGCCAAAAACTTTTACGTGATGTCATTTATTCCCGGAAACTTACGTGTTGAATTGCACAAGAATAACAACAAACTACATGAGGAACAAATGGTCGAGGGTCATAACCCTCAATCTGAGATTATACCTACGTAGATGGACTGAAGTAACAACACATATGCACGTTTATATGGTAAGGACGTACAGACACCATTTTACTACAGTGAGAGAGCTGCATTCCTATCCTTTTTCGCCACTTCGTAAACTTTTGAATTTGTATCTAAAGCCATATTTACCCACAGAGCTTCTTGCCATAATGTGCAGTCCAGATTCTTTCGTGCATATTTTGAGAATTCAAATCACCCACAAAAAATAAACTGCAGACTTTACTAGAAACAAACTTTAACACTTTAAAGACTAAATGTAATCAAAATTACATTTAAAGATTCAGCTCGTACCGCTCAGGAAACACTGTTATAAAAATCAATCCGTTACGCTGTGCAGGGTAATAATCGTTGCTTTTTCTACCATCTATACGAAACACATAAATGCATTCTGTGGGCAGAATGTAAAATTTTTATTTTGAAGCTAGTATTGCTCAATATATGCCCTAAGTTTAAAAGGTTTGACAGCCAGAAAGTGGAGAAAATGAATTCCTGTAAGATGAAAGTAGGATTTACAAGCTACTGGCCTACCAATTCTCCGTTTTTATAGCAGAATTGTTAGAAGTGTCTGGGAAGGAGTCCCTAAATATTTTATACTCTCCTGCTATGTCTGCCACTAAATCACCGGAAAATCTGAGAAGCGTCGTCCACACGACTTTAAGCAACCCGTACATCACATTAAGATAGTAAATAAATATACTACAAATCTGAAAATTACATTTTCTTTAAAACCTCGATTTTGATCCACATTTTTGCGATGTTTACATGCCTGTAATTATTATATGTGTTTATCCCACAGGTGTCCATGCGTGTCCTGGCACTGTTAGTAACACCTGTCTTATCTGCCGATTTATGTGGATCATTTCGCAATAAGACACATGAATACAGCAACACAGTTCGTGGATCCCACTGCCTGAATATAATACGTGATTCCGACTGGAAACCTGTTGAACAGTTCCTGCAGACAGGCGACGTAAGAAAGGGTGAACTGGCAGTAAACTGGACAGAGACCTATATGCATTGCCTACTCCTTATGGGCACAGAAGACATCCCGTCTAAGAACAATTCCTTTCTTTACGAATTACGAAATGGGCAGCTCAACTGCACAATAAACGAACTAAGAATTGTTAAAGAAATTTACGAATTGGCAAAAATGGACACTCATATTAAAACGTCTAATGAGGAGCAACAGAATTTGTCAGAACAAATCAGAAGGGAAAACGGGGGAGAAGAGCTGAAATTTGTAAAAGAAATAATATTGTTGCTCAAGGAGTCTCTCGCAAAACATGAGCTAGTGTTAAATAAAGTCAAATGTATACATTCCTTAATGCGATCATGTATGAGGTATTCACTTAACGTTTCTTGGATCTATGTGTTGATTTCTGAACAAGAATGGAATACCCGCATAAGGAACAAGACAGACTCGCTGAAACATTACCAGGACGTACGCGAGGAGCTTGAAAGCCTCATATTCTTCGGCACCTATGTAAACCCTGTAGTATTTGTTGTAATATTAATTGTCGGTCTTGTGGGCAATGGGACTGTACTCTTAATCTTTGCACTAGAGAAGGATGTTCGAAAGAAAACTAACGTTACGATATTTAACCTCGTTATTGGCGACACACTCAACCTGCTGATTAATGTTCCTCTGCATTACACGGAGCATTATTCTTCCGCCCTTGGACCGCTGATTGGCTGTTGGTGCCACCTCTACGCCATGACACGCTTCGTGTTCTTCGCAGTACCTGCACTCTCCGTCGTGTCACTTAGCATTCAACGTTACATTATAACCGTACACGCACTTTGGAGACCTCGGATACTGCGGAACTCTTCTCTTTATCTCGTGACTGTGTGGGTGCTCGCCATTCTTGTGTCCTTACCGCAAGCATTTAATGTCACTGACCTAGACGGCAAATGTTCCTCATATAGCCAGGTCCGCAGTAAGCTAGTCTCTTTGCTGAATTTCTTATTTTACTGTGTTACATGCCCATGTATCATGGCTACGTTCAGTGTTCTGACGGCAAGGCGACTGCACAACAGCACCCAAGATGTGCCGAGTCAGTTATGCAACACCAACATGGAACATTCACGCAAGAGGAGTGCCAGGGTACTCAAAGCTTTGGCTCTGGCCTTTCTGATTAGCTATCTGCCAACCTTTACGTGGGACTTCGTGGATTTATGGTTTCAGGACGAACTGTTGGAACTACCCAGCATGGTGTGCGCTTCTATCGATAACGTGACTTACGATTTACTATTCCTGAACGCATGCTTCAATCCAGTGGCACTGTACATTGTGAGTAGTACATTCAGAAAACCTTTCGTTATGTACATGTTTCGTTGTTGCAATAATGTGAAAAGAAAAAAACAGCGCTCCAGCAACTGCGTTAGTGTGGAGACAGTTTTTTCAGAAGGAATGACAGAGGTTCCAGAAACGGGTACTGCAATTCTGGATCTAAGATTTCACGCTGTCTGTGATTAGGATATGCTCTTTTACCACAGAGTTATTGCACGTGGTTCACGTGTACAGTCTTCCTGATTATGGACATGTCTAGTAGCAACGGCGTCGAAAGCCTCATGTGATAGTAGTTTACCCTGGCTTCATAATTTCATACATTCTGAGAAGGAAACATTCAATTCCACACGTTTCAGGCAATCACACAATTTTACAGATTTTATGAAGAAATGCTAGCAAAATATTCTCTTAATGTAGGTATTATTAGATATACAGCAGACTCTGTAAATTTATAAGGCTGATTAGCTGCAACTTAAGCCTTTCAACGCCTGGGTCTGCGTCACCAGCCATGCCCCGTGCTATAGTACACGTATGTTACCTTACACGTGTTTGGCAGTTATATTGTAGTGTGTTTGTTTTATTGTGGCATGTAAGACCTACTATAGCACGGGGAAGCTGATGATGAGACGGACATAGGCCTTCCGACCTTTGTGTTTTAACCGGTCAACTTTTAAGAGCGTAACGCCTGCTAGGTGTCTAATAATTCTTATGGTCGCTCAGAGTCACATGATATGCAAGAAATAATATTTTGTTGTTTAGATTAAAGTATTTCTCATTGTATTATTAACTGTCTTTATGCATGTTAAAATAGTTTGAATTGCTTGTAAAATATTTCGAGCAAGATATAAATTACAATCATTAGGCAACCGCGCCAGATATTAGATCACACGAAATCAGAGGTCACGTGTTTGTTCCCGTTTGCGGCATTTTTATCAGTGTCCTTTAATGTTATTCTGCGACGGCTAAGTCCAGCAATGAACTGGTTATCCACCTGTATGGGCCTACTGCTCTTAAGCAAGGCAAACTGTAAATCTCCTCCATTTCATTTAAGCCTTCTTCCCCATCGGGCTGTGATACCTACAAGGACAGAAGGTTTGCTGTCGCTGTGCTATGGCATTAAGGGAGACAGAGAAAAAGGAAGAAAATATTTCAAGCCTCATCGGCGGTAAAGCTTCGTAGTGTGGCCTTCTGCCTTATCATATCGTGCAACATGTGGAGTCGGCAAGAAAAAATCTGTTAGTGTATGTGTCGATACACGTCAAGATTTTAAAGATTGCATCATCGTAATCATCATCGTGTTCGTCATCTTCGACCACGGAGTGTGTCTTAAAGTCATTTGCATCCCACTGACAGAATCATCACATTTTCAGCCGCCCAGAGAGTCTTTCTTCCTTGGGTATATCTGTCATTCATCCAAGTACTTACAGGCCTATATAGATCAAGGAGCACTGACTTCATACTTACCATTATTATTCCTATTTTACTCTTTTATCAAATAAGTTTAAGTCTTCTCTAATACTTGTATTCATAACTCAGCCTTTCAGCATGCATTCTACCACAATTCTTAGAAATTTCTCATTCGGAATTTGTATTCTAAGTTCAAAATTGAATTTTTAGTTTTCCAGGACAGCGTGATGTTGGTAAAATTTTGCTTTATTGAGAAGTAGATTACCAAATTCTTTCTAACCGGACGGTGTTCTCGACACTTAAAAGCTGTTCGTTTTAATGTCCTTTAACTGCTAAAGCTATTTATAAGTGAACTATAAGCGAAATAAGAAATATTTAGAAAGTAACTTAGTGCCAAAATGGAAAAGAAGGACTATAATAGACTGTTCGAGGCAGGAATACAATATACGTTTCCGGGAAGAAGAAAAATCCCTGAACAGGAAAAAAAAATTTGTTCAATAACCAGTGGGAAAACGAATAGGATCTACTAGCGTGAAGCTTGGCAGTAACGGAGTCGAAAACTAAATCAGCTGCAGTAATATTTGTAGAGTATTAATTAAAAATGCAAAAGTGGCAAAAATGTCCTTCAATTTACATAACTAGGGACAGGCCTGCACGACTAAACATATGGGAAACATAGACACTGAGTGCAAAGAAGGAATCAGGTAATATTTTGTTCATTATTCGTCGTCATATACCTGAGAAGTTGCCATCGCCAAAGGTAATCCTCAAGGAAATAATAAACATGAATGGATTACTACACCTAGGAAGAGATGGGAAGAGCCTACACGTGGATAAAGATAGCATAATATTATAAATAAAAGGGAGATGAGAATTAGAAATCACACTCGGTAAAAAGTATTGAGTCCGAGGGAGGCATCGTATTTGCTGTCTTGTTAGGACAAATGATAACGATGCAACTTGTGTGATTCCTACTGACTGTGTTAAGTAAAGGTGCAGGATATCCGTAGGTCGCATTCTTCCTCCCCATCTACCCGATGTTCCGTTCTTTACTTCCCATCATTTATCACTCTGCACTCCAGATTTCTCTTCCCACTATGTAGCAACAATTTTTTGTACGCCTTTCTCATATGGCAACCCGCCATGAACTAATATCTCTTAGCTGACAATCCGGAGCGCAAGGAACAAAAAGAAACCAGCATCATTCTAATATCCGGGATAGTAACCCTTGATGTAATGTTATTGTGAGGTGCAGGGTGTGCGACAGGTGTAGGTTCATCTTGACAGTTTGAATTTGCTAGGAAGACCTTAAAATGAAATGGGAAATTTGAAAGTTTTTTTGTGCATCTTTTGTTCGAAGTTAAAGGGAATGTTTCCCTACTGGCTGTACGGTCACTCTCTCTCTACATTTCGTGCTGCTTCTCAGAGCTTAATTGACATATTTGGAACATAAGTTTTCCACTAATTGTGTTCGAATCACAGATGGCCTACATGAAGTTGGTACAGTGACTCTGCTGTGGGCCAGGTAGTGGGAAAGTGCGTGTTCGATTCTGGCCAAGGTCGAGAGAGTGTTTCCTTCTCGCAGTCGTCTAGGCCGGTCTTTTGTCCGGAAAGGCTCTTTATTCGACAAGTATGGGGAATATTTCTCCGGGGCGTGAAGAGAGCCACTTCCGTACATCTACGCCTGATTCCTTATATTTAGTCGATGCCCTTGGGAGAAATTGTTTTGTCGTTCAGTAAACCATACTTTACATTAAAATAAAACTTATGTTCACATTCTGAAGAGGGGAAAGCGGTAAAAGTCAATTCACGTAACAAGAAAGTAGGAACTCCTAGCTTACATAAGGCAATAAACATCAGAATTTATCAGAATGGACGGGGAGGACTAGGTACGTTTGTAATAAATGTGTTAAAAGAATTTCTGTATTACGCAAACAACATGTGTATACAAAAGCATAACTCTGTGAAACGTACATCACCTACGGTAAAGTCTAAACTTCCACAATCGACTTCTTTTATTTGGGGCAAATTTCTGTGTATATGTTGCTACAATGCAGGAAGAATAATTTTTCACACTGAAATCTGTCAGTGACTCCTTGCTATTTGAGAACGTGTTGCTCTGTCTGAAATAAATGGAGTGTAATATAATGTAATGTGTAACGCATATGCATCTAATGCGAAGAAGACTTGAGTGTAGAGCCAGTTTTTGTGTGTCTAGTTTGTGGTTACTTCAAGAGTAGCACGCTGCTCCCAGAGCTTCGTTACGCATATTACTCGCCCATGATGAAATCAAGCAGGGCGCGATAGGTTAGACATCTAGCATGGACAGCATACATAAAAAATTTATAGACTAAAATTTTCAGTTGACAGACTTAAGGGAAGATACCACTTTTCAGACCTAAGCCTATAGGAGGGGGTAAAATTTAAATCGATTGTTGAGGCTTTCAAATGAATTCATCAGATATAGGCTTCCCATGGCAAAAGCTGACTGGCCCTTGTGGAAATGTCAATGAGCCTACAGACCCCATATCAAAGTAGGAAAAATTCAGCGTCTCTTAGCTGCACATTACATAGTCAGCTCCATGTAATTGGCCACTAAGAAATGTTCTCAGACGTGCTAAGTTTTTTTGTATTATTTCAGTTATATAATCCATACTTCGCATGATAATGAATCGATCTATTAGAGTTTCTTTTCAGAAACTGCTGACGTGAAGGAATTGTTTCGTGAAATGTGATATTTTTTGTGGGTGTTGATGTGTATATACACGGACCTCGTTTATACCTGGAATCTTGTCAGGAATATTTTATTGAGTCCATACTCGATTTATGACATAGTATAGGAAAAACAAACTTTGATGAGAGCCTACATTTCTATTTCTTTAAGGCTCTTGACCTTTTTCCGCAACGTATGGACAGAAAGAAAATTAGCAAAGGAACATCGGAAACAAATACACAACTTCAGAAAATATTATTTTATTGTATTCAGTGAGTATATTTCGTTGCTTCTGGCGTTCAGAGTGTTTAAAACTTTTGCATGAAAAAGTGCTATTGTGACGCATATATAGTGACACTAGTTCTTGCGTAAATTTATGACTTTTCCTGGCTAACCTAGTATCATTTGATTCGGACTATTTACACTGAACGACAAGAGCCTTGACGATAAACTACAAACTGATAACATTCTGCATATTATTGTAACACTATATCGCTACATTTCCGGCTGGCCATTCTAAAGACAAGCTTCACGCTTTGTGTCGCCCATTAACAATAAGCCACATGAACACAACTTTTATAAAACTGGATAGCCAGCAAAATATATAACAAATTGTCCAAGGTAGAGGAAATCTAACTTCTTTTACCTCAAAGGGGATACTAACACTCTTAAAAATGGTGGTTATAAGAATAATGTGACAGGTCAATTACTTATTTCCAAGACATTTTCTCTCCTCGTTTTAGTAGTACTGAAAGTGTGACACGTATTATATGGCTGCTTTATTGATGCAATGAATAAAGAAGTAACAACACACTCTGATCCAGTTTCAGTAATAAAGGAGCGTAAAAATTGGTGACCACCTAGCTAACTATGCACAGTAGAGCCTTTCTTGAGAAGACAGTATTTCCTCACCCAGTCAAAAATTCTACCATATGTTATGGAACTGGATGTTTCGTTGCCGGCTTCAAAAGTGCTCGCCACTTTTTCTTGTCTGGAGCAACATCGATCCAGTCCATACGCTCCATTCTATTTCGTGAAGATACATTGTTACATTATCCGCCAATAAAAGCTTGGGTATACTGTAAACAGTACACTTCAAGTCAACTGAACGTCAGAGGCAAAGGAAAATACGGAATGCAGTAAAACGATGTTCCGTTGCTAATTATCTGTTGTGTCCACATGTCTGACGTAACAGTGAAGATCCTTAGAAAATCAGAATCCACGTCCCCCTCAAAGTTTGTGTTTTTCGGGTATGAGTAAAATAAAATACTCCTAACAATCATTCAGGATGTAATGAAGTTTCATCTACATCCACAAACACGGTAACACGTCTCAAGTCACGAAGAAATGGTTTGTACTCCAGCACTTTTGAAAAGAAACTGTATTAGATCGACTCACTATCATGTGAAATATGTATTATATATAGCTGAACAAGCACAAAAAAGCCTAGCACGTATGAGAGCTTGCCCTTGTGGCCAGTTACATGGAGCGGACCGCGTAATGTGCAGCTAAGAGACGCTGAGTTTGTCCTGCCTTGTTATGGGGTCTGTAGGCTCACTAACTTTTCCACAGGGGCCCGTCAGCACTTGCCATCTCATATCTATAAGATATATATTATACATGTATTATGTTAAAAGCTACTAACATGTCAAATTCGGACTTCGACATGATAGTATCTTTTAATGTAGAAACATGTAGTGTGTACATGTAACAATTGCTTAAAACTTTTGATGTTACCTCCTGATGATGGTAAGTCGCTTGCCGAAACATATGTAAGGGGGTCTTATTAGAGCGATTTGAAAATTTATATATTTTTTGGTTTACGTTAGAAGTGCCCACACGAGCTGTGAAACCCACGGAACTCACTATTCGATGGGTACTTGGCTCCATTTTCAGAGCCTTAATAGGCCGAATTCACCTCCATCTATATCCGAGGTTAAGAATTAGTGGATTTATACTTCCACACGCTCATGTGTATTGATGACGTGCACAGAGACAATTTCTTATCATCTTTCCCACTTTGTTTATATCTTAGAAAATGTCTCCTACTCCACAGAACCCCAATTTTACTCTCTTTTTTTTTTCTTGTGTGTGCTTAACGTCTTATACGTTTTCAGGAGACTTTTTCCACCAACCTTTGATTCATAAATTCTTATCGACAAGGTCACAACCTTTCCTCCCAGTTAACCAACACGATTTCCCCACTGTTCTCTTTGAGATTTTAGCTTCCAAACGCGATCTTTCTAAAGAATGTGGCACCGGTTTGGTCCATATTATTATAAGAAGCAAGAGTACCTGTCAAATCATAGACTTGTGTTCGCATAATTGTAGAATAATAAGGTTGTTCCGACGTTTCGGGCTGACTGAATTCCATCCAGATGAATGATGAAGTGATCGGATAGATTGCGTGAATTACGTAGGAACGCTGCAAGAATTTTTGTTGTCAGAGCTACTCAAAGAATATTACTTCGACATCCACCTAAAGAAAGAATGAGTTACCCGAACATGGGTGGAACACGTTCCCTGAAACTTCAGAACAAACTTAGCCTGCACAGGTTAAAGTACCCAAAGGCCATTTCTTCAGCGCTTACCTACTGTGAAAACACGAGTCCTTACTTGTGTCCAAGGAGTAACTTAATGCAACACAATCTGAGTCGATTAATTTGTTCCATTCTTTATTCTACTTGCAGATTAACGGAATAATTTCCAAAGGCATGTCAGCAGTAGACGATACGTTGTGTCGCTTGAAACCACAGAAAAATCAGTCTTATAAGTATCCAGCTATATTTTAGTATTCAAACACATGCCTTGAGCAGTGGTTTTCTTTAAAATGAACTTACTGAAATAATGAAATTAGGTCTTATAGCACACATTCTTCATAAAGCTATACTTTATGTTTGTATGCACGTACGTGAGAGATTTATCTTCAGATTTTATGCAAAAGAAATTTGGTACACACTATAAAAATAACATAGCACTTTAATCTCTCTTGTCTTCTCAAACAGCAGCAATTAAGGATATGTTACAAAGCATGTCATTCCTAATTCTAAGTATAACACACTGACATTAAGGGATGTCAAGAGGAGACAATAATAAAAAACATAGCTTTTTTCTCGTTTGGTTCGGAAAGAGCGTCTATTATCTCGCAGGAATGGGTGTGAATCATAAAACGTGACTAGAAAGCTTCAAAAGTATCCAGCAAGATTCTTGTGAATTAAATTAAATGTTAATTTGAGAGACTATTTCATTCTCTAATCCGTAAGTTCTGAATGAGAAATGTCATACTGAACATTTTGTTACGTTTGTCCAATAGGGACGCTATAAAGGGCAGCATGGGGGACTAGAGCTGCAGTCGTTTTAATATCATTACACTTTGCTCATTTCCCTCTGTTCTGAGTCCCAGAAGTTGCCTTTTCCTTTTGCAATTGTTTGCAAGTTTTCCGTGTATATTTCTTATCTCTGCCATTTGTTTCACGTACACGATAAGCACCTCTCACACCTTTGTTTCAGCTTTGTAAAAACCACAGTAGACATTGAAATTTCAATTGCGTTGATTTCATACTTACGCATTTTCAGTAATATCCATCTTGCAAGCGATAGATGTTTCAGACATCTTATTAGTATTGAATATAAATACTTTGCCAGGTGGAACACAATTAAAAGATGATATAAGTGTTGATAAACAGGGAGAGAACACCATAACAAACAACTCTATTTTCTCCGTCTCAGCTCCAAGCAACCCACTTTTCTTACACCCAAATCCGTCTTCCGCATTCACTTCACGACGATAAGCAATTTAATTTTGTCCCTGTGAAAGATTTAACTGAGTTTCATGAACAGTCCCACAAATTACAAAATTAAAGTCTCCCTTCCCTCCAACTTCTTCTTCCATTTGCCCTACAGACTTCAACTGTTTCCATTTTGTTACTTCTTGTTAGGGTCTGTATAAAAACAACAAAGTTCACATCCGAAATAATTGCATAAATTCCAATAAGGATAAAATAGATCTCAATTTTGAACTCTCTTTGCACGAACGAAATTATATTTATTTCCGCAACCAATGATCTCAAAAGAAAACAGCCAAAAGCACCCTCGTCTTGAGTCTGCTACGTTTGGGGAACGGAAGCCTGCAATCTTGCACCAGCTGCTCCACGTTGCCCTCATTAGGACAATGACGACACCCGAGTTTCACGAAATTAAAGCATAATTTCTGCTTTATAACTTCTCCAAGCACATTTGTATGTCTTTTAATTTTGCTTCTGGAAAGCAATGACTGCAGCATTCATTTACATATAACGTGTTTCAAAATAAATTTCTAAGTAAAGCAGGAGTTAGTTACTCTGCTTTATGATTATGCTTGATCACATACAGTAGGTTACCTTTATTTTCAACAGATTTATGTGGGTAGACCTGTGACATGTTTCTAATCAGAAATAATGTTAATACTATGATCACTTTAGAAATTTCGAAAAAGTTCTTGGAAGGAGGTTTGGTTTCCATACCTGACAAAACAGAGAGAAAAACTTCTACAGACTTCCAAGAACCAAGATGCATTCAAAGGGTTTAATCTACACGCCATTTAAATTCAGATTTTGCTGGAACTGCATGGTTTAATTTTGTTTAATGAAACGCATATTTGATTTTGTAATTTTAATCAACTAACACAGGTTCATCTTTCCTCATCGTTCTTACACAATTTCTCCATTCACAATTTAATTCTGTAAATATATCTTGCTGTTACTAAATGTCGTTAAACGGAGTGATATGGGACGGTGGAACATGCAGCACCTCCTTCTCTTGCTTTCACACCGTTTTTCATGGACGTCCTATAATCTTTCAACTCTCAGTAGCACTTCCCAGAATGAAGCGGCTGATACTGTTTGTGTATATTGGGTACCCCCATAGCTACAGAGATTCTTTAAATCTGCAACAGCGCGAACACGAAAATCATTGTTGCTTGTAAAATATATCAAGCGAAATTCATGCACCTCTTCCGTAGGGGCATATGCGACGAACTAATCGCTGATTTAGAGGAGTCCTACCGTGTGTGTGTGCGTGTGTGTGTGTGTGTGTGTGTGTTGTATGTGTATGTGTGTGTTGTGTGTATGTGTGTGTTGTGTGTGTGTGTGTGTGTGTGTGTGTGTGTGTGTGTGTGTGTGTGTGTGTGTGTGTGTGTGTGTGTGTGTGTGTGTGTGTGTGTGTGTGTGTGTGTAAGAGAGAGATCTAGAAACCTCAAAACGAGGCGGCTTATTCCCGATTTGGGCTGCTGTGCTACAGAAAATAAATGTTTATTCCGGGTTAGAAGGTATTTACGCATTTTAACATTAAAAGCGTCCCAGTGTTGTGCGCCACGTATATTTAAGGAAAAAAGTGAAGAATATTTAATACGTGGAATGAGCCTAATTACTAGTCAATACTGCATGACGGTTAGCGGTGTGCATGTCACATGTCAGAAGTGCAAAATGTCCTACGACGTCTTTTGGCGCAACAATAGGCTCTCAATCAACGTGCAACAGTACTGAAGTAGGAGTGGATATCAATAAATGCAGTTAGCAATGAGGGCTAAGTAACAGCAAATATAGAGGCACCGGGACTGTAAAGGGGCCACTACAGGAGGCAAAAAACATCACTGCCTTAACTATCTGATTCAGGTGTTTCTTTTCTTCCGTAAATGTAGTAAAGTGTGAACGTGTGAATCACTCCTTCCGTGAATGAATGAAAGAATAGATGAGTAAATGAATGAATGAATGAATGAATGAATGAATGAATGAATGAATGAATGAGTAAATGAGCGAATTCTTTGTTCATTGGCTGATACACTGGTTGGGTGTCTTCATGTCTGTGTGATGGACTGATTGATGGACTGAGATAGTGACAGTGTGATGGACTGAGTTAGTGTGACACAACAACTAAGTGACTGGGTTGGTGACAGCGTGATGGAATGAAAGACTGATATGTAGATTGTGGGTGGGGGGCTGATGAAGGGACTGTGTCAGCGATGGGATTTAAGTTAATTGGAGTAAAAATTCTCAGTACACAGCAGACTTAGAAATTACTTCTGACCAGATTATATTTAAGTGCAGAATCCCAACAGACAAAAATGATTTGCAATTACAAATGCATAAACGGAAAGCTGCATAAGACCAGTGCACATATACGGTGTAAAGAGATGTGCAAATATTGCACCTACGTGACATATATAGCTATTATTTTATTTTTTTGTCTAGCACTTCGCTAAAGCTGGCCGAAAAAGGCCGAAACATATAGACGGACTACCACATGTTTGTGTGTAAATTGTATCCAATTATATTGCAGTTGTTGCAATTAATAGTGTAGCCTGTCTTACAGCACGGACCATGGAGAGTTTTAAACAATTTTTTGCTTGCTTATCACATCAGCATACTCACCTAGGATAAAAATTACTCACTGGCGATTCTCATCTTGTCTGGAGATGTCCATCAACTTGCTTCTTAATCTCAACGCATATAGTGTGGACGGCCACTCACAGCTCAAAATAACACTCGTCCGCTGTCATTTCCATCACTCCAACCATGTGCAACTTTTGTGCTGGCTCATTTACTTATCGCCGTACTGAGCCATCATTATTCCGTAAATGCGACCAGTTTTCACACCCTCCGGCAGCGGAAGTCAAATCACAGGTTACTGTTCTTCTTTTGTGAACCCTATCAATGGAGCGTCTATATTGACCGTGTCACAGTATCAGCACTGCGCACAAACAATGACGACCAGCCGTGTGCACATGAGGAAGCCCCATACTTTGCATGCCAGCAAGCCTTGCTCGCACCAGACACCACTTTTAAAAATACCGGTATTCATTATTTATTATCTGATTAGACCAATGTTGATAAAGGATCATACGACGTTTCGGGATGTGGCTCTGAGTCAGTCATTAGGAACGTGGTTGTTATACAGGAAGGTTATTGTTATAGTTATTATTATTATTGTTATTAACATCATTATCATCATCATCAGATTATTGGCAGCTTTCAGGCTTTTTAACACAACAATGTACGATTCTCCTTTTTTTCTATTCAGCGTGGATTTCTCTGCTTTGTTGGAATAACTAGTAAAATTTAATGGTGTTGAAAAACGGTCAATTCATAATATAAATATTATGTTAGGTACTGTTTATTGTATATTATGTATTTTACGTACACTACACGGCCGTTCATTTATTGATCTATTCCTGTCCTATGGAAACCTTTTCTTTCCAAGCTCAGCTGAAACTGACTTTAATTTTGCCTCATAAAGCATCATGGAAAAACTTTTACTGAAGACCTCTACGCAGAATTCCGTCGATGCATTTTGTCACAAAAGCAGACGGCGTAAATTTTCAGGAATAATCAAGGTCACGACCAAATACTTCAGTGTAATAAATCCTGGGCTTCTTGTTTATCATAGAGGCTTGATATTGATTTGTTGTATGTAACAGATTAAAATTAAAATGATTCTTTATTTGTACATTTTGACCAACTACTGTTTCACATAACGCAATTTTACACAGGAGTTGTATACAGATATATTGTGATTCTGCTACACACAACTTTTCTGAAGGAATGCTAGTCATCTCATAAACTCCTTGGGATACTTTACATTCATAGAGACACCTGCACTTAACCTACAAGTAATCTATATATATTCTTGTTACAATATTCAGGTATAGTGCGTGAGTCAAAGGAAAGGCTTTTGCTGGGAAATTTTAAAGGCTGTCGGCTCTGCAGGTGAACGTTCTACTGCCACTAAATCGAGTTTTGAACTTCAGTTTGTTTTCAGTTCAGTCATAGAAGACTGAAAATCTTCTAAGTAAAAACACGTTAATTCAATGACGGAAATTTCAATGGTCAGAGTAAATGGTACGAGTGGGGCATACAACTTTAACCGGATTGTTGTTCTATGAACTGCTTTGCATAATAAAAATTTTACATTTACATAAAACATTAAAAGCAACATATTGATCCCACGCAATATTTTTGATTGCCTTTTTCGTTTTTTATCTTATAGTTTATACCGTGAAGGGCAGCAAACAAAACTACATTTTGTGTGCAAAATAAATTTTTATCTAGTTCGAATTAAGAAGGATTAATTAAACCAACAGCCCAGAGTGTCGTGCATACAGTAGACTCTCAATTCATTAAAAGACATCAATATTTTCAGGAGGACTAATAGTCTGATACATTTCCCCCGTACTGTATAATCTTGCCGATAGACGCAGAGTCTGCACCTTTCCCTTTTGTATGTGTACTTTGTATCATTGCGACATACTGTGGTCACATTTCGTTTCCAGCGCCAATGATGATCGACGTGCAGTAATTTTAAAATATAAAATAAAGTGTTTTTCACACTATGTATCTGTTATACTTACGTCCTTATGTCAGTTACTTTTATCAGAATGCATCACACCTTGTTGTTACACGACTCTAGAAGGGAAGTCCAGATGCTACAAGAATTGCGTGGTATCTAGTCACTAACGCGGAAATTAGTGAGGGTTTAAAACGTGAAACATGAAGGAGAGCGTTCTCGTTTTGTTCTGGCAAGCTTTAGGATATGGCTTATCATATGTCGGAATCACAGGTTCTTATCAGGTAGAATCAGATTCTTCACCAATTTTGTTTATCTAGTTACAGACCGGGAATTTAGTGACCAGTTTACAGATCTGAAACTTTCTGGACACGTTTTACAATGTTGGTAGTACAATAATATCTAGGACAAACCAACGTCCGTCACACCTGGAGATCACAGGCTACTTGAACCCAGGGTCTGGTTCCCGGTGAACTGTGGGTTATGTGATTACTAATACATATGTCGGCGATCAGTTCAGATCTGCGAAGCCTGTCGGATACCTGTTATAATCTTCTTAGTGCTTTAGACTGCATCTAGTTTTAACGCCAGGCAAATCTGGGTGTCACGGCCTCGTAGCACTCAGGATCAGATTCCTCGTCAATTGTGGGATATTTAATTACTGACACGGACATCAGTGACTGGTTTGGACTAGTAAAACCTGTCAGACACTTGTTCTCCGAAGTGAGTCGCTTGTCTGAATACTTCGTGTCATTTCCTTGGCTTGTCTGGTCGCAGTTAGGACCAACAACAGCTTCTCGTGCTGGATCGCAATTCCTTGTTGCTCCTGAAAACAAATATTCACTTCATTGTCGTGTTGTTTGTATCCAAGAATGCAAAATGTGCAGGTACACTATAACTCAAAAGTCGTCACGTGAATTAGTGTGTGTTCTTTACATTCAGAAATATTACGTACCGGCTATTGGCCTCTTACAAACCGTAAACCCTCACATCTATTTTTGTGTTGTCTGAAGCCAAGAATGCCTTGCGCAAAGGCCTGGTGAAGCTCACGTTAATGTTTTCATTCAAGAATATTATGCATGCCTTCATGGTCCATATTAAAACACACATCACGTAAATTATTGTGTTGTTTTCATTGTGAAATGCTTTGTAATATGCGGAAACATCATGTTTGTGTATATTCTTTCAGAGGTATTATGTATTGCCTGCACCCATGTTCCGAATCGAAACCTAGAACGCACATAAAGTGTTTTCTATTTAGAATCTAGAAGGCTTATCGCTTATCGTGGCGAACTTTGTATTTAAATTCGTTAGTCTCCGCCGGTGAATTTTGGGTTAATATTTTACTAAATACCAATCATTACAAATGTGTACCAGCTTATAATTCATGGAAAATCGCCACTTTCCCAACTCGTTCTAAGTTCTATAATGTCTGTATTTGAAATACAGCCGTAACGTATAAATCTGCTACTGAGCAACCAGTCCCTACAGGCTGCTGTCATAATAAATCTCTAAGATACACTTCGGGATGCTGCAGCTTATGATTACGGATATCAGTTAATGCCGATAAAATAATGCGGTACACTCCCAGGGGAACATGTTTGGTGTAAATAAAGGTACCACGTACATGCATGACGCATCATCTCTGCGTGAAAAAAAATCTACACTTATTTACTCATAATACGGAAAGACAGGAATATTGTCCATTGTACGAAATACCAAGAAAATATTCCGCTCTTCATTAGGACGAAATAAATTCACGACGAGTGTGACAAGAATAAAATTGAAGAACAAATAATCTAACGTCTAGTTTTAATAAGAACCGCAAATTCTTATTGTAACTTATGCCTTGACGCAGCTATTTATTACACAAAACCTAGTGTGTTGTGTTTAAGAGAAACAAATCAGTGTGGTGAGATGAAGAGATAAGAATTCCTAAACCGATAAATTTGTCCCCCCAGGGAACTTTATATAGACGGGTTTGCCTCCTCCTCCTTTTCGTAATTTATAATCGATGTCTCCTTTCAGACGACTAACGTAACCACCACAGTCGCTGGAGCTGATTGCGTAATCTAGGAACCAATCGTTAAAATGTTGCAGGGTGGGGGTATGACACTGTGAGAAGGAACAGCTCTGTCGCGGACAGATGACCGCCACAGACAATCCTTACCGCAGCTTGATGTCTCTTTGTCGCTCTGAGTTAGCACCCAGCACTGTGCTTGGCCTTTGCTCTCATCTTGAACCGAGTTGCTGTGTAAACTGGCTACGGTGCGAGCGCTCTCTGAGTGCCGGGCGGAGGAACCTCTCCACTGAAAGAGCACAAAGAGCATACAAGATGTTGGCGAGCAATTAACGAATATTTCCACGGTTTGCGTAACATTTTAAGGTTACATCTGACATTTTGTTTATTTAGCAATGCTTTCAAAAACTCAACATGATTAGTTAATTAGAAGGAATAGAGAAGAACGCGGCCGTGGCCTAATTTGAAAGACTATCCGCTCAATTTCTTGTGGCTACTGAATAAATAAAAAGGAAATATTTCAAGCACAGTAATCAGTCCATATACCAGTACGTGGAAACAGAAACTTTAAAAAGAAGGGGCGGTTCTCGTCACACCACCGCTACTGAATTTGATCTTGATATTCAGCCATAAAATAGCGCCTTTGGTACAGTAATTATTCTGTGGGCCGAAAAATTGAAAAATAAATTCTGTCTTTCAAAATGTCCTAACGGGCTCCGGAACCCCACAGCGATCTATTTAATGGGAATTGGAGGCACTTTCCCTGGGAGTAAGGCGCGTGGGGCATGAAGATTATCACTCGCCGCCGTATACTACAGAGGTTAAAAATGGATGGAGCTATACTTCCACTCACCCTATGCCTTCATAGGGTGCACAGCCGCAAATTTACCCTATTCCAAAGTAAGTTTTGTACATATTTCAAATGCGGTGACATAACTGCATCATATATTCAAATTACCGTCGGTTAAGGAAAGGTTTAGAAACAATTCTCCATAAGATATTGCAGATGCGTGTAATTTTCTTCAAGAACTTACAGCAAGTCCTCGTATCGCCATCACGAGGCCGTCCTTCTTGACCCTGGACACGACGGAACTGCGGACTTGCTGGCTGAGCACGCAGCGAAAGAGGAAGATGAACATGCCCTGTCGACAGTGGCAATATTGAATGTTACTGTTAGGAGCTGGGAGCAACTGGCTCGGATACTCTCCTTACTTGTTATTTAATTTTTTCTTGGCGCTGTTGGCTGAGATATTTTGGCTGCATAAGAAACTCTCTGTGTTTGAAACAACCGCAGCCTTCATCATAGTGCTCACAAGAGTACACCAATAGAACCTCTCGTGAAATGAGTTATAGGAGTAAATCCACACTCCCTGAATCTGTGAATATTAATTTTCCAAACTGATCTCCACACCTACTCTTTATAGACCGAAAAGTTCTAGGTACTTTCGACTATTCGTATGTGCTGCATTTCCCGCCCATCGCATTGTCTTTGAGTTGGCCAGCTTAGTAATCTTTGAAGAAGAATTCAAATTACGAAACCTTTTGGCATCTTGTCCCATCCCGCTGGTAAATTCTACTTCTCAGTCCCAGATTCTGTCTTAAGCCGTTTTGCAAGAGTCGTCAGAATATTCATGTCTGTTTGTGTTCATTTCAATGTAATAAAGTACAAAAATTTATTCTCCATTTGTAGCGGTTTAAACAGGTTTTCTTTTACGCATCGCCAATGTTGATTTCTCGTAACTAAAATGACATCATGTTGTGTTTCTAACACGAGTCACATTGTCAAAATAGTTGGGTGCTTATACATTTAATAAAAGTTTGCATTTGTTGGTCCTCGAACGTTGTTCTTCTTTTGTTGGAGGCACCAAGTTTTACAGTCATGTAAAACGGTATGTAAAATTACATGCCTGTGTTGTTCTTTACGTTCCTGGAGGGTAAATATTAGCAGTTCCACTCTCAAAGCCAGTGAATGACCCTTTAATTTTCCGTATTTTATCTGTAGTTTCAAATTAATCTTTGAATGTGCCGTATGGTAGTTAAATCAAGAAAACTTTGGGATAATTATACGAAAAAGATAGGTACTTTGAACATAGAATTTAAATACATAAAAAAGAAAAATTAATTTTCACCTTACACAAAATCCTATTATGTCTGAAATACGATAATCAATATGATGATTCTTCTTACGAAAGTAATCACTTATTAATATGAGAATCATTAGAAACAGTGTGTGTAAAATTCATTACTCTTCATTGTTGAAGCAGGCTCTGCATAAGGCAATTATTGTGTTGCATGTGTTTACACCTTTCGCAGAAAGTGTACAGGTTTCTGAACTAATTGACTTATCTCTTGTAAGTTTCACTTCAGTAGAGTTGTAGTTTATATTCATATACGTGAAAAAAGAAGCAAAGTAATCTAAGTTTAACATACGAACTTGAACTTAAAATAAATATTGTTGCATATATTGTTTACCATCCCTACCCGTCGATTCAAAATTATTTTTTCGTGCCGTATCGTTTCTAACGAATCCGAGGCACGTAGACCAGTTTTGCAGCAATTTGAAAGAGTTTTATATTCCACTTCTGTTTCAAACTATTTTAGTTTGCTGGATATCAGCGAATTTATTTCAGTAACAGGAATGTACCTGGCAACCGTTCAGAACGACAAATATGTAGATGAAACTGTAGTTGAATTCCATATAGGCGAGTCCAAACAGCCACGTAATCCCCAGAAGGACAGACAGTGAGAACCAGCCTCTTATCCAGATCCTGTTGAAAACAACTGCAGATTAATATGGCCCAACACAGAAATCACGTATGCAGAGAGTTTACCGGCTCAGAGGCTACTGAAGTCCAGCAAATTCTTCAGCGAGGTCTCTTCAGACCCACTAGAGTACACAGGTATTACTGTTTTCTAGAACAAAGCCCTCTTTAGAAGCTTGTAGTTCCTGCGCTGCTGACGAAGCTTTGTACATTGTGTAGTGTCCTGAAGTGCACTACTTGTAGTGATGCTCTTTGTATCGTTGTTTATTTAAAGACGGTTTTCAGCCGCTCATTTTTGGCCCTGCATTCTATGAAATGGGAGAATAACATTGATGAGTACAAGAATTATGGAGTAAAGTGACTGTTGCTTCTTATATTTTGGCACTTGTCTTTTATTTATACACACACACACACACACACACACACACACACACACACACACAAACACACACACACACACACACACACATACTACATTTCAGTGTATTGACACATTATATTATTAATTACGTCTATCTAAAATGGTTGAATTTTTATAAGTTATCATGCAAAAATGTCACGTGGCTCTCTTCCCTACATCCATACATATCACTGTCAGTGATACATGGTTTATCTAAAGAGAGTGACTCCTTCTTCAGTAAGTTAATCCAGTGCGCTGAAGCCCCGTCACAGCTCCCGGTAGGAATTATGGTCCAGGATTATGAGTTTATTATTCATGGGAAGAAGTGGCCGAGCTGTGCTGTTGATGATCACCCTCCACGTACCCCGTAGCGGATTTTATACATGAGCCGCGTCAGCGCTCAACACGCGGCAGTCTGAAGAAATTGCCAGGGACTAGCTGACTGGAAGCTTGCAGTGACCACGCCACTCGAGCTCCGTCATGAGGTATCTCCTGTTACAGTGTCTGACCTCCACTTTTACATGCTGTTCTGACAGCCAGGAAATTTAATTTGCCTCTCCGTTTTTCAACAAAAATAGAGGTATATAAAATTAATACATTAGGGGCAGACGGTTATCTTGCTTCGTCTGTGACACAACTGGACTGACTTATGTGAAGTTTAGTGCGGGTGGTCTGAACTGCACGTTCTAAGAGCTAATTTGAGTTTACTTTTCATAAAAAGGAACACCCCTGGATACACTTTCTATTGTTCTTTTCAAAAACTGTGTACATTTTTGTATACTTTCCAGAACGTTATGCATCAGGACACACAAAACAAGAGTTTTGTCTGTTGTTGTGCATTGGTAGGACGGATTTTTCCTACGTCCAATGGAAAACCTAAATTACATGTGTTTGATAATAAAGCACAGAGAAAAGTATTTCAGCTTTAAAAGGCTTAATTATTTTGGCATATTAGGATAGAAGACAAGCAACTTAGTTATTAATGTTTACGTACGTAGATCTCCTTACTCCTGGCAAGTGCACTCTGCGGTAAAGTGGGAATGTGGCTATCGTAATAGTGGGTAGGAATTACTCGTGTATAGAATACGTTAAGGGTGAGGGTCTTTGTGTTCTCACAGCCCTGTTGACATAACACGCTGTCAACTGCTAAGTAATTTCCGACCTTTCGGACGAGCTTGATACATTCACAGTCATGGCATAGTCCAGCGCAAAAAAGCCGAGGGCCACCGGATTTGTGTCTGCACACCGCGAGTGTTTTTGAACAGACTTTGATGGTTAGGTAAGCTTTACTCTCGCTCTCTCTCTCTCTCTCTCACACACACGTGCGGTTAAATTTAGTAAAATATTCTTATGCTAAAAGAGCTTATTTCACACTGCTTAGGAACACCCCATTTTGGAGAATTTGCAAGAGTGTGTAGAGATCGGAATGGTAAGCTCCAAATTCCCCGTGCGGTTTCAATTGTAAATATATCTAATAATCATGCGTAAAAACGTATTTTCTTCACGACTTTGTAGAATGGAATTCTGTGTGTTTATTTACAAGAAATCGTTAGTGACAAACGAAAAGTAGAAAGCTTCTCAGGAACGTTCTTCACTTAAAAAAAAACAAGTTCTTAAGTACAAATCGTAATGAGATAGCATAGTAAATTTTATAGCATTAATCCTAATAACCTTTTAAAGCCTAGCGGTAATTTTACGTACCACCAGGTTGAACATCAAAAAATTCTACGTGGTGCCCACATTGCGTTTATGTGTTTTGTGCGGATCTCAGAACAAACAGCAACTTTTGTCTTATACAGCATTAAATGATTGGTCTTTATAACCCCAGTGGAGAGTGTTTACAGCGCGATACGCGCTGAGTCCTTATATAAAACAGATACGCTTCGTCTTTAAAGGGTTAAAAGGGTAGTTTTATTCTAATTGTATCATAATACAATATAAATTTTCCCTGAAAAGTAAAACATTTATTGTTAATAAGGGCCTCGCAGTTCGCGCCAGCTTGGGAGTTTTTCAAATGGCCTTTGAGAAATCAAAGCTTTCTGTAACACTGTACGGAGTCTGTTCCAGCTACAACCTTACCCCACTAAACGCACCAGTTGTAGCAATAATCATAAAAACTGTTACCGGTTTCGGTAGCCCAGACTTGCGTTAATGCTTCCATAGTTCTCAAACAGTTGAAAATTCCATATTGTCAGCACTTTCCAACAGAACTGGAAACATACACGTCGATCTACAAGCTCGGTATAAAGCGGCAATGTAGAGTTCCTGGTTTTCAGAACCCCTTTTACCTCGTCCAAATTCTGGTGGTGTTCCAACCATTACAGCGACATTTCTAACCGTACTGCCTGGGGAGAAAGAGAGGATAATAGAGGTCGCAGATTTCCCATGAAGAATTGCTGCTCTATCGGCCGAATATCTAGTCTCGTTTGGCGGCAGTCCAAAACCTGAGGCCCCGTGTATAATGTCACCCCCAAGCGTCGCGTCCGGAAAGTTATTAAACATCGATTGCGTGGAGCCAACGTGTCAGCCAGGGCGGACCATATCTGCCACGAGACATCCGAAAGTACGCTTCTGTCTGCATCATACCTCCCAGCCGTCCGGTCAGCCTCTGCTCGGTTGCTTTGGTATCCATTCATCGGAGAGTAATCAATAGAAACTCGGTTTCCTGTGAAATACACTTGAATGTATGTCACAGAAATGTGTCTGTCTGCTTATCTCGCCCTAAACTTGGGTGTTATTTTCCTGATTTAACCTACCTTTCATAAGATAGCGCCTTTTCAGACTCAAAGCCAGTGAAGAATGTAGGAAGTGCGCTAAATACCGCAGGACAGAAGAACAAAACGTGAAAAAACTTAGGCCCTGTTTGTTTCCTCGTGATCAGCCACCACTTACATATTTGCCATGTCGTCAGCATGTTTCTGGCAAACTTGCTGAAAAGCGCGCTTACAAAGCAGAGGTGTGGAATAGTTACGGGTGAAGAGAAAATAAGGGAGACTGTATTTCGAAACGGTGCTTTGAAAAAAAAACTGAATAAGAAAACCTGAAAGAACGACGCTGCTTGGAATACCTGGCATATAACCTATGGGGTAAAAGGAAATTAAAAGGGAACACTCAAGAAGTAGGTTGTGAATGCGTGGACTGGATAAGTCTGGCGTCGGGCAGGCAACAAAAAGTACGCTGGCCCTGCGATTTCCACAACATGCAGAATGTTTCTTCCCTGCTTACAGATAGGTATTTGCTTCCTTCTTCTTCACGGACATCACGAATTACAAAACCTGATTTACACACTTCAGGAACTAACGTCTGAGTACTTTAACTCTAATTCAATAAAACAAATTAAAGATTCAATTAAATGAATTAACTACAGTTATAAATGTTTTATATCAAATTGTCTTCTCGAGAAAGAATCAAATCCGTGAATTTTGTCCCCACACCAGAAGTGAAATTTTCACTGCCCTGCTGACGTAACTACGAGGCTAACAGGCTCCAAGTGAACACACAGCAAGCCGATGCTGTCACAGTACACAACATAAGCACGCAAAATTCACATAAGAACCATAAAATAACAAAACGAAGCATTTCAAGAGAAAGTCAGTTATAGGACATAAATTAAAGTATCCAAGACCTTCATACCGCCAACTCCACCGTTCCGGCGTGATATATATATATATATATATATATATAATATCATTAGTCTACATTATGTCACATAGTCGACACCTCGGTTCCAATTTTTATATGTGTAAGTATTATTTAAATCCACCCTAGATACATATTCAAAACGTAGGATCATCCTTTGAAGGAGTACAGTTCCCAAAGCAGTACAAACGTGTTTCAAGTAGTTCAGAATAGGGACAAGTAATGTTTTGTGCATAATAGAATAAGGAATCTTCGGGTTCCATAAAATACAGAAATTCTTTAATTTTATTTAGCAGCTATTAGCCTCTGAAGAAAATCTCCATTTAATGTACTTAGTTAGTTAGTTAATTAGTTAGTCAGTCAGTCACTTAGTTAGTTAGTTAGTTAGTTAGTCAGTCAGTCAGTCAGTCAGTCAGTCAGTCTGTCTGTCTGTCTGTCTATCTGTCAGCCTGTCGCTTGGTTGGTTGGTTGGTTGGTTGGTTGGTTCTTTGGTTGCGTGGTTGGCCGGTTGGGTGGTTAGTTAGTTAGTCAGTTAGTTAGTTAGTTAGTTAGTTAGTTAGAAATAAAATTCAGCTCTTTTTGTTAGGCGTAGGGGGATACGAAGGGCTGGAACCTTTTCCAACACTTGGGATGACACTAAACTTAAGATTCATGTGCAGAAGAGAGATAATATTGAATTGTCTTAACAAAAACGGTGGGAGTGTAAATCGGAATAAAGAATATCGCGTTAGTATTTCGTAATGGAGATAATAAATATTCGGGTTCCATAAAAAGGACTTTCTCAGTAAGTAGGATAAATATGAACCACTCTTGGTCCACTCATTTTCATTACCCTGCAGAAAAACTTGTCCAAGACAAGCAGTATATGCCACAGTAAAATGCTGCCTCGGTTTGTGAAACCTCGTATCATTTATTGTACCCTGGATATCTTTAAATTAATTTAGTAAAGTCACGCACTTACTTGAAGCATTGAAAGAAAAAAAATAGAATAGGTTAGGGGAAAGAAATAGAAATACTCACCAAACTGTCTTCATTTTCGATTTTCGCTGGTTGAGCCCTGCAAACACTGCCTCCCGCAGCGCCAGTATAAGTACCGTGGTGTTAACCTACAAATGGAAACATCAAAACGTCAGAGAGCTTGGAGCATCATCAGTCAGTCTGTGTGGTTAAAGGAGACAGGGAAAGATCAAGGGAAAAGCGTGCGGGATCAAACATTTGTTTGGGCACATAAGTGAGCACACGTATTCCTGGCCCCTTACAAATATTTGACTAATGGAAATTACGCATGTCATACTTTTTCCGAATTCCCTGCAAGATGTGTGAGAAATTATCACTTATTGGGATTGCAAGGTCTTATAGTGTACAAGTGTACAATTTGGACACATTATTGCTAGCTAAACTGTTAGATATAGAAGAGCAGATTTGAGAAACTTGACGTCATCAGAAGGGTACTACTGACGACCCTTCTCACGCAATATTACATCATGTCTACTAGTACATACCGATGTTTCGAACGAACTTAGTGTCTTTATTATTAGAGTCAAGCATTACAAGAAGAGGGACCTAGGAGCCCCATCCCTCCCGGAATGTTTAGCATATCCGCACATATTTATTATTAAACCTTGGACAAAAGGTTGTACAAGAGTATTTACTGAAATTTCGTGAAATCTGCCATGCAAATTATCTATGCTATAATCTGCTATCAAAGTGCTGGTGATAGTACTTAAAACTGATGTAAACAATGTAAGACGAAGTTGGAACAACATTTATAATACTAACACAAAGACCGTAGAAGTTTCACTGGAATTTTTTTTTTGTTATCAATATCATATCTGATCACATTCTACTTATTTCACTCTAATCCACGCTTACAAGTTATACCACTCAAACGACAGAGCGAAATGCCAGTGCTTTATATACATATGCACGCTCAAGAATAGTGTATAGCACGCGTGGAACATTTGAAGATTGCGTAAAAAATTTGTTCGGAGTAGGTAAATATAAGAAAAGATTATGGGGACTAGACGCACCTGAAGGCTACTCTAAAGCATTAAGGCAGTGGTCACTCTTTGTACCGCCAAGCTTAGCACTAATAACTCTGAATTTTTTCCACACGTGTCCCGTACCATTCTCTCAATGAACAGCGGTTATTACCCTAAACAATCTTCACCGACTGGTCTTTCTAATAGAAAGCAAAACGTGTTTTCTCGGAGGTACGAAATAAATCTTGATATAAAATGTTGACTGATTTTACTTTTTCTCGTGTCATGGATCACGGACTAGCCACTCAGTGCGAAGGGCCTTTTTCAATCCCAGGTCAGTACGTGTGAGACTTGAGGACAAGGTGGCACTGTTACAGGTTTCTATCCGAGCATTTCTCTTTTCCCTTTTCAGTAACATTCCTTCACGGTCCCATATTCATTTCATCTACAGGTTGCTCTTACCAGCAGGACAAAGGAACGAGGACTAGGAACCTTCCAAACAGCAATGATCTTTCGGAAAGCGGGGAGCACATGGCACACAATACTTGCATTTCTTTTACTTTCTAAAATTTAAAATTTTGGTTTCCGTAAAAGAACATGTGACCATGTATACCGGATTAATCTGGCTCAGAATACGTTTTAGTGTCGGGATAATGTAAAAAAGTTCTGAAGCTCCAGATTCCATGCAATACACGAAATTCTTGACTAGCCAAGTTTTTTTACCTTCTTAATAAGAAATTTGCTCCATGGAGTTAGTTAAAGAGCAAAGAGGGCGGTAAATTTTGCCTTGTCTGTAACGTTAAGGAAACGGAATTGTGTTGGTTTTCCGTTATGAACTGCACTTTCAAGCTGATCCCAGCCACAGTATCTCTTGGTCCGTACCGTACATCTGCCTGTTACTGAGATAGCGCCAGGCCTCTGAAACCGTGGTGCTGGCTGCTGCATCCAATTTTCCGGTGTTTTGTTTCCGTGGTTGTGCCACAAATTTCCAAATCCGGCAACATGTTACAGCAGTTGCGCAATGCAGACCTTATCCATCAGAACGCATGAATCCCTTTCACCAGAGAGTTCGGTCAATTTTTTCTCCCATGTAACGGCCACCACTTTGTCGTAAACTTACAGTGGCATCATGTTTGACCGGATTGGTACAGAAAGGAAGACGAGCTGCAGAAATATCGCGTGGTCGACCCTGAATGACGTAATAACATGTGAAAAGTTTGTTAATAAGCAATAATAAATCTTTCAACTAAAACTCTAATTAGTCAAGTCCTTACAAAGTATAGAAAAAAAGTGAACATTTTTCAAAATCACATTGAATTGAAAATTCGAGTATTCTGGAATATGAGTTTGCGTCAATGGGTAAAGAGTTACTGTCGTTTCTCAGGAACCTTTCTCCCTCATTTCCAAAGGTTAAAGTTCTTCATTTTTGCGAATTTTGAACCCTTAATAAAGCGAGGCCTTCCTTCGAAAGGTCGGGCACCACTTACTGAGCAAAGAAGCGCCACGTCCAAGAAGAATGCAACCTTTGATTACACCGCTATGAAAACTTCACATCTCTCACATTAAATCCTTGTACAATTTCGTAAGTTTAAAACAAGACTCTTCGTTTATCGACTGCAGGACCAAACCTCCACCTCTAAGTCCACAAACACCTTACGGGACCGATTTCCCATACGCACTTTAAGTTGCAATCTTCTTGTTTTATGTTTCATAGTTAAATTCTCAATACACAAATTTAAACACGAGACGTTCAAGAATTAATTCTGAGACACAGATACCTTTCCTAGTACCATGGCGACTTGCAACAAATAGGAAGGTATGTAAACATTCACAGTTAATGCAGCATACACCTTTCTGGCAGAGCAGCCACGCTGTAGACACAACTTTACACTCGATTTGTCATGTCATAGTCATCTAATGCCGTCAGTTCATCAACCTACAACATTCGTGGTCCAAGCACAGTAAATTTATTCTATGTGTTCTGCATAGTGCATAGGGTCCATGCATGTACAGGACTAGTGTTATTTTCGAAGCCGTTTCTTTCTTGATGATCCTTTGTCTGCCACCCATTAAGGTAACTTCTTCCTGAAATTCCATTTCTCCATGAGGTTTTACTATTTTCCCATCATCTGACCATGAAGCTGGAACACAAAACTTTCTTCTTCCTTTGTGACTACTTTCAGTGGCACAGCAGTGTGAAATACGTCACAGTATTGTCAACACTCAAAAAAGAATAATCATCATTAACCCTTTAAAGACGAAGCATATCTGTTTTATATAAGGACTCAGCGCGTAGCGCGCTGTAAACACTCTCCACTTCGGTTATAAAAACCAGTCTCTTAATGTGTTATAAGGCAAAAGTTGCTGTTTGTTCTGAGATCCGTACAAAACACATAAACGCAATGTGGGCACCACGTAGAATTTTTTAATGTTAAACCTGGTGGTACGTAAAGTTACCGCTAGACTTTAAAAGATTAATGTTTACGTTCGAATGTGAACACAAATCTTAAGGTAGGACTTTTATCTGCAAAGTTTCTCAGGTCTACCGAAATCATTTTGGCAGATAAAAACACTGTGAGGCTTTGCGCGATAGCAGCTGTGCACAGATTCTCGGTGCAGTTTCAAATGCGGAGAGAAAAGGCAATTATTGTACAGGTTCACACTTTTTAACATAATGATTTAACTTTTAATTTTATGGGTTCGGTAATAGTGGAAAATATTTGCTTCGTCCCTGCCGCACGCACGCCATTGTTCCATTAGAAACGGCAATTGAATAACACTATTGTTCTCGTGAAACTAACGTCTGAACATGTTCAACAATGCGTCAGCTGTGGTATTCCCGGATTAGAAGAACACTTTCCGTTCTATCCTCTTCGTCTCCCAACCAGAACTGTCCATAACTCTGCTCATATCTGAATCAGAGGCAGTGGTATCACCGAACACGCAATGTGAAATATTAATAGGCCCGTATGTGTAGTATTTCTGTTGCAGCAGAAAATACTGTTCCTTGGCTCGAGGTTTTCACAGCTGGCTGATGAATTTCTAAGTTTTGTGTGGTGTTACACCGCGTTGACTCTTACTGCAGTAGTAGCTTTCCTGTATTTCAGTGGATTGCGCATTTTAATGGCTGATTTGTTTTATAGTATTTATTAGAATATACTTCTTCTCAGATATTAAGTCCTTGTATATTTCTATGTAAGTACGAAGTTTTCGGAGGAGCTTCCAACATCCATCTTCAGGGTATGTGAAGCAGAGTAAGTTGCGCAGGAAACATTTTTATTATGTAAGGGAAGGGCAGGAAAAGAAATAGAAATAGCGGACAGATAAGTGTGGCACTGTACAGAGTGTCGGGCCGTAGGTGGAAAATGAAAAGAGGTGACAAAAATTGTGAGTGGTGCATGGGAGATTGAAGTATGTGAGAGGAATCTGGAATGAAGTGGCGAGAACAGGGGTGGCTATGAAGAAGTCAGGGGTAGAGAAAGAAAGGTGGCGCCCTGCGTATCCACAGCAAGAAATAACCTTGAAAAGAAGTGCATCTGTGGCAGCAAATGGAGGGCGGTGATCAAAAAGTGTGTACGGGAGATGAAGGGAAGTGGGAGAGACTGGGTTGGATCGGAGAGATGAGAGCACTTTAGACAAAAGGTTTGGGAACAGAGGTCGGAGAGTCAAGATCCGAGGAAGGATGGAGACGCCCAGCCTATTCAGGACAAATGCTCTTTTGAAGAATGTTAGGTTAGTGGCATTGGAAACGACCATAAGTTTGAAAACTGCCTATCCTAGGGCCGAAACGTTCTTCTTTCTAGCGCCACTGCCACTAATGGAACGCCAGTCTTACGGACTGTCCTCTCTTTCACCCATAAAATAGTTGCGTCAGATGCTTTTTTTATGCTTGGTCTACCCTGAAGACTCAGGCAAAGAATGTCCTCAAAAATGTAGATTGATACATACAAATACATACAGCGCCATTACCCTGGAAAAGGAAGCCTTCTTCAGCACCGTTGAAAGGACCTGCATTTCCGCTCAGAATTTTCATTTTCTGTAAGTAATTTCTTAAATAATGGAAACGACTTGTGACTATTAAAATACAGGATCAGCGGTGGCTTGGTGTCTTCTAACCAAATGAAAATTTTGCTTGCTGTTCTTTTGACGTATTATCAGTATTACTATTATGAAGGAAATGTTAATTTTTCTCTTAACATTTTTTTGTAAATGAAGATGTTTTTTCGTTTTTTTCCTTTATGTTGTACACTATGCAGAAAAGATTAAGTGGATCGAAATAATCGTAATAATAATGAAGCAATCTGATAAGAAAAGAAGCCGAGAAGATTCTAAAATATAACGGCCTTATAACAGAAATAGGGCGCATGTGGAACGTAAAAACACAGGTGACGCCAGTAATAATAGGAGCAACTGGAACCATTTCAAAATCCTTTAGAAAATACTTGAGCAGCCTACCAGGGAAGCATGATATCAAGGAACTTCAGAAAACAGACATATTGGGCACAGCACACATACTGCGGAAAGTGCTAATGTAGAAACACAAAAGAGTTTAATATTGAAGACAGCGTTACATGCACCATTAACAGTACGCGCAGAACAGCTGCGACACTCTATACCCTAGAAATATGGTTTGTTTCAGGTGTACAAGTGTAAACACCCTGCATAAAGGAGATAAAAGCACCCGTTGCCTTGTTAAGCAAAAGTGCATATTTCAGTCAGTCAACACAACATACGAATATGTTGGAGAAGAACAAGACTACATGCTTTGGCTAAAAATGAGTGTAGTTCGGGGTTGATAGAAGTTAATCAAGTTTAACCGAAACGTGTAACTCCGTTCTTGCTCAATATATTTTGTACTGACTGATTGAATATTCACTTCTATTAGGAGAATTTATCGTTTTGACTTTTATGGACTACAAGACCTTCGAGGCGGCATTTAATGCAACTGCGTAAATTTTAAATGTTTTGTTAACAGACTGATATTTTCTAAAGCTAACCACGGGAAGCGGTTAGAGCGGAAGCGATTAGAGTCAGAGTTACAGCGGCATAATCACTGACGGTCAGTCAGCCATTCCTCTTATTTCTGAGCCTATATTGAAACTCATGACTTGTTATTAGTGTGGAGTGACATTTTTATGTCATACTAGTGAGCTGTGCTAAGTAAGCCCCAAGACAAATTTACAAGATGGTGGCCACTCACAACTACTGCAAGAAGTCTAAACTGGTCTGATAGAAAACGCTTAATACAGAAGGGTGAGAAAACAAACTTTCAGTGCTTTCTCTATTATTTGCCTTAGGCGAGATAGGCACAATTTGCCAACCACGAATTTTCATCCTCAAAGTCCTCTGAATTCACATTGCAGCTAATCTGTTCGTTATATTTTCACAAGGTTTGTGTGTACACACGATGTTCATTTGCGGCCCTAAAACCCTCGCTGCCGGACGATGTAGGTACTGAGAACGCAAACTGAGAGATGAAACAAAGGCTCCCACCCTTCTGCCTTCTCTTTACACAATAAGAGCAGTCCGAAGTTTGACACACAAAAATAAAGCATTTTAGAAACCCTACGTTCGACTACAGTATATATATAGTTTACGTGGGGTCAAAAGGAATAGATGATTTAGGGGTAAAAATCCATAAGCAGGTCAATTGGCATCTTACTAATTAAGCACGATGCTAGAAATGACGTAGAGGGTAGTGGAAACTTAACTCCAACATCTCTTTATCTTTCGGCTATAGGTGTAGATGTCGTCCGTGCTCACCCCTGCCCGTCTTTCGCTCGGAAAGTATCTAATTTTTACCAACTGAAGTAGCGGCTTGTTACGCCAGAATGCTATCTAGTGCTTTTCTTTCCATTACAATATCTGTTCCTTAAGGTCATTCGGTAGCTGCCTACGTCTTCTTCCTCGTATTTTGGTCTGTTCTATCTTTCCTTCAATCATGCGTTTTAGAAGAGAGTTCCTACCCAAAATATGACTAGTATATTTAGCTTTCCTTTCGAGGAATAAATGTTTTATTAATTTCGCCTCTTATTGGAATTTCAGGTAATAGAATTTACATAAGGGCATTCTCTCCAACGTCACATAAAACCGTCCTCAGACCTATTTTGTAGATTATCGTGCGTGACAGAAAATGCACACCGAAGAAAACTTTCGTATGAGGTAAAGAAGATTGCGCTGAAACTCATAATTCACCTCTTCTAGTTACGAGGTTAGGAATGCCTGAATATTTATCTCCATTTCATATATATTCATTCATGGTGTGGTGCTTTACACTTCTCCTTTAACTTAGATGATAACAAAGACATATCACTCGCCTGAGTAATAATAAAATACCGCAAGTTTTTGGCTGAAAGTAAATTAAAAGCCTCACACAATTCACCGTCTTGACCAAATGGCAAAGTCTTAACCGGTCCCTACGGGGCATATATCAAAGTGACACTGTGGGATGGCTGAGTGCTATCCTCGACGATAAATAAATTTTGCTCGTGTTCTTCTCTGTTATTTTGTAGGATCATATAATGGCCGAGGTTGTTCCTGAGACCACACCCTTCCGACCGTCGATATTATTCCCTGTCTCAGATTTAATTCTCTGAGTCCGAACAGACCACACTGTGTAATATGTGACAGCAGTAATTCGAGCCCTAATGACTCTTTAATATTTGAATGTAGTGAGGAGAACAAAATATAAGGGTCACACAATTTTCATGCTTTCCTGTCAGAATGTTTTACCTGTTATAAAAGATCACTTTCTAGGCGCCTGAGCAAATTTGCGAAAAATTACTATTAGCTTAACCATGTCTGTCCTTCCAAATGGACAGTATTTGAAATGAAGTCCACATTTCTTTTCCTGGAAATCTTAAAATTCCTTTCATAATTAAAAGCACAGCTATTTGTTTCAGGCGTTTGTCCTTCCAGCTATCTGAGCGATGTAACCACACTTAAATTGTTGGCATTAGTACATAAATGTGTAATAACATGCTAATGCGGATATGCAACTACAGCAGTAATAAAGTACACAGGCCATAAGCTTGTCGTGTTGTGGTGACAACACGTGCATACGCGGTCGAGGCAGTTAGCGGAATGTGCTGTACGTGTCTTTGCCCTGTGCTGAATATTTTGTTGTTACAGTGAGCTGTCTCATGTTTCACGGGGCATGGCCTCGTGATGGCCGGATTAGTTCGCATCATTACGCCCTTTTGTTAGTCAGTCCCACCGTTACATCGGCACCTTCACGGTCGGATTATTAGAGAACCGTAGGAGTCCCACAATGCAGCCGATACGACCGCCTGACTCCTACCAAACCGTTCAGGGACCTAGTGGAATTGCTGCAGGATGGACGGATTGTGTTGTTTAACGACACAGCTATTATTTATCATATCATAATATGAGGATATAGGCTTGCAGTGAAGTGGGAAATGCTGGGGTAGAAAAGGTCTTGCCACATTTCCAGCTGCTTTCCCAGCACAGTCGTAGATGGGCTGAAGAAAGACACAAAGTGTATAAGCCATTATAGCGGCGCACATTTTAACGGGGTTGCTTGCCGAATAAAATTCAGAAGCGTTAGAATCAATTTATTTTAGCGATTATCTCTAAAACTAACATTATTGCACGTGTTATAATTTAGTGAAAAATTCTTGTCTGTTTTCGAAATCATCGTTAGCCTTCATGTTAAGTTTTAGACACACAAATCGGCTTTTGAGAGATAATTATTGACAAAGATAATTTTTTGAAGTAAAGAATTAAGTTATACAGAATCTCTACTTAAATTCTCACGTCCTAAGTTAAAACAAAACTAAGTAATAATATTTGAAGTTATAAGGAACGAAATAATACCGTACTATATCTAATGGCTGCCCATGCATGACCTCAGCTGTTTAATGCGTAAAATAAAATAGAGTATTTTTGTCGGTAGATTGAAAACTTACATACTAAATACAAGAAGAAGGCTGCATGGATTTTTATTACTGCAAGTCTGCTGAGTAGGAGAGTAGGCTTTACTTGTTTTACCCAGAAATTCTTTTTTTTTTGCGAGTATTATAAAGTGCATCAAGAACCCTCCCATACAAGTAAGGTTTAAGTGCATAAGGATCTGTACTTGAATATTCAGGTTAGCTTAGCTATTACATTTATTTCGTAATCGGCCCATACGTGTCAGCGCACAGAGATTAGCACTCCTACCTCACATTCGGGAAGTCTGCAATTCTTAAGTCTAAGATGTATCCTGACCGAGAAATGTAATGAGTATTGTCAGTGCTTTCTTAAACATCCTATGAAATCGCCATCACAATTACATTTCTTTTTTTTGCAGTGTTATATAACCTTTTTATCTTGTAAAGAGCCTGTAATTAGGCTACAAATACGAATTCGTCCTCAAACTTTAAACAAACATAAAGACTTTCGAAGTAAATTTGTGTTTAAATAAATTCGTAATACGTATTCATCCGTTGATATTAAAATAAATTATCCTTAAAACTGTGTTGCGGTTTAAGCATAAATATTATAGAGAGTATTAATCTGCATTGTGGCAGAGCGTTAGCACGAAGACAAGCAAGAATGCCAAAATGTTCCACAATTCTGATCAAGCAGTTGTCACTTGCGTTAGAGATGTTGGTGACCTGTGACGGTCTAAAGAATTATATTCATTTGAATACTATTTAAACATTGATTTTCTACATTACAACAAAGAAAATACAACTCCATGTTAAAGACGAACAGCCTAACTTTTTCACTAAATCTTTCTCTGGCTAAGACTTGCGTCATAGTTACGTCAAATTTCAACATTTCTGGGAGCTGTAGTCACCAGTGCAAGATGTAGCGAACGCGTGAGACGTGAAATATTGAAGTCTTATAAGCAGTAACTCCCCTTTATTGACCTATAATCGACGTTTTTTCTTAGAATCGTAGCTATGACACTCTTGAATAAGGGGTGTGGATAAGGTGCAGAGTTTCTGAATGTTAAAACAAGTGACTTGTACCGTACAGTAATCGCTGTGGCTTTTAAGATTCATAAAACTCTTAAGACTAAGATTCAGGTGTTTAAAAGCTGTAGATATAACATGGGCAGCTTTTGTCTTCATTTTATACTTGAGCTTTTTTCTATGATCCGTTAATGGGTGTTGCATCTCAGCTCTGAAAAATGGAGATACACTAATTATGATAGGCTTCATATAAGCATGAAGCTACAGGTACCTGCGAAATAGAAAACCGACAACAATTATGAATATGTATTGAGTTACGTAATCCTAAATATGTTACTAACACCACCCTACAACAAAACATGTTAAAGGACTTTTCTACGTGTTTTAGTCATTACACATTTATTAGCGCTCTGCATAATTCTGCGCTGATCCTGATGAACAAGCCTTCTTAGTGTGCATAAGTGATGGATCCCTTTGTCGAAAGAGAACGTTGGAATGCAATGGGTTAATTTTGCGTTCTCTTGCAGTTACATATTGACTGCCCGATTTAATGAGTGCAGCCGACTCTCTGATATACGTCAAGTTGTCCCTTTGCACGCCACGACCTCTTAGGGGGAACTGGAGGAATAGTTCCACTTACTCTTAGACTCGTTACTACATGTATGTGAGTGTCCCCGGTGCTAGCTGGGTAGAAGGTTTTGAAAGAGACACAGGCTGTCTGGACGCCGCGGAGAAAAGTTTATTGATCCTGCTCAAAATCAAACCTATATTCCTCGGTTATCCAGTCTCTAGTCTGTTCGTTATAAGGGGGATATCTTTATGCCCACCCCTCTGAACGAGGTTTAGAAAACCGATATACTCACACAAAAATGAAACTCAAAGAATAAGGTGATGTATATTAAGGTTTAATGTTTGCGGAGCCTCGGCATATTCTTAGGTTTCTGTGATGGTTGGTTGCACTGTGGTAAAGCAATAAGATAAAATCTATTCAGAAAATAAGGCCCAGAAACATCAGTGGCTGCAAACGACAGGAAAGGCCCCTGATCCATAAGCTGTTATACACTCGAAAGTCTAACAGTCTGCTTGTTTCTTCTTTTTAAAGTCTTACGTATAGTAGTGCAAAGCGGCCCACTGCTTGTCTGGGGTTAGGTAAAGAACTTCTGTCCACAGGGTCCAGTGCTACAATTTCTGCATGATTTTTCCTTTCCTGGCTTCTGATAATATCAGAACTTCCTTGTGTGGAAATTGCCACACCCCACTGCGCTTGGAATCAAGCGTTAAAACTGTATATCCCTCTAATGACCATCATGAGGCCCCATCCTATTATCTGCTGCAAATTGTTAATCCCATTTAAAAGTGGATTTCTAACCGCTTGTTGTGGTGTGAGGCCAGTTACATATAGCCCTACCTTTGTTTCAGCTGACACTCTATTAAGGCAGAGAGAGACAAAAGTACACAAATTCACTCTGTCAGGAATTTTTAAGCAGCAGGATTGAAGTTTTCTGATGGAAATAAAATGTAAATATCCTAAGGTCAAATCAGGACTGTGAATCCACTGGATTATAAAGATTTAATTTGTTGCTAGAAAAATGCGTCTTATGTAGATGTAATTAATAGAAGTGTTAGTACTTTAAATGCAAAATCTGAGAGCAAGTTGTTGTGATATTTACTTATTTGGTTCTTAGTCGGGTTTCTTCTCTTTTTAAAGAAACTTGGCGAACAAGTTGGATTAAGGATCTTATTCCAGAGATGTCCGCTTTGAGCCAAGGCCGGGACACTGACTACACAACGCACTGTTTTGTTTTCGTCAGACCATTCCAACAAATGTTAGAATATAGCCGTAAATTATGTCACCACAGCTCTTTCCCACCTATATTCCAGTTTATTATTCATTATGATCCAATAATGTGAAGCTGTCCTTTATAGTCTGATATTTGGACAGCGTCTTTAACCCTTTAAAGACGAAGCGTATCTGTTTTATATAAGGACTCAGTGCGTACAGCGCTGTAAACACTCTCCACTTCGGTTATAAAAACGAGTCTCTTAATGTTTTATAAGGCAAAAGTTGCTGTTTGTTCTGAGATCCGTACAAAACACATAAACGCAATGTGGGCACCACGTAGAATTTTTTAATGTTAAACTTGGTGGTATATAAAGTTACCGCTAGACTTTAAAAGGTTAAGCAGAGTACGAAAACAAATATAAGGAAATAGGCGCTCGTCTTGCCGATTTCCAAGCGTTGGTGCCCGATGGAACGTGACACGAATATGTCACGTGATACTGCCCTACCTGACGCCGTAATCTGATTCCCCGGACGGTAAGAGTGGAAGGTTTTGCGTTGTGAATGACAGTATCAGCCGTTAAAATGAGATAACGAACATTTACCGAACAAGTTCCGACCGGCTGTGTCCTCTAACGCAACGGTTATTCCAATAATAATTCGGGAAGCCGAAACCATCGCTTCAAGAATTAGGCAGTGATTTGTTTCGACATATTCAATATTTAAAGGCTAAATAAACCAACCCAATGTATAGTTTTAATTTCGTACATAACAGAGAACAAAATATCCTTCCTTAAAATTCAGTTCGTGAGTGTCGTGTATGACAAAAACAGTTGTTTATTGTAATAATAATATGGAACACATAAACACAATATGTCGATAAAATGTGGAGTTTAGTGCCAAACATGTTTGTGTATACAGTTGTCACTGAGGTGGCTTTCTTCCTCCGCCTATTTTCACTTCATACAGCAATAATTTTGGTTTTTCTTGCGTTATCAGGCACAAATATAGAATTGTAAATCATAGAGTGTTTGGCACAATCTGGGGAACCAATCCACACCCTGGAGCAGTCTGATGTACCCAATATTGTAGACTTCATAATGTTTAGGTTTATCTGATAAAGAAATCAGAACCAACTTCGGACAGATATGTTTTAAACGAAGTCACGAATAGGAAAAAATCTAACGTACACCTTTACGAATATTAATGATACTACTTCTTTAAATACTTCAGGCCAATGTTCACCAACACTTTGTGCATCGAAGGACCCGTAAAATAATTTCTCATATACGGAGGAAACTCTATCATTGAACAGTTTAAAGGCCGGAAAACTGCTTTTGGTAGACCTTGTGTCTCTACGGGCGAGGCGGTTATGTAACAGCGCGTAAAGAGCACAGTTACAGCACAACTAAGAATAACCTTGAATGTGAACTGACCAAAACATAACAAGGGAGCAGCCGGAAGCGCAAGGCGGTTACACCAGTATTGCCTATTGCTGGAAAAATTTGTGATATTTGGAGGGATATTTGGAATTATTGCTGTAGTTCAAATTTTTTTATTTATTCAAGAATTTCTCGCAGAATCTTTAACAATGCTCTGCTCAACGCTAGGGCTTCAAGGAGCACTGGCTGGGAAAGCCTACTTTAGACTTTTAAAATTGTTTTGTTATTCAGTGAAACTGTGCCAACTCCTGATCGCATGTGTTCTCTGAATTGAATTAAAAATGACAATCAAACCATAGTGAATAAGCACCGATCTGGAAAGAAGTCTGTTTCAGCGTTACATCCGTGTGCACTCCTCCAAAGATTGAGAAGAAACACAAAAATATTTCAATCTTTACTGCCAATAAGGCAAACGCTACGTCCCGAACAGAGGTCTAGACCGACAATTACACGTTTACGTAACGTGTTAGCTATATTAGCTACAGTTCTGTGGGCTCTCTTGAAACGTCTTACTAAATCAAAGTTCTAGAACCGCCATTTTTAGACACAACACGTGTATGAAATATATCTTTATCCACTTCGTCGCCTTCTCTCAAGATTATTTTGAAAATTGCCCTCTATATTGGCAAGTGCGGATGGTGTAGACCGTGCATTAAATAGAGAACCAAGTATAGACGTCGCGGCAGACAGTATTAAGTAACATTTATCATTCCAGCCTTACGTTCTGGCTAGCTTTCTTCCTTCCTACAAAGGTGTGAACCGGGGTAGAAAAGGGTGAAGTAAAATTTACGACCGATACTTTCGGAGAAACGAATATTTGTTATTCATAAGTCATGAGTCCGTCTTGAACAACTCTACGAAGTGATGTATACATGAATTGTGTTGCAGTGTTTTGAGGAATATATTCTAACACCCTGTGTGTCTGTCCATGTCTACCTTTATCTATGCAACTCTTTATCCTTTTTCTACCTACAGATAGTTTAGAATACACAATCCTTTTAATTTTCCCTAAGTACTTCTCTGCCGATCCCATCGACCGTGCCATCTAAGGCGGGGGTGTGAGACTGCTCGCTTGAAAAAATTTCGGGTTCAAATCCAGCGGGAGGAATGGAGGTCTGTCCGTTGTGAGTGTTGTATATTGTCAGGTACAAGTCTCTGCGAAGGGCTGATCACTCGTCCAGAGTATTCCTACCGAGTGTGGTGTGTCTGAGCGTGATCGAGCTACCTGAAGGACGAGTCGACCGTGGCCCACTGAGAGGCTGCTGGGCCGTGGAAGCTAAGTCTTTAAAACAGACTCCTTCCTGGGGAACTAAGAGTGAATCGGCTAAGATGGAACTCCTCACCTTATATGAGGCTCTGGTTAAAGATCCCGCGCCCTAAACCCTACCGTGTTAACAAGATCGAACCACCTATTCCTATTTCTTCATTTATTTTGATTTTGACCTCCCATCTCTCCTCAGATTTTATACGTGTTTTCTTATATTTATTTTTTATATAACATTTTATGTCTATTTCTCTTATATTCAGTAAGTTCTACATGTTCCCGCACCTCATCCTGCTTGACTTGATTGCCTTAATTATATGTCCTTAGCTCTTAAAGTTTCCCTAATGGCACACATTTTAATGTAATTGTAATCAGCCTTGTGTAAGTCTCAAAATTTCTTTACACTTTAACTTTGCGCTATCAATTTTACCTTCTTTCCAATCTGTCTGTATGGGAGGCCTACGTCTTCCACTTCACTTTCTGACTCAATATGTTTAGCAAATTACTCACCACTGAAAGCAGAAGCACTGGACCAATAAAACTCCAAATGTAAAATGGAGACGACAGCCAACATCTGGAAGCAAAACAGAAGAAACACTCTCCGCTTAATGAATTTCTTATCGCGATTCCGCAGGCTGAACTGTAAACATAATTTATTATTAATCAATTCGTTATGTGCTTCCAACTCCTGGAAATATTCCCTTCAGCTTTTGGTGCTGCAGGCTGTAAAATCCCAAGCCGGATATTTCTGGATCCACACAAGGAAAGAGGAAGATGTTTAATACTTAGAGAAACAGAACGGCAAATTTAGTACGACTGCTGCTCGCAGCTCGGCTGTCCTACCTCTATGGGTGTATCTCTCCTATCTTATGTCGAATTCCTACAGACGAGGAAGGCTAGGTGCTGGTCTAGAGTAAGTTTACCTCTCGCCACGGTTATGGAAAAATTTAAAGATTTCAGTGCCTAAGCCTGTGTTTTTAATGCTTATTTATTACAAATATTAAGCAATTACTGAGATCCTTAACAAATGTCAAGGTCTAGCGTAACTCCTGAAAACCTGGTAGTCTTTGAGTTAGTCAATAAATTTCGGCCATTTAAAGCCGAATTTCCATCACAATTTTTAGAGCACCCCGTCACTTGCTTCTGGCTCCAGAGAGATTAATTCAGTCCAGATTTTTATGTCCTGCTTCGTTCATTCCATTTTTGCTATTCCGCCACTTACATCTCAGGCTATGAGTACGAAACCCGGTAACGTCAGTTTGAGTGACTCAACAAGATTGTGAAAATGCAGGCCAATTTATTTTGCACCGACATTCTCTAGGCCTGTAGGAAGCGATCGGGTAATTTTGAGCCACATAAGGAGAATTACAAATACAATCCAACCCACAAGTCATATTTTGATAATTAAAAACGACCTAATAACTCAGTACTTACAGTCAGATCACGGGAATTTTTAAAAAAATATGTTATAATACCAGAAAATAGAGAATGTTACCTTATCCACTCTTTTCGCTCAGGGGAGCAAAGTGGGCTGCATACTTTCATCCCTACTCTTTTATCTCCTTAAGCAACAATTAGGAATTAGACGACTCCACAGGAATGAGAAAGTGGAAATGGCTTTACGTGAGTGGGGTTTTATTGATAATTAGTAATATTTCAGAGAAAAAAATGAGCTACTTTTAAAGTTATGATGACAGCTACTTTACTTTTTATGACAGAGGAAACATTTATTTACCATCCTGCATATGTGTTATACACACACCATTTTTATATTAAGCTTTCTTTGTCTTAATGCCAAAAGTTAAGTCACTGCATCGTTCTTTAAAATTGTAAAATATTTTGTTTCTACTTCGACATTATGCACCGCTACTAAAGTCAGGTTTCAGCGGGCTCTGAATAATTACACGCAAACATCAGAAAATCATTCATTCGCAATCCTGGACTTCTTTAGGGAGCTAACCCGTCACTGTCTTCTATTCATTTCTGTTAAGAGAATTAGACTCTCAATTCCGAAAACTGCACTATTTATAAAAGTTTCACGCATGGAAACAGCTTTCATGAAGTAAATTTTAATTAACTACGAAATACAATGATTTTAATCCGGATACAATTACTGTAGTTTGCTGAAAGCAGGAATTTTAACCTATCGTGCTAATCAAATTTAAAAAATGTATATTTGTCATATATAAATATTAATTCGGAAGTTATAAATATAAAAGCGTTAATAGGGAGCGTCTCTCTGGTCCGAAATTGAGTAAAATTAGCATCCTTTGATATACATACAAAACAACTTAAACAGATAAAGAAACAAGTCGCACTCTGCTGAAGGATGTGTAATTGCCGATAAGGTGTATAACAGAAGTTCTCCTACCATCACTGTAAAATCTATAGTCAAACAAGGGAGAACAGTTTATCATATCTCCAAAGAGCAATGGTTTGCTCCTATGAAATCTATTCCTGGAGAGTTTCTAAACAATATTTTGCCACCTTTGTCAAACACTGATCTTATAATAAAACCCAATTGCGATTAAATATGCAAAAATTCCTCACTCATCTCTGAGTTCAAGTTTTTGAACAGCTGGCAAGACCAAGGAATTCTGGGAAACTGGGGATTAAATGCATCCCAGCCTCTCTTTACACTCAGCAGTGACAAATATATCATTTCTCCTTTAATTGTGCGGAATACGTAATGACTAATTTCATGGAGCAGAATTGTCCTTGAAAACATAATGGCTCTTCAGGCAGTCAAGAAGACCCCCGCAACCTATAAAATCCCAGTTTCCTAGCGACTTTACAAGAGCCAGGTGCGTATCCCTTTACTGAACCACACGAATCCAGCCTTCCAAATCTACTTCTTTAAAATCAGTTTTAACATGATCCTTCCATCTAATTCTAGGTCAATAAGAGTGTAATGAAACTAAAATAAATATAGACAAAACACCTATACGGATAGGTACACAGAAAATATAACATGGAACTCTAATACTGTATAATATTTTAGTCGTGACTTCAGGTCACCTTTGGACTATTCCAAGTGAAAATGAATTTAAACAGCAGGTGGGTGAAACTGAGTGCCGGGAATGGTAGTGCAGCTTAGAAATGACAAACTTGACTTGGCGAGGGATTACTGCCCTCAGACATCGAAGTCTAAATTGATGCAATGGCTTCCAAGTGACGATCTACGAAAATATTTGTTATTGACTTCGCTTTCACTCTCGGATTTATATCAGATATGTGCATTCCAGAATATGTCTTTACTTGGCGTTTTAGGTTCTTTTCATTATCCTAACATTTTTAAAATTTCTTTTATACAACATTATTCGCAATAGTTACAATGGAAGCAGGAAACCTTCAATACTCGAATAACATAGCTGCCTAGTGATTCATATGCTTGTCCCCACAGCTGACCTAAACGCGGCGACGATATGGATAAACTTACACGCCTGTCACCCAGTCATATTTCTGACTATGCTGTCGCCATTCATTCCACACATAAATTTTCGATTCTGGAGGACACATCTCACGTACAGCTCATCTCTGCCGTAGGCTTTCTCGCCTCTGCAAATTGCCACGATCTTTGTGGACATAACGATGACAGCAGGAACTCCGTAACCCATCAGCAAGTACCAGCGTCGAAAATCACGTCCACTGTCGAACACTGTCACAACCATCCGAAATAGGTGATGACCCTCCACAGTCATCCAGCAGAAAGCGGCTAGAAATAAGTAATGTAGCGCCCCGGCGACTAGGGAACAAGACACCTGAAAGAAATGCCACATAGCCTCTAAATACAGAGCACTGGAACCTGGTATTTTAATTAAAGGAGAGAGGCAAGGTAAGGATAAAAGTAACATTGAAGTGCATTTGCGTAACCATAGTTTCCGCGCAAAAGCAAGAGTTATTACATATTCTGAGTGTGTGTCTGTAGCCTTAGTCATCCATCATGCAAAGCGCGTGCGCCATATTATAATGTCGTCTGTGGTCTGGCTTTATTTGCCGTATTTTTCTATATTATGTCACAAAAGGCACGATTATCGGAAAAAGAAATTCATTTAATATAAGATGAGTGATTTTATTTTATATACAAATTTTATGTGAAATATTTCTTATTCTGAGAAGTACCGAGGGAGATATCATCCCAAATTTATGTAGGTATTTATGTAAAGTACCCGTTATTCTTGCCAGATTGTAATGAGACTTGAATTTTCTTAACAGATTTTCGAAAAATACTGGAATGCCACATCTCATGAAAATCCCTTCAGTGGGAGCCGAGTTGTTCTAAACGGACGGACGGACGGACGGATTGATAGACAGACATGAGGAAGCTAATAGTCGTTTCTCGCAATTTTGCGAATGAGCCTAAAAACTGTATTCAGGGTAACAGCGCAGAGAACACTATCCTTATTAGCGTGTTTACAAGCACCCGTCATTTCCTGCATCCCAATCCATATAAATCCAATCCACATCATGACGCCCTACTACTTTTACATCGCAACATGTCCTTCCCTTCAAATTTGCCTCCTAATTGTTTGTGTATTTCTCACATTTTCCATGCGCTTAACAAGTCCCAACTCTACACCTTCCTGATTTCATTACTGCCATTTCCCCGTACGTTGTATAGCTTATAAATATGAAGAAACCCATTATGCTATTTTCAATAGTTATCGAAATACATGCTTATTAGTGACCATACACATCATATTTCGAATCTGTAGCTGCACACATATTACTTTTACGCTTAATACATGTAAAAAATCATAAGTACTAGGAAAGCAATTGAACCAAAAAATTGATCCTAAAGTAGCCTAAACAGAAATAAACTTTCTTCAATAAGAGGAACGAGCAACGCCTCTGCACCCAGTTGCGCTTCAGAAAGTACAATATCAGAGCATGAAGAGGTAGCTGCAGATAAAATGACATAATACAAACAAAAACAACAACAGTTTCTTAGCGTATTTGCTAGACAATATCACTCTAAGGGTAGACAAGGCCACTGAAAGGAAAGAATTTGCAGCTATGCTTTAGAGCGTGGTAAATACAATAATTAATAAATATGCTTACGTTGTTGAACCCAAGCCACTTTTGATCTTTTTGTACGTGTATGATATTCAGACTTTAATTCCTTCGGTGTCTCAAAAACGTGACAGAAACGTGATTTATTATGTGCAGCTATGCGTCTGCCACTCTTAAGAGAAAAGAGAATGGAGGGCAAAGAATGATTAATGCCTCAGACCTTGCATTGGACAATTAAGGTGACCCGAATAATTCTGCAATATTTAGCATACTGTCCACACAACATTACTTTAAACTGCCTAAACTCTTTCCTCTAGCCTAATGCTGCTCTTGTGATATCAGTGAACTTCCCAGCCTCAATCACAAAACCTGCCACTCCTAGATGTTGACTTTTCTATTACAAAATTTTGCTGTATTCACGAGCCTTGCTGGAGGCATAATTTTAAGTAACATACATCTGGAATTCTAATGAGCTGCTGAACAAGGATATAAAACGTACAACAAATGATAAGTGTCGTAAAAATATTGTAATATAAAGTACAGTCTCCAAACTTGTATTGTAAGTATCGGAAACAGAAGGTGTTTTCAACGCCTGGAGGAAAGAGTAAGGACGCCCGAAAATTTGACAGTACATCCTATATATCCTTGGTACTGTCATCCAGAAACAAGGCCAAAAATGTCAGTAAACTCTCACGAAAGACGTGAAATGTAGCCAAATTTACGTGCAAGTACTCCTGACTTATTAGTTGTCACAGCCGTAATCTTGGACATTCCCCTTAAAGACAACCACATTAGTGACACTTCATATCAAATTTTTCTCTTCTTTAATTAGGTATTTAAAAGTTACTTTTATAAGCATATTCTAATTTTGCAAATAATCATTTGCATATGTTTGCAAATACGTTGAGTACATATAATTCTTTCATGACGCAAGAGACCCTCTCTGGCCTAGGTCGTCTCATTGTTGAGGTTTCTAGATCACATACAATTAGACACGCACGCACGCACACACACAGACACACAGACTGGAGCTTCTTTGAACGAGTGATCAGCTCGTCGCAGGGGCCACTACTTAGACAACATAGCAAACAGAAGAAATATTTATGCCCTCAGTGGGACGCGAACCCGCAACTCCAGCAATCGAGAGGCTGCAGACCTGCGCCTTATGCCGCACAGCTACCGGGCTCAGCTTCCTTGAATATATATCTACCTTAAACACAGCATTTCAATGCTCTTTAATTTATTTACGCAAACCGACGGTCTCAGCTACTCATAATTTGCAGGCAGTAAAGTGAATAAGCTGAACTACATTCCCTCATGAATAATCTACAAGAGCGCTGAATCTGTACACCAGAGGAAGGCGTAGTGAAGGCTTTGAAACAAGGCACTCCGCTGTACAAACAAATTCATCGCGGCAGCTTTGTCTCCAAGTCGCTGAATATCATTAATGGTATGTGGTGAAAACCAATATCATTGGCGTCAATAACCGTCCTTTCAAAAAAGAACTCCCAGCAGGATCCAGGACCATTTTTCATGGCACGAAAGACGCTCGATGGAGAAAGAAGATCGGACCCATAAATCATCACGCGAAACTGGCTGAGGTATCGAGCGCGTCACTTGTTCTGTATTCCTTTGTTAATGAAACTTGTAGGTGACTGTACAGTGACAGATATGTGCCTATGATTGCTTCAGTCTGAGGTTATTTAAAGACGCTCTTTCAACTAAGTATGTTATATGGCATTAGACGACAGCAAATTGAAGCTGACTGTTATTTTATCGAGTTTTATGACTAATGAGAAATGTGTAGACGCGACGGTTTAATTCTTACTTTATAACGAAGGCATGCAGCAGAGGCCTTCTTGAGAAATTAATAGATTTTCAGCACTCAATAAATTAACCGCTTCGCCGCGTTCACAGCAGCTTTCCCCTGTCCCTGACCAGAACCAGATCAACTCCACTTCACACCCGCAGTAGGTATCATGAATACCCATTTTAATATTATCCTCCCACCTACGTTTAGGCCTCCCAAGACATCTTTTCTCACAGGTTTTTCCACTAAATTCCTGCATGTGTTTCCCTTCTCTGTCATACATGTCACCTACTCCATCCACCTCTTTCTTTTCGATTTGATCATCCGAATAATGCTTGGTGACGGATACAGGTCTTGAAGCTCTTCATTATGCTATGTCTCCAGTCACATTTACCTCGTACCTCTTAGGCCTTAATACGTTCCTCAGTTGTCTATTCTGAAACACCCTGAGACTATATTACTCCATAATTCTTATTTTATGTATCTATATATTTTCAAATGACTAGATTGTTTGTCGCTGCACGACTTAAGAAATATGAAATTAGGTTACAAAGCCTGAAAGGTTATGATAATTTGTCAACGATGAATTGGACAGAATGTTTATGGATGCGGTTGTGTCCTGCTTAGATGCTATCCACGTACCTTTCACGAGGGAATAAGAAAATATAAGAAAAAATTTAAAAATTACTTCCAGCCTCGCAGCCGAAATTTGAAAGGCGGACTTATGAATGAAGCAGCAGGTTTGCTAGCAACTAAGACATGAAATCCGATTCTTTGGAAGGAAACTTACGTAGAATACTTCGAGACTGTAATGTAAATTCCCGCGGAAAGATTAAGAAAGGTACAAAAATTCGTAGGATGGAAGTTGCTCTTCTTGATAAAATTGTTGTTGCCCGATCAGCAGTCCGGAGCAGGGGCTGGCAACCTTTATTTGTGCCACGGACCCGTTTGACAGTATGGTGAAACCTACGGACCTCTTTTCAAAAGAATGCATTTATATGCACAGAACCGAGATAGTGAGACTTACTGAAGTTAACGAAACGCTTTGTAGTCTGAAGGCCGTAAATAACAATGTTGCCTACATTCATTATTGAACGAAAAGAAAAATTTAGTGAGAAGTTAGTGAAAAGAAAGCTGTAATTTTTTCCCGTCCGAGTTCACGGGTCCACTTATATCTACTCACAGACCCCGGAGTTCCGGGGACCACTCTTTAGGAATGGCTGGTCTAGAGATTTTGAGCTGTGAATATGAAGTCTGCTCCGTTTACTTGAACAGGCTCACTGACGTATCTCTGAACATGTCTGTATGTTCAAGGTGATCTTTAAGACAAAACAAAAGCTAGGGTGTTTCTTTACACCGGGTGCGCAAAAGCGGTTTTAGAGTCCTGTATCCCCACCGCCCTTATTTTTTATTTACTTCACAAATATATTTTTAGTAGATTAACCATAGGCTGAATGTCACAAACTGTACTGGCACAGCTAATGTAACTAGGGCTACACAGACCAATTCAGTAGCACACGGATACATCTTTCATACTATTTTATTAAAAGTCCTAGGATTTTGCTCATCATTATTTCTACATAGTTATTACAATCAGCCGAAGTACAAATATTATACAGGTGGCCTTGTAATGGAAGGAAAGACAGTTTTAAATTTTTACGGGAATGAAAACAGTTCTAGGTCCATAAATGATCTTGAATACGGACTTCTTTGAAAAATGTACGGAAGGGGAAGATTTTTTAATATATATTCATTCTGGCACTGATTATGGTTAGAGTACTTAGTTGTCACCATCACCATCACCTCTGCTGTTGCAGAGGTTGTTCACTTAGTTATTTAGGATTTAGTTAAGAATATTTTCAGTAGCTCAGCCTATGCTTTGTTGAAGGCTAGAATAGTGACAAATTGTGAGAGTGTTAAAGGAAGAATTCCTGACTTAATTTCAGATAATGTTCCAGCATTTTGCCTGGACAGTCTCAAGAGCACCAATACAATAGTCAAAATTGTCTATCTTAAGGCCCAGAATGGAACCCGGGTCCTGCAGGCCATATCGGTGTCTCTTGGTCATGTTATTAAGTTTTCGTATTCCATAAAAAGCGCAAAATTTTTCTCCAGCTGGGTCACTATAAGCTGCTCAAGTATTTCTGCTAGAATTAATCTTGTAAATCTCCTTTACTCTTGTTATTGTTACAATAAGTAATTCACTGGCATTCAATTACTTTGCGTCATCAGTATTGCCATCATCTTTGCCATTTTCTACCTTACAGAAATAGCTGCTGTACGGTTACTTACTTCTGAAAAATTTATGTAGGATTTGTCCATAAAGAAGAGCGTTGTCACGTGACCCCCAAGAAGGCAGACGCATAAGTTCTTACCGATGCTTGTTCTCTCTCCTTGGATTGATCTGAAACACACTTATTTATTTCCATTTCTAAGGAAACCCATATATTTAGAACCACCGTACCTCACTTTGTGTAGTAAAGGGTATATCGAAATTTGTTCGACAGATTTCAATGTAATATCAGCACCGCTATTTCCATTTCGCTTCTGAAGAAACTATAGACAATCAACATCAAAGAAAAATGGATTTGCTCTATGTCGTATTCGAAAAGTTGGCGTTCTTACCTTGTGTACGAAAGGTACCAAAGTTAAACTTCTAACCGTAGACCGGTAAGGCATGTACGAGGAGCCTTTTGGTGTTGTCCTTCAGTTCCTGTCGTGATTATTAGCACAAGCCTTTAAACTATGACACCATGGCCTACATTCACCTATATTTTTAATTCACAATTAAACACAGTTATAACATTTGATGGTGTAAGTACGGGAAGCTGAAAACATCGCTAAATAAATTGAAAATTATCAAGAAGAGGTTTAAAAGGGTAATAATATAGAAAAAGGAAGAAATGTTTTGAAAAGAGTACGTTAAGTGACTTAGCATGTGTTCCCTTCTTACACTTTCGTTGTTATAATCTGAGGCTTCTTCGTCCCTATGATAGTTGACTGATTATGTTTTGCGCGATGAAATTTCTACGAAAATTGTTTGGGCGATTCAGTGTTTGTCGTCCTAGATATACTCTATGTTTTACGTAAGTATGGTACTTGATGATCAAATATTCTTAACTAAACGTGACAACACTTTGCTATATAGCTGAAAACGTGGATCTAAAAAAATACTTATTGTAATTACCGCACTATACCTGCATCCCTGGAACACTGCGACAGTGAGGATCAGGCACAACACACTGACACCACTGCAGGTTAAGGCCAGAACTTCCAGAACCGCGTCTTTCCCCTAAGGAAAAAGAAATGTATGACAGTTAAAGTAGGGTAGTGCCTTGACTAATTTGTTTCACGCGAAGCATAGCATAAAAATTTACTACGTCTTCAATGACATTCAACCAACTTCAAACACAGATTTTTCTGGCCCTTCTTTGCATGCTTAGGAAATCGAGAAAAACGGAAAGCTCGACGGAGTGTCTCCTGCTTTGGGTTCTGGAGGCAGAAGTTTCAGTTGTTGATACAGACGCTCTTTGTGAAGATGTTTTTCATTCTGCTCATTCTCTGCAGTGAATTCCGTTGCACTGCCCTAAAACGCATTTCTTCCACATTTTAACATACCGTACGCTCAGTCGGCGTGTTATTCGAAGCCATATAACGTAGCACGCTGAAAAGGCTTTAAATGTACTAAGAATAAGCTATTGAGAGGACGTCTGGCTTTCCTATGGATCCCTGGCCGTGACATCAGTATCATTCACTTCTAAATGTAATAATAATAATAATAATAATAATAATAATAATAATAATAATAATCTACACTTAAATATTAGAAAATATTTTCGGACAAATCCAAAGATTTTCAATTAATTTTTATAAACTTATATGGAATAGATAAATAAAAATGCACCAACTAATGCACTGTTCTTTATTAATATTAGCTAATATTCCCTGACAGGAGACCCAACCGTGCAAAATCTACATAATATACATTCCATAAGGCCATAGGGTAATAGCTCCAAATTCAGCTACACGTCTGCGGATACATAACCACTCATCGTATACCACCAGCATAACACGACGTTCATCGAGAAAGTACACGAAATACTCGTACCGTGTCTATATAATCTGAATCTATCAATTTTTAACTGAGTGGAATTGTCGATAACCGAGGCTTTTCGTCTTTGCTTATGAGTATTTTATTTTATTTTATTTTATTTTTTACTTGGGAGGGTTACCAGCCCATCTGCAATACCTCATCATCTAATAGAAGTAATTAAAGGCCTATATAAAAATACGAGTATACATATTGACACAGGAAGAAAAATTCTTAAGAAAATATATATTAGCCAAGGAGTACGACAAGGGTGTAATTTATCACCGGCCCTTTTTAACATTTATATAGATGACCTCCTAAGAAATTGGAAACACAAAGCTGACGCTGGTATTCTGCTTAAAAGAAACCTCTACCTTAACATTCTAATCTTCGCTGACGACCAAGTAATTATGCAAGACACTGAAGACAAATTCCAGAAATCTGTCCACATACTACACCAAATGAGCAAAGACTACAACCTCAAAATACCCACGACCAAAACAAAAGTTATGGCTTTCAAAGGAAAACACTTAGTACTTTCTAAAATAGAAACAGGTGGATCAATACTAGAACAAGTGTAACAATTCAATTCTTTGGGATGCGAATTGAGTTTAGACGACGAACTAGACATCGATAAAAAATAAAAAGATTCCAGGGAGTATGCGGCACTATTAGAAAATACTTAAAAAAAACCGTACAGAAACTCAAATGGAGATCTCTGGAATACAAGACGTGAGATCCAAATACAAACAAAACTGGATTAACCATCTTAGAGGAATGGACGGCCCCAGACTTCCGAAACATGCCCTCAACTACAAACCCCGAGGAAGAAGAAATCGTGGACGTTCCAGAAAACGATTGCAATGCGTCGATGCCGGAACAGGTCAAATGACCTAATCCATGGAAGAAGAAGAAGAAGAAGAAGAAGAAGATGATGATGATGATGATGATTATGATTATGAGTGGAAGTGTTTAAACAATACTTCAAAGGCAAGTGCACGTGACATTCTTTTACAATATTTTAGCCTAGCTTGGTGATGGCTTATGTATATGTGTATATGGTGAATGGAATCAGCGCTTCTGAAGGTGACAAAGTGAACTGGTGAGTTTAAATGTTCTGCTCCCGAATCCAATGGATGATTAAGTGAACTTCGCACTAAGCGACGCCCTGATGGTGGCGATTTACAACGCCGAGACATATGTCGGGGAGTATTAGTTAATGTTAATAAAGAAAGGTGCATTATTTAAAGTTGTCCATACAGTGTACGTGTAAATTTAATTTGTATTACTATAACCAACTCGTACGCTAAAAGACACAACATATCAGGTCGGGAATTATATATGAAACCTGATATATTGTGTTTTTTAGCGTACGAGTTGGTTATAATAATACAAATTAAAGGTGCATTAGTTGGTACATTTTTATTTATATACTCTAAAATTCACGGTGCTGAAAATATAAAGTTTGTATAAAATAGGCTTGTAGACAGCAGGATATTAAAAGTCGATAAATTAGAAGGCTATAGACGGAATAGGTACGAACCCAGTGACAGACTCCTTAGAACGCAGTGGTAGTTACCTTCTCACTTCGTCAAAATATGCTTTGGGATGGCCTAGACTTCCGTCCAGTGGCTACAAAGCGCTCCTTCTTTACGTAAAAATTTTGGAGCGTCAATCTGGCGCTCATGTCCACGTAGTGGCAAAGTTAAGAGCGGCGAGAAATTTCCGTCTTTCTGTCATGCGTCTTATTGCCATGGTGATTTATTAGAGGAATAATTTTAACCACGCCAGGGGGTGTTGTTTTATGCGTGGTGACGCTGTATAGAAGCACGATGCATCAAAATTGAAAGAGGATAACAGATTCGAGGCATCTACATATATGGTCTTTAAAATATTCGGTTACACCGCCAATGTCTTCGCTAAGTACATTTTAAGCCTGTTGTATAAGACGGGTACTGTTTCTTTTCAGTCATAGAGAAAACCTCACAAAAATTTGAAACGTTTACGTAACATAAATGACCGTATTGCACAAATGCCAAAATTTGCAGACACAGCTGTGTAAGAGAAAGCCTTTTAATCGCATTGAATATACAACAAAAACAATTTATAAACTTAATTTTTGTCAGTCAGTGGAGTATAGCCCAGTAACTAAAATAAAACAATTTTCGTCAGTCAGTGGAGTATAGCCCATTAACTAAAATAAAACAATTTTTGTCAGTCAGTGGAATATAGCCCATTAACTAAAATAAAACAATTTTTGTCAGTCAGTGGAGTATAGCCCATTAACTAAAATAAAACAATTTTTGTCAGTAAGTGGAGTATAGCCCATTAACTAAAATAAAACAATTTTTGTCAGTCAGTGGAGTATAGCCCATTAACTAAAATAAAACAATTTTTGTCAGTAAGTGGAGTATAGCCCATTAACTAAAAAAAACAAAGTAGGAGGTAGTGCTTTTTTTTCTCCCGACAGTGAGAGAGATTTCTCCATCGTCACTTCTTCGGATGGCTTCGGAGACACTCCACTTAGTTTCGATTTCATTTGGAGATCTCACACTTCTGTAAGAGAGCGGCTCGAGTCTGAACATGCCTACATTCTCTGTAGTGCTGAGTTCTGTTATAAGGAAACTACGCCCTCTGTAGGCAATCACAGCACGTTGTGAAATTGTACGGCTTGACACTCGGAAACATGTGTCTTTTCGATGTAATCTATGTACGAGTATATAGGAAAAAAGTTACAAGTAGGCTTATCAGTCTGTCTTTCGTTCGCCTTCCTAAAGACCACCATTATGTGACCTTGCGGACATCATTTTGCTGACAAAGGACGGTGTCCAATTGTGGGCTTTTGAAAAACGACAGTGAGTTTTTCATTTCTATAAAAGAATGGAATTTTGTATTTTTTGAACAACTACAAACTTATCTGTACTAAAAAGAGAATAACTTATTTTTGTTGGGCACTCAAGAAATGGAAAAAGTGCGTAAAATATGAAAACATAGAATTAATTTCCTTTTACATTTTCCTGCGTCCCGCAACCCACACGTGAAAGTACACACGTGTACGTTTACACGTGTGAGTGTGTGTGTGGGTGTGTATGTAAAGTCTCTAGAAAAATGAAAGTAGCAAAAACAAAAACAAGGACAGGTACTCGTTTTTCCTTCCGAAAAAACACGTAACCATCTCCAGAAAAATAATTACTTTGGGAATATGAAGTTTTAATTTTTTGTAGAATTGTAGGTCATACTACTCGCCAGTGTACCTCCTCTTGCGCCAACTGAGTATTATTATGGCTCAGTGCAATGTTGTCTTGTTATATACATGCACAATGTCATCAGTATACTAAATAGGCTGTTAGACGCATGTCCGAGAAGTAGCGATATGATTTCCGACATGGAAGTGAGATTTGTATCACTTTAAAGCACCCGGACTTGCCCTTGAATCCATTCAGCCTCCTCTTTAATGGCTATGCGGACTTTCCTTAGGGGTAAAGAGGCTGATGTATGAAGATCACGACTTTCCTCCAAATACTTTCAAATTTAAGAATGCATGGACTTATACTTCATCTCTTCCGCAAAATTTAATCGCTGGTACAGGGACAATTTTACTTTACCTTACATCTACCAACTGGCCTCCTGTGTTTGAGTTTTCAAATGGAATTTTGTGAGATACTTGCAGCATTACTGTACGTTCTCATGTTCCGCCCTCCTCATTCTCCGTTGTCTGGGCACTTAACAAAATTCTATAACTGGTACATGTTACATGCGTCTTCATTATGCCTTCATTCAACACTCTGCTTTCAGCACTATCACTCTATGTCTTTCCCGTAAAATGGCTTTATTACATTGCGGAACACCATTTGGAGTACTGCATAGTGACTAGTGTCGTCATATGTGACGCAACATTTTTGTGTGTTAGCACAAGACAAAATGACATCCTATATGCAAATACGTTGAATGGGCCAAATTTTGAGGAGTATATGTGGCTGTGAGATATAAAAAACCTATATTAAGAAGAGAATTAGTTAATTTTAATAAATGAATGAATGAATAAAAAAAATAAATAAATAAATATGTTCTACCGTATTCTAAAGTGCACCGTGCTAAGGCGATGGCTTGTTTAGCCCATAAAAAGTAGCGCTCCGGCCAAAATGGAACGCCTGAAACCCTACTACTTGCTTAACACTTGTGACGGAGAAACTGCCTGTGACACACGGCGCTATTTAAACGATGGATGCATGAAACATTTTACGTTGCAGCAGTATCTTTGCTTAGAGAAAGAGAGGTAAGTGCCTTACCTTTTATTATTTTCGGCTTCGTCTTGAACTGTATTGATTTAAATCATCTAACATACACAGCACTGAGTTCAGTACAGAAAGAAAGGAAAAAAATTGGTAGGAAGAGCAAGGAACATGCTTGAGATAATGGGCCTATGTAGGCAAGACTTTATCTTATGCACTTTCCAGTATAGGTATGCCGTTACCAAGCCACAACTTCATTCAGACTGTGCAAATAATATGGTATATGTTTTTTATTAGTGACTGGGCCTGTCAGTTATTCCAGAGCTATAAGATTGGCAATTGATATGTGCTCAAAAATAACTTTTATTTCTAGCTTCGTACCATCTTTGGCGAGAGAACTGCTTCCTGTAGAAACGTACTGTTCATTGCAATACCATGTAGGAATGACCTTGGGTGAATATAAAAATCAGCACTGCTAAAGTAATTGCTCGCCAAAAGCGGTTGAACGGGAGCAAGAAAGGCATGATCTTGCTGTGTATATTGTCCTTCTACATTATCGTAGAAACCTGCCTAATGTGAGGAACTGTAAACCAAAAAAAGACGGCTACCAGTAAAATTCATCTTTTGCTTGCGAAAAATATATAAACATGTGGTACATTGAGTCTGTTATTCTTTTCAGTTAGTCCAGCTGTTAGTCTAGCTTCTAGTCCCTATTCTAGTCTTGTGTGAAGGAAATAGTAAGTTTTTTCCTTCTGGTATTTGTTTATTTCCCGTTATTCATGTAAATCCTATGAAGCTGAAGGAAATTTTTATATCCTGTTTCCATTGTTCTAATAAATTCCTCTTTTGATTCATTAATTATTAGTTGTCTCTTTATTAAGAAGCTTTCAAAATTGCAGAAAGCGTATGTACTCGTAGACTACACTAGCAAACCTGGTAGCTGAGGAAAGCAACGAAGGACCATGGAATGCATTTTAACCCAGAAGGGACGCAAATTTGGTAACCGCTAAATAAATATCTGTGGTATTGCCGTCACACTGTTATACTTGAAAGGTCCACTTTCCGCCTCTCTGTACACTGTTACTCAGTAATGCTGCCTTTTGCAAGAATTTCAGTTTATATTCTCATCTCCTTTCTCTATCAGCAAGTGTTCCTGAGAGTCACAGGCTTTGTCCGATATTTTTCCAGGTTTAATCAGGTAATATAACATGATTCTTAAATGACAGCTGACGTGGTATAAGGCATTGCCTGAGGCTTTACGTTTAAGAAGATTTTCTAGTTTCCATGAAATAATATTCACGTAAGTTTTCTTTCACATTTCCATGTCCAATCTCCAGAAGAGCAGGTAATACAGAATTAAAGAATATGAATTTATTACCTTCCATTACGTTCCACTCACCACGTAATCGTGGACGTCCATGAGCACGGCAAACGTAGACAAATGACTGCAGACACAGAGCGTGTGGGTTTCGTCGCTGGATTCGACTCGACATCCCGTCTCGTCCCACAAACCAGCCTCGCTGAAAAATAACCCGCAAATGAAAGGAATAAAATATTGCACCATTGGCACGTATCACTGATTAGCACGGTACCAGGCTTGCAGAAAATCCGATATCTTGCTGCTGGCCAATGGTAAGTGATAACAATGGCCTCCGTGGCTTTCTCTGTTGACCTAGCGATTGCCCAGGCATCATGCTTGGTAGGCTACAAATGCGTAAATCTAAATCCTTCCTTTCTCACTTTCTGTACGACATTCGACATTAAAATATTTGCATTCGGTACAGCAAATTTCAGTCCATTATTTACGATATGACCAGTAGCAGATTTTAATTTTAAAATAATAATAGATGTTTATAGCAGAAGTTGCTTGCGAATAGGCTGATTAGGCTGTCACAGGCAGGAGACAAGCAAGAGTCCGCTGTGGCACTTGGTTTAGGTGCTAACAAATCCTTATCCTAAAGTCTGGCATGCTACGAGATGTTGAAGCTGGCTGATCGCTTTTAAAGAAGTACACGTTATACGACAAAAACTTCTGGTGTTTCACCGCAAGTTTCAGCCTCTACTTTCTCCTACAACTGCAAAGTAAAGCCATAACGAGGAAGTCCTGCTGAAAAAGAGTAATATCGAAAGAGAAACGGAAGTTTTTCACCGCCCATATGACTTATTTACTATGTGGTGTTTCGTTTAAAGTTGTAGAATCTTGTAATTCTAAAGCACTTAATACAAGAGGTGGCGCGCACTCACACACACACACACACACACACACACACGCGCGCGCGCGCAATGTTTGCCGAATACTAAATTGCTTTGAGACATCAGTCTCTGCTTTCCGCAAAAGAGTCTGAATCAATATTCTGTTGTTTATCTAGCTGGCTGTCTAAATATTAACTTTAATTTGTTACTTACTAGGTGCCTTCAGCAGACTCGGTGAAACGTTATTTGAGGTATTTCTTATTTTCGGAATATGCACATCTTTCAGTGTTTCAGAGAAGAAAAAATGTTTTGAAAAATAGATATGTTCAACTTTTTTGTTGAAAAGGTGGACTGCTTCAGAGACTGTAGTTCCCTGTGTTGTGGCCAGATATTTAGATGCCTCCCCATCCTTTCACCTGAGGGGTAACGTGGATTGGTTTCTTTTCGGACAACTCTAACACGAATAAAGTCCAGAAGACATATAACCCTAAATATAACACATCTTCGTCAAAACCAGTTAGAAGTAAAATATGACACTTACGTAAACATACAAACTTGCTATATTTTCTAACAGCTGAGGCACGAAGTTGTACGTATAGCCTTCTGTAAAGCGCAGTGGATTTAAGGTCTTATATATATATAACGGGAGTTAGCTTCAACTTGCGAATCCTTTAACATTTTAAAGCCTAGCGGTAACTTTACGTACGACCAGGTTTAATATTGAAAAATTCTACGTGGTGCCCACATTGCGTTTATGTGTTTTGTACGGATCTCAGATCAAACAGCAACTTTTGCCTTATAAAATATTAAGACGCCGGTTTTTATAACCGAAGTGGAGAGTTTTTACAGCGCGGTACGCACTGAGTCCTTATATAAAACAGATACGTTTTGTCTTTAAAGGGTTAACACAATGACTGTAACCATGGTACCCACATATAATAAGTAGAAAGGGAAAAAGAGAAAAAATTATATTTTCTGTCTTTCCCATCTCATACTTATGCCCTAGCTGTGTACACATATTCAATTCCTTATTGCATTATTTGGAAGAAGAAAGAGTCATTTGATGGTGGGCCCCTACAAACGTTGGTTTCTGAAGAAGGGCGGGTAAGGTGCTTTCTGCAACGCCGTAACAAGGCCCCAGGGCGTTGCTCTGCAGCTAGGGAAATGGCAACACCTTAAAATCCTTGAGGACACCAGTGTTACATTCTTCGTGTAACTCCGCTGCACAGAGTACTTGTTCAAGAGCTAATATCGCTCATGTAAACAAGGAATTCCCTGCTTTTGTGGAACCCAAACATGCCTGCTGGTGTACTGTACACAATAGCCTGCCACTGAACAGTGTCCTGAGCCTCTTTAGTTCACTCCAGGTTCACACAGGTCTCTGTTTGCGGGGCGCTCCATATCCTACCCGAAGTCAATCAAGCCAAAGCGTGAAGTAACCAATCAACGAATTTAGCGGTGAGGTTACGCATTCTGAATTCACCTACCCGTAGTTCAAGGCATAGTACCAAGCAGAAGTCCAAGACAGAGCAAAAGGCAAGTTCTGTATTAGAACAACGCACTATGCTGCAGCATTCAGGTCATTTTTCTTGTCCATAGAATGCAGAAAGTGTAACTCGTCGCGTAGTCTGTCTTGCCACTAGTCCATAGCCTCTTCCAAAATGAATTATCCACAGAGTGCAACCTAGTTCTTCCTTTTTCAAATGTCATTATCTTTTATTTTTTTCCTTAAGGTCATCCAGTAGCTGCCTACATCTTCTTCGTCTTCTTTTTCCCTCTACAGTTCCTTCAATAACTTCTTTTAGAAGGCATTTTCCAAGTCGTGTGTGACCAATCCCCTTAGCCTTCCTTCGTCTTGTTGTGTGTAGGGTATTCCTTTCTACCTTGACCCTGTGTAGTGCTTCTTCCTCTTTATACGACCTGTCCAACTTACTTTCTTCAGCCTTGTGTAGCACCACATTTCATCTGAACCAAATCTGCTCCAGATGGCTTCACTTTGCAATTACAATAGCATTTTGCTGTTTTCCAAGTGGTTAATTATGGAACAGGCATCAAACACGCCCAACAGTGCATACGACAGACTGTTGATGAAAGCGCTGTAATGAGCCCACACATCATAAACAGCATTTTGGACAATCCCATCTATAATAAGCAGTGAACTGTAAAATTAATGCCTTCATCAAAGTACAAGCGTAAACGTACATTGCAGAAGCTGAATTGTCAAACATCATCAAATACACGTGAATTTATGTCTAGCCAGTGCTTGCATGTGTTTCCATGATTGGCTAGTGGGTTATTTGAAACAGCTAAAGAACTGCGGTGTTTATAACCGTATACCGTTTAATAAAATTCAAAGAAGGCTGAGATATGGCAAGAAGTTAGAAAGGCTATTTCTTGCAATATTTGGAAATAAAAACCTGCCAATCGCTTTGGAAGTTTCACTAGCGAGAATAAAAAGGCCTCGCACAGGGTACGAAGAAGAACCCTAAAATTCTAATGGCAAATACATATGCTAGGTCTTTGCCTATAATGCTGAGTTACATCCTGAAAGCCTGTTCAATTTTTACAAACCTTTGCTCCACATTTCCTCCTTCTCTAAGGAAAAAGTTTTATTTGAGAAGTTTCCTTACTGCCCGTGTACTTCGAGGTGTCCGTCTTCCTTTCTGCTTTTACATATTCTACGAAATTTGACGAGAATTTTGTAGACATTATGTTATTGGATGCTATCCAAAACTCGTATAAGTTTTCATTTGCTATAATCAATGATAAAAGCACAGCTCATTGGTAAGTTAGTGAGGTAAGAACGAAAATAAGGATATTTAGTTTAGGCTAGTCAAATGGTATATAGTAAAAGACCTTTTAAAATTGCCTCTAATTTAAGAGAACCTGATTTTGGAAGAGAAATTTAAAACTCAGATATCGTGAAAACATTTTTCTGTATTTTTACGTTTCATGGGCAAAGTAAAGAAACATTTGATCTCGGCATGCGAAATATGGTAAGGAGATAATTGGAAAACTTTCCAATATGTGCGTGAAGTACTCTTTATAAGCCAACGATCACGTGTAGTGATGACGACCTTGCATACATGACACTAAACCCACAAATGTAACGTAGGCAGGATGTGTAATTCAGCAATTTCTTGAGAAGAAGAGGGTAAAATAAAACAGTCGTAACCGCAGGGTTACAAATTTGTGCAACAGGGAAGTAAATGTTGAGTTCTGTGAGAAACTGATTCATAAATATAAAATATGTTGAACGGTAGCATACATACTTAAGGGCGTTAACGAAAAATTTACATTAATTTACATTAAAAATTCAATTTTATTTTATGCTACAATAACTGTAAGTTAGGAGTAAAGAGACTGGAATGTTACAAGGTGATTAGTAAGAAGCATTGCCTATTAAACACTTTTTTCAACGCGGTTTGTGTTTGAGTTGTGCTTCTGCATACGTATTTAGTTTCCTATCTCGGTTAAGTTCCTATGTCCACACGCACATCTATTCAGCGTGCTAGTCGTAAGTTGATTTTTTATATTTTATTAAATACAAAATATGGCTAAAGGATTTGAAATAATTATTACGAATATAGTGTCCCTGAGATCCAGCTCTGATTGCCATGCGACGAATGCAAGCAATTTCTACTTTACTTTTAATTTTATACCTATCAAATTACACAAAACTCTACATCAATGGGGAAAATAGCGTAGTCAAAATTAAAATAATAAATATATATGTTTGCAATTTGTACGAAACATGTTGCGTATTTTGGAATTTGTAATCCTTTTAATGATTCAAATTCTTAGTTTGTGAATCTGTACCACGAGGTCTTCTTAATTCCAACTAAATCACTAGGTCATGTGACTACTAATTTGCCACTTTCTGTACATTTCGTTTCGTACAGATATGGAAGCATTCCTAGGAACCTGTATCTTATTATCTGAGCTTAGAATATGAAAATCCGTACCCGAGGTTGACGTTCCAGAACACGCACCGAGCACTGCCCAGTACCGCTGTTGGCTCTTCTCCGGGATAAAGACGACGCCTGATTGCGACCTCCTGGGGGCCTTTAGCCACCTTCACATGCTGCAACATAATCTTGACAGCAACATTTGTCGTCCGGAAACTGGCTACCCTCTCTTTACTCGAGTCCTGAACACTGTAGCTGATCAGTGCAGAGTTAAGGATCTTGACCGCATCGGAAGGATGTCCGAAGCTGAAAACGCACAACATAGCTCCAATAAGTGCGAATCGAAGCAACGTGTAGGTACCGGAAGTCACCGTGTCTAATAGCTTTCTGAACCTGACAGGTAAATGCCAAGGTAAATGCAGCTGAACGCAACGGATTGCTGGCGTCAGAACTCTGTATCACGTATTCGTATACTGCTGTGCTTGATGACGTCCACGAAGATAAATAAGGTAGCGGAGGACCAGTTCAGCGTATTCTTCCCTCGGCACGAATAGGACTTTTAGTGGCTAATCTTATAAGCCTGCCGGTTTCTTGTGAGGACAGTCCTGGTGTCCATTACATAGGATGATTTTTGCGATCCGGAGCCAGTTTTTTTAGGAAAATGTACATTTCATTTAGACTTTTGTGGTTTTGAAGATCGAACTGCGGTTATGTTACGATCCTTTGAGATGTGACGCAGTGCACTTTGATTGATAGGCATCAAAGTTTCGAGGGAAATAACTGCCAGAATTTGCGAAGTCGAAGATGTCCCTACCTAACATTTTAGAATTTCACTTCAATGAAAATCAAGGATAATTAAAAACTTCTTGCAGTACACAGTGTTTTATGTGATGTGAAATAGATAAGTTTCCCTCTATTTTCCTTTAAGTTATTTCAAAAAGACATGGGTGAGGTACCTGTACGTTTTACTACAAACACAGACAAGATTTTATTAAAGATACTTTATATAACAAAAAATGCATTATTTATTAAAGTGTCCTGCAAAAGAGACAGCATATTTAGCAGATTAGTCAGTATAATAACAAGCATTTGTAAGTGTGTATAGGTCACAAGATATGATGCATCTGACAAATCGTCGCCACTGGAAAGCCAGCAGAGGAGAACTGGAGTGAGGTTATATCGCCTTCAGACTCCGATTTCTGAGTTGAGTAATGCTTAGAAACATTGAAACCAAATAACACGCTAAAGAAAAATATTTTTCTCCTCCCTGGTAAAAGGCTCAGATAAGACGCTACTTTATAAAATGACCATGTATCTCTTAAGACAATCATAATCATTTTCAATAGTACAGTGTACCTGTGATCTACATGATGATAGGTACATTCCTAACAATCATACCGTATAAAGTCCAGTTTTCGAGATGTTGTTAGAGCCATATTGGATTTCGTTTATCAGAGAAAAACTCCTAAGTTCTGATAACAAACCAAAGAGTTTGACGTTGAATTTTAGTTTATATAAAAGACTGGATTAAAAAGGTTTTTCATTAATAGAATAAATATAATAATTTTATTCAACGCATGTTGCTGCAGTTTAAATTTCTATAATATGGGACCGAATTCCAAATAAAGTATAGAATAAGGAGCCGTCGTCGCATGACGATTCAGACGCATGTGTGTACCAACGGACTACTATCAAACAGTGGTTACCGGATAAATATTCAAGTTGTTTACATGTATGCAGGGTCCTTTACATGACCGCTTGTGGCAGTATGTTCAAATATTACGCTCTTTTGTAACATTTCTTGCCCCAGTTTCTGAATATGTAATATAAAATTTCTGGAACGTAGCGTTGCATCTTACTTCCTTTATTATGTTTTAAACTGTAAGGCCTTCAGGAATAACGTGTCGGTAAGAAATGCATGTTCCATTACTTTCTACACTTTTTATCCAAGATAATTTTGGCCGTATTAATGTTTGCTGATTTATGTTCGAGTTGCTTACAGAAACACATATTAAGTCCTAATGTGAAACAGTCGTTAGGACTATTCGATATGCAGAGAATTTTAATTTCCAGCCGTTACTTCAGATTCTTAAAAATACGATTTTATTAATATCAATTCAATGACTTTTAGATTTTATTTAAACAAGCAGACAGACAGACCTTCTTATAGACGCCCCCCATGGATAGAAACGTGTTTATAACTGGGACGCCCCATCGATGAGCTCTTATGACAAGGATAATAAATTTACGATTTTCATAAAATGTGGAACATTTCTTGAACAGATGAGTGGCTATCAGCTTCTCAACAAGGATTCTTGTCTACTTATCCTTTAAACAATTTTCGTCCATTTATGCAGCCATATATTCACGTGCAAGAATTAAATTTATTATAAGACGTTAGCATACAACTTGAACATTGCTCCAAACAGGCATCAGTTTCCCGTATCAAAAGAACGCCTTTTTAGCCGCGTGAAACAAATTCCAAGACAGCTGAAAATTATATTGCATTTTTCATTCCTTAATCCCATTCTTAAATCTAAAATTATAAACGCAAATTCTGCTGTCATCCTGTCCTGTGTAAGGTACGCGTCTTGAAGGTTTTCACTGCAGTTGCATATTTCAGGTTACGGCACGGTTTCTTTTAAATCGAAATTTAACGAAATAAACAAAGCATTGCTTTAATTGGACAAATAAATTACGTGTCAGTACTTCAAGTTATCCCACATTGGACTGCTTGGTCTTACATGGATTGTTTAGATGCTAATTCAAGCGCTGAGACCTACACGATATTACTGCCGCCATTGCTGTCGTGATGACGTCAGATAGAAAAATTAATCTGTAAGTGGAAGAATGAATAATCAAAACCATCAGAATAAAATCAGCGTTTACAGAAAAATTTTTTCTTTGTAATTTGCATTTACGCCCGAAATTCCAGTTTTCTACACACAGCAGGCAAAAATCTTTTTGCAGACTACCTTCCCGAAGTGGCTGTCCTCATAACAGGAAACAGAACTTTTTAGGGATCTAAATCTATGTTTCATGCGCGTACATGAATCAAAGAAACAGCAATCAAGCGTTACTAATATCCTTACGTCTTCACTCCCTCAGCAATAAAAGGCGAATTACAGGTACTTGTCTAGTAATTTGAATACGTGTTCGGGTTAAACACAGAGCAGGGGAAAATCTGCAAGAGTGCCTTGGTCTTAGAGCGTTTGTTTTCCCTGCAGTGTGTTGTATCATAAGAACATTTTGTGTATTACTAAAATTTGTCTTGAACTTGTGATTAAATGACGAAATAGTACTTAAAATGCTTTGAGGTTTTAATGAGAGGAGGGTTGCCTGACAGAACGAAAGAGTGAATAGCTGGATGTAGGTTTATATTCGTTGGTGCTCATTATTGGCTCCTTTTGGTTTGCAGTAAAACTGTGCGATCTGAAGGCGCACAAAGAAGAGGGGGAGGACCGGAGGGTCACACTTGACGTGGGTCCGCAGAAGCTAAGCATGCTGTTTGGGTACTGAAGCAGTGGGTACTGCATCAGCTTTGAACATTTTGCTTTACATATCACGTGGGCTAGGAATGGATTTTGTGCTTGAAATTGAAGTTCAGACCCTGCATAACTCTCTTTTTCTCTCTGAAAAAAAGGAAATAAAAAATTATAAGTAAAGAGGACGAAATACTTTTCGCTCTAAAATCCATATTCATTTTAAATAAAGAAGGTTTTAATTGCACAAAAACACTAATCACCAACAAATGCACTAAGAGAGTTTTATCATCAATCGTAACACACTCCTACATGTTTCGACCCTACTGGGTCATCTTCAGGGGGAACATTTTTGTTGTCGTTATACTAAGGTAGCACTTTATAGTTGGGTGAGAATGTGCTGTTGATTGTGTACTGCCTTGTTTTTGGAGACGTTGTTTTTTGCGGTCGGGACTGCAGAGGGTTAAATTTAATTAATTAATAATTAAATTTAGTGTTGCATTACATTCACGTTCAAGTAAAAATGTAGTCACCTTCCATCAGGTTTTTCGACTATAATTTTACGTGTTTTCTGCTTAATTAATGCAAAGAAGAAAGGGACGCTGCACCTTTAATTTACGTGTACTTTGCACATAGATCTACTGAGTACGAAGAACACAGCGTTCTATACTACTTCAAATAATTTAAAATCATAACATAAAAGCATTTTAAACGTGAAATGGAGCACAGCGGTTGTGGTAAGTGTGACCTGTTTTCGTGCGGATCCAGATTCAAACATGTTCTGAGAAACCGCCTAACTGTTTAGAGTTTCTTCTTCGTACCGACATGGATAAGATCTTTAAAGAGGACAGACCCGCCATCTTCCCTGTCACTATCCTCTAATCTCCTCCGACGCTTATATAACCCCTGGAAATGAAAGAGCTGCAACCAGTGCATCATTGAAGTTAGTGAATTTCGGCACATTTAAAGAGATCTAACATGCATGCTTATTTAAAATTCTGATCTCAACCCACAGGGGATGAGGACTGCTCGTGAAGGACTGTGCTGGAAGCAGAAAACCCATACCAGCCTCAAGCCTCTTCAAAGCCTGTAGACGTGCTTTCTAATATACCTGCAGGAAAAGAAATATGTAATGGCGAGGGAAGGATTACACAATCGGAGCAGGGAACTCACTACCCAACCTTGAATGATAAGAATAAGACCAAAGTTTAAAGCGTGTTGAGTAGTACTGAAATAAACTAGCTGCTAGATATAGGAGGAAAACATTCTGGGCCTGATATCCTCATTGGGAATTTTCTCTTCGCCACTGCATACGCAGAACAGTCATTTGGGAAGTCATTGCTGTCTAGCCTTGCATCTTTCCCACGTATTTCTCTATTTTATTTTTATTTCATTTGCGGACGCTTTCCCAGTTTCATGGGTTCATAATGTCGAATATGATTGTGAACATTAACCCTTTAAAGACGAAACGTATCTGTTTTATATAAGGACTCAGTGCCTACCGCGCTGTAAACACTCTCTACTTCGGTTATAAAAACCAGACTCTTAATTTGTTATAAGGCAAAAGTTGCTGTTTGTTCTGAGATCCGTACAAAACACATAAACGCAATGTGGGCACCACGTAGAATTTTTTAATGTTAAACCTGGTGGTACGTAAATTTACCGCTAGGCTTTAAAAGGTTAAAGTTGAACTTAAACGATGCGGAACGAAGCGATCCCAGCTTAAGTCAATCTCCAACACCAACATGTGCCTCGTAAGACTAAGAAAGGCCAAGTACAGCTCAGTCGTCACAGTCGGCATCCGAAATGTTAACGCAAATATTGTATCTCCGAACACGATCCAAAAATGCCAGCCATGGTGCCGCAGATTTATTTTTCAAAGTAATAACCTTCATCCCTTGGTAACACATTTACAAACAAATCTATGGGATCCTGTATTCCCTAACTAATCCGCACTCTGCTATTCGTCTACAGAATTACAAAGCATGACATCACGTGTGTCGAGTTACACTAACGGTGCATGTTCGAAGGCCCAGCTTCTGTCATCCGATCTATAAAGGCACTACACCAAAATCCCAAATTCTCTACCAATTGTACTGTGACACTGCGTCCTGATCCAAACTGCTTCTAACAAACATCATAAATAAACTAGGTGACCAGGCAGTGCCCCGCTATTTAAAAGAGGGCCTGCCGGGTTTAACACTGCAGAGACATGTGTTAGTGAGGGTAACAGGTATGCCTTGCTCCTGATCGTTTTTTGTACCCGGCGTGCTACGTTCCTAACTAATCACCTCAAGTTTCTGACTTGAGTGGTAGGATGAGACACAGTCGGTAGGGGGTCCTTGTGTAGCAACTGCATACACGTAACAGCACGTGTGGGCACACAGTGTAGACGTATATATGTTATATTATATTACTCTCACAGAAATTTATTTAAGCAAACCACATTCCCCTTTCATAACCACCTGCCACCAGGGTCCTGCTCTGCACAGTCTCTGAGAGTATGGCTTCTCCCAGACTGATACCTTACTACCATTGACGTAGGTTCGTTTCGCTTTCTTCGCTGGTCTAGTTTAACCTTTTAAAGCCTAGCGGTAACTTTACATACAACTAGGTTTAATATTAAAAAATTCTACATGGTGCCCACATTGCTTTTATGTGTTTTGTACGGATCTCAGAACAAACAGCAACTTTTGCCTTATAAAATATTAAGAGATTGTTTTTTATAACCGAAGTGGAGAGTGTTTACAGCGCGGTACGTACTGAGTCCTTATATAAAACAGATATGATTCGTCTTTAAAGGGTTAATCCGGTTAATAGCACGAACTGATTTCTAGCCAACGTAAGATACGTCGAAACCCGTTGTCAAGCATAGCAATGTCAGTAGACCTTTTATGGTTTTGTGTAAAATAGACAGTACAGTGCAGATCACGTATAGTCTCTGGTGTGTCCACTAAACAGCTGGTCAACTTTTTCTAACTTAGAATATTGAAATTCAAAGTGATATAATCTGCTGTAAGCAACCACAATTCCTTCTTTCTCTCTCGTGAAATTGCGACTGTCTAAATAAAGCTTTTTTCGAATCAGGGACTGCCACACCAACCATTTGCATTTACATACTGCTTTCGACGCCGTTTTTCTTACATATAGGCCTACTACACCTAACGAAAAAAATTATTGATTGAGCAGTCTTAGAGCAATTGCCTTTTGTTATGCTGAATTACACAAATTAAGAAATAATGTTCCACTCATGACTTCCTCCATCCTTTCCTACTGCTTAGCGAAATGTGGTTAATGATTCAAAATGGCTTTTGACATTACAAGTTCTAAAGGAAGTTCCAGCTCGCGGTGCACACATAAATTCATTGTGCAGAGATTTAACAGCGGATCTAGCTAGCGGTATGAACTTCACGTCACTGCATAGAGTTTCCTACAGAGTTTAACTTGCTGTGCAAAGGTAATGTTATCCTGTATATTTTTGCCCGAACGTTCGGCTAACAGTGCAAACATCAAGCAATAAGGATTTGAGTTCCTTGCACCATAATGACGCATACGTCGCCCTTCTTCAATGTGAAACCAAGCAACTTGGTGTAATTATCTGCACCTTGTCATGTCCCAAAGGATTTAAATCTTCATCAAGAAGGTTTTCCCGAGTAAATAACTCGAGCAAAACACGCGACGCTTAGTGACATGAAGTTACTGCTACTATATCATCGGGTCTGATAAAAGAAGTTACTTACAGCAGATTTCGGTTGAGCGGTTACTTTAACTGAGCCTGGACACTCACGCACAATAATTCAACTCGCAGTCTTACGATGTATGGCTAAGCAGCATTTGGCTACACACATTGCACGATCATTCACCGCTTAGTATAAAGTAATTTCAGACTTCTGCTGCGGTTTATGAGAGATCTTCGCTATTCTGCTATGTTACGTAGCGTAGATTGGTATTTATTTACAGGTGTTTTAGGACAAACTATCAGTCCGTTTCTGAAGGATCAGTCAGTCTTCATGGACTGCTTGACCATTAAAGAAGGGAAAGATAGGTTGGCCCGAAACGTCAATAACTAATTACAAATCTATGCTGCATAAAATCTCTGAAGAGCTAATATCGTGCTTCTTGTAACGCTGACTATACACGACATTCAGTCAGTAAACGAACTGACTGATGTGTGGGGATAATTACGTGTTAGGACAATAAGGAATACTAAGTTATGTCACCAGGCAGACCAGCAAACCTGTCACTCTTTACACCACTAACACAGAAACCCCTAGGGAAATTTTCAAGTCTCCTACACAAATAAAAAGTCATCTGCCCAATGATATCCTCGGATAGGAGCGGACTTAATACCCATGGCCCCACAGTCTTCTCTGAGAAGGGAAATTTCTGGGGTAGGTAAGCTGAAGAAATCTGCGACAGGTGAATCTTGCTGCAATTTGCATAGGCCCATACATGACAGGCAGGCAAAAATAATTTTAAGTGTATATAATGTCTTTACATCTGGTCCTAGGCTGATACGGCTCAGTTGGCAACTCCGCTGTGAACCACTTTGCATCACGCGTGTGGTGTCGGCTATAATCTTAACGGGCTACTCGATAAAAACAGTCGTCCAGGCGCGACGTTCAGGCAGTAAGCAGGTTCATTTGAATACAAGGAATATATGACAGTGGAATTATACTTGCTTAAATTCCCTCTTTTTCCCCCTTCCTGAACACCCTTCACAAGAGCCCAAGCCCCGGTTTTGCATTTCCTTTACATGTCATTACTTCATTATACTAACACAATCCTCTTGAGGATTTTAGGGGTTTCTCAAAGATTATAGACAAATACCAACACAGCTTCCTTTGTTCTAAAAGTAATTACTGTTATTACTCTCCCCCTTCTCTTTGACATATTAATACTATTTCTGAAATTCACAGCTCCTCCTCCGGCTTTCTGTTTCTACGGGCTTGTTCCTCTTCAAGACCATTGCTGCATTTCTCGCCTTTTAGCGCTTTTTGCTCTGCCTTGAAGAAGGAAAATACACATTATCTTTCAATAAATTCACCAGAAAAAATCGATTTTACAAAAATACAAACATTTATTTTATACTTTTTATATTTACAACATACGAGGCTGCATAACTTAATTGTGTAAAATTCTGCTTTGTATTATTAGTGGGCCTGCAAAGATTCCCTCATCTATCACTAATTACTCCCCGGAACTCTCCGACACTGAATAACTTGGACACTTAAAAATTCCCATTTGACTAGCTTCGATAGTCAAGCTTGTACAAAGAAATAACCCGCTGAAGTTACAAGTGAGTGGGACATTTGTAAAAACCGGGCTTTTAACCCCGTGTCCGGGACTCATAAACGAGGACTCACCGATGCACGTCGCTTTGTTGCATGTACTAACAAGTAAAAATTGGTATTTGAACGACGAACTGAATACTTTATCGGATTTAATTTTAACCACACGTGTGCTAGGCTTACCGCAACTGCACAACGGCTGTATATGCCTAAACCCTCGAAATCCCAGTGTAACTCGTATTTGCGTGGCCAGTTTCAACACTAAAATGCATATTCGCACATTCTAGTTACATGTTCAGTAATGTTCTTACAATAAATGTCCACCGCTTTACTATATAGCATTTAAAATTTTGTTTTTATTACGGTTAGTGTTCTGTGTGTGGTACCAATGAATATTTATGTGTCATGTATTCATTTCAATATTCAAAGGCTTAATCAGTACTGATTAAGCACAGACATGAGACCATCATTTCATAGACGTTGCAGTCAGATCCGTAATCTTGTGTTGAGTCGTCCCGTTGCGTTCAGGTTACAAATGAAAGCGCATACAATACAACACGGTCAGACACAACCTTTTAATGTACTGCGTATTAGTACATTATATGTACCATAATGATAGACGCCCTTACTTGTTCCATGATGGCGGGAATAGGTAGGTGGCTGGCTCAGAATCCAGGATCATGCCGACACTCCTAGGTCGCCTCAAGTTAGCAGCATCAACAACTATGTAAGAATTCGTCTCGGTGTCCTCCGGAGGAAAGGCGAAGCGACTAACATTGCTGTGTGTTTCAAACAAATCCACCCCGAACAGAAGCGCCGTGTTATTCCTGAAGCAGGGATATAAAGCTGTTTTAGTGACAACAGTAACAAACGTGATTCTACTTTAAAGTCTCAGCGCTAACACAGAGATTCCGTAAGTGAATGCCAGTAATTAGTGTTCAGATATTTATTGAATGTGGTGAGCAGACAGAAGAAAGCAATTTGTGGCCCATCAGTAATAACGCTCTTGTAATTCTGGTGTATTTCTCTTTTCGAATTGAAAGGTGTTTTAACGTGTCAGCTAAAGTGTACTTTTGCACATACGTATATGTCAGAGTGGTGACTTGGGAGAATATGATTTGTATATATCACCGCACTTTCGAACATATTGCTACATAACTTTGTTTAGAGTTGAAACAGTTCTGACACTATACTTTGAACTTTTAATGTGGCTGCTAAGATTTTCTCTCTTTCTTTCTGTGAACGGTACAGACAAAAATTAGTCGCTTTATCTTCAATGGTTTGTTCGTTTACGCTATTGTTTGAACACATTTATTGAAGGTTCAATAAAAATTTAAGAGGTTTATCTCTTTCTACGTAAGTAGAATGCAAGAACATTTCCTTGTTTTTCTTTCTTGTGAGTATATCTATAGATAATATGCGAACCCTGAGAATTTGACTAGTTTCTTCTATGTTTGTGGAACATTAAGGGAATTAAATGTATTTTTTCCTGTTACTTAAGCGCTTAGAATATCGCTTTATTCATGAAGATTCTGAACTGCTGGGGTACTGTGCTTTTCCGATTGCATTACATGCTAAACCTTTACCAACCGAGACAGCGTCTGCCCACAGAAGCCTCGAGCCTTCAGCAACATTCCTAGAAACAAAAATCATTTCTCGCAAATTTATTGATAAGGCATAATTTCAGACGTATTTTGCCTCGCTTAAATGCTTAAAATCTGTGGTTATATGGTACAATGCAACAAGCGACTAGGAATAAATATTTTTCTGTTGAAATATTTTTCTGATTTTATATGTGTAATATAAATTTCTGAAATATATGTTTCAAGCAGTTTGTGCCTAATGCTGGAAATTTAACATTACTTTCCCAGAAGCGGCGTTGAAAAATATTTCCTTCCTTATTTTCTATCTGACATGCAATTTAGGTAAGGTTTAAGCATGCCTCTTTAAAGAGATCTGACGGATATACGTGAAGATATTACGAATAGGAAACCAGCGGTAGTTGGTCATGCCTTGGCTTAGGCAGCCCTTTACCGACCTCTCGCCAGGTATGCCGGGGTTGACCCTGGGACGGGCTTCGCTCTTATTAACTCCATTTTGCACTGTCGCGGCCTTTTTATCAGTGACCGATGTTAATGTATTTATATATTACCGATTTTAAATAAAATTAGCAACAAAATTTAACCTACTTGAGAGAAAACACAATCCGTAGCCCTTCACATCGGGAATTGGGCTGGGGTCTAAAAATTCCTCGCCGGACAGAATTTTAGTACATTAAATTGCACCCAGGACCTTGTACTTGGACACAGATAGAAACGAACAAAGATTCTTTTGTAAATAAGGAATTTATATTCATTTGGCTCAAGACATAGTGCAAGGCAGACTCGTGTGAATTCGGTTATTAATATTCGAGCGTCATAAACGACGCTGAATTTCATGATAAGATGAACGACTCTTAGATTCAGAAGAACTCTACTCCAGTGAGATAAGTAGGTAACTAAGAATCTTTATGCCGGCTTAAATGTGTCCCAAGTTTAAGATCTTATTTCTACCTTAAAGTTCTGTAAAAGTTCAATAAGAACCAACAGGAAAACTTTCACAACCTTGTGAGTTATTGAACATAGATATTTGCTGTAGATACTTCGATAAGTGTTAGTGGTAAGACTGGGAAGTTATAAGAAACGGTAGAATGTAATAGTAGAATCTAGTGAGAAAACAAGTTCTTACTTGAATGTGGTGTGGTATTTGAAGTTTTCCCCGAGGTCAGCAGCCAAGGAGGCGAGAGTGAAACCGACGCTAGCTGACAGCGTGTTCAATACCAGTCCTAGTGACACCCGCTGCGACTGAAATTAAAATATCCAGCCATCACGAAAGCGTTAAAAGGGAGCCGCCAACTTGTTAGAACAGCCCTAGTGCCTTTCACACCTACTGCGAACTCGTGCGTCCACCATGATGCTAACACTATTTGTAGGAAATTTAAAAATTACAATATATGGGTTACTTCTAATGTCATAGTATTTAAAATAACCATCGGCGAAAAGAAGTGATTAATTAAAAATCTGAAACTTAGCACGCTCACAGAGACATGGTGATCATATAAGAACAATTTCTTCCTTACGAAAGGAAAGCGGGCACAAAAGAAGAAAAAATTTTTTCCTATACATTTACCGAAACACCTTCTTGCAAAAACAACATTTACAAATCTTCAGGTTATTAGTTCCAGCCTTTCACTTAAGCCATCATTTTGTTGTGGAAGACGGTGCTTTGGAGTATATACGTATCTGACTACAGTATTACTGGGAAGTTTCACCTAAAAATTAAAAAATTGTTTTCATATTAACATAGAGCCATGTAAATATATGTTGTAGAATTTCATAAGCAGGTAGCTAGGAATGCTAATAGGTGGCAGCAGATGTTTGACTTGCCATCTTGCATATAAAACTTACAGCAGAAAACCTGGAATTAGCAGCCACATCCCTGGATACTTTGTACATGTAATTCACTTAATACATACAATTATTATTTAGAAATTTTTGCGTAAAATTCTCACCTGCACTAACTGTTGTAAGCCCAGCTTGGACACCAACAGTTTGTCCACAACCCCTGTAGCAGATGACGTAAATATAACAGACTTATTTAGGCGAATAGCTGGATACTGCCCCACAACTTGCCGCTTATGGAGTTCGAAAGTGGAATTGAGGATCCCCATTACGTCCCACAGCTCATGGCCAAAAAACGAAGTTTGGTTTGCCAGTTTCTGTACGGAGTGGGCAATCTGAACAGCATCTTTCCCCTCTGAGATCTGGAATATAAAAAAGACCGTAATCTGCCAATGGTGACAGGGCGGCACCATTTGTGCTAGATCTGGCGTGATCTAATGTAGCTAATAATTTGACGTTAATATTTTATGACTTGTAATCATGTTTGTGTTAAAGAAACGTCACTGGCTTGCAAAGAAATTTTTTATCACTCTGATCAGGGGGGAGGGTACTAGTCGTATTGTTTGTGTTCTTGTATTTGCGATACAGCTTAATAACTGACAGAGGGAGGTATGCGGTCGATGCTTAATATTGCAGCTCGGTAGTCACTAGTCATCTGCATTGGAGAGATAGCCTTCCTTGTACTCACGGTTAAATTCACACCTTTAATAGTGTTCCTTAGTCAGTAGAGGTTGAATTCTGTTTAGCACGTTGTGAGAGGACGCTGCAATTTTCTGTCACATGCTTCCTGCTTATTGTTCATAATGAAACTGGCTCATCCCTTCCAAATCTATTAAAAGAGTAGATACAGCGTCCTAGTTAATGAAGTTTAAACAAACAACCTGGTATTCTCTGGCAAAATCCGGCTTTGCCCAGCGAGGTTTTCAATATACGCGGTTTAAAATAATTCAATATATATGGAAAATTTTGCTGAACACTGAAAATTTTAAACACACGCAGATAAACGCGGGTGGTTACTCAGTCAAATACAACAAAAGCTGGCAGCATCAGCTATCCAAGCAGTGTGGAAATGTCTTTGTCCAAAAATGTAAGAACTTTGAGTGAATGGTGGGTAGAGTTTCCATAAGTTTCCGGGGTTAGGCAACCCTAACTTTCCTACCAGAAATATGCACCATGACATTTGTACAACTCTTCATGGTTATTTCCCTTAATTCTCTCGCCGGACGTGATTCCCTGTGTTCTGTATATAGGATAAGCTTTGCCCCTTTCAGGTAATCATCCTCATCAAAGAGACGAGAGTCTTTCAACGCAGATTTACACTATTTGCTTTCAGACGTGGAAACGGCTTTGCACAAAGCTCACAGTGTGTCTAATGAGAACGGAGAGTGGAGCTTCACAGAGTCATAATTTAATGAAACACCAAAATTGAAATAGCTTGACAGTTTTTTCACAAAGTTCTTCAATTTAAAATTTCATGAAGTCCCACTCACTTTTTCTTCTGTCATTATGCGGGTTACGAAAAGACGGAAGTAAAAAAGCGATTTTAGTAGGCACGTTAGAGGGATGTAAACGCGCCTAGAATACAAAACAACGGCCTGGCTAAATCTGCTGGGAATACGAAAATGTTTTTGGCTTTAATCATTCTTAAACAGAGGGATGAATTTTTTGAAGTGTAAGTTGGTGTACTGAGTTACTAAGAACGGTAGAATATTCAATCACTCAGAAAACACACTTGAACTTTTTTTTTTTTCACTTTTAACTCACCGTGCATTTTATATCAGATGAAAAAGCAACCAACAAATGCACTGTACTTACTTATTCAACTTTTTACTCTGCTTTTCCCCGACATGTTTCGGCGTAGCAAGACGCCATCCTCAGGGGGTCGTATATAATTAAGACATTATTTTCCTCAGGCGATGTTTTCCACACATGTGAAATTGTTAAAATATAGCTATATGCTATATTTTAACAATGTTTCAGCTAGCGAGATATTTAGCATTATATTTCAATTTAACGTAAGTAATATGTAGAAATTTTGAATGACACTGTCATCTGCGGTTTGATTCAAAACACAACATCCTGATTTACGTAAGGAATTTCGAAAGGCAAGGAGACCATCACAAGCTATTTCACGCGAGATTCGAAAAGAGTTTCCATTGTTACAAGTGTAACGTCACTGCTACACGAATCCGCTGTGTGGGCCACTTCCAATAAGCTGTCAGAATCACAAATACAACTCACTTCCTCCTGGACTGCTCCAATCCACACGTGGGTACAGTTGGTATAATCTGGCATGTCTCCAATGAAGCTGTTCCCGGACGCATCACAGAACCATTTGGCTTCGCCTAAGGCCTTGTTAGGACAAGGTCGACTGACGCAGGTTCCAGGGCACCCGGTCCAACTAAGGTCGTACTGGTCCTGAGCGTTGCAAGCATTTGAACATCCAGTGGGCACGGTTGTTGTAGACGTTGTCGTGCTGAGTTTCGGAGAAACTGGTCGGTCGCTATCGGCATGCGTGTCATTGCCTTCAGCTACAACAGACACATTTTCGGCACCTGGCCCGTAGGCAGAAGAGCTGTTTAAATAAGAACTGTTAGCAGAGTCATCTGCTTCCGTGTATGCAGACGTGTTCTGGGTAGAAATATTGTCCAAGTACTGGCTTACTGTCATTTCGAAGTGAGTGCTGCTCGAAAGATTATTCGTGACAACATCCACATCAGTTTTTAAATAGAAGTTTGGAGCAAATCCGGTTTCAGCTGTAACGTCACCATTCTGTGTGATAAACTCTAACTCCCTTCTTTGGTACCTGTTTTCTAAATAATTGTGTCTTTCTTCAGAAATTTTCTGGCTTTGAATCTTCATTGCTGCCGGTCCGCGACTCGCACACAAGTCATGTACATCCTCCCGTTTCGCTTCTGTACTGGATGGATTCTGGGGAAGCTTTGCCAGCACATGAGTTATGGGAAGCTTACTGTCGGGTTTATTTGTTTCTGTCCTGAAACTGTTGGGAGGACAGCTCACTGTGTCACGTGACAAGCGTGCGGAATGAATACTAGTGCCACGACGTTCTGTCTTTTCTGGGGTTGCCGGAACTGGCTCTGGGTTCCCGAGAAGTCCCATGCCCGTGTTGAAAGCTTTAGTCCAAGCAGCTGTTTTACGCAGGTTGTGATTGTGTCCGAAGTACATGTTCTCACTTGAACCCAAAAGTTTCGTCTTCTTTGAAATCAGACAAAGTTTCCAGCAGGAAGACTCTGCAAACAAAGAGAAAAACCATGCAGTTCCAGCATCTCTACCAGTACCTTAGAAATATTCTCCTTATATATTTTAACTAAGTTCTATTAATTATGGTGGCAACGCAAGATAAATTTGTGAAATGATGTAAGAAACAAAAAATATGGCTTACCTCAATAAGTAATGTGGAATATTGGAATAAACAAGCAAGAAATGCAAAAACACATGTCGTCCTAAATAATATAATCTAAGCCACATATCTAATCAGCTGACAGTACTCATCTCCTCCTCAGAAGATAATATTTGTTCATATTTTCAAGACATTTCCTGCTTTTATGGAATCCAGCATTTCATTTCTCTGTTTATAGACCCCTAACCACATTCAAATGAATCTACTGCTAACATTCCCATGTTCTTTGTGTTAGGCCCATTTTCAAGTGAGCCCTTCCCTTCAGGTGTTGTGACCAGAATTCTCAATCATTCTCATGTTCCATAAGAGTGCTTGCTATTGTGCTGAGCTAACCTCTTTGATCCAACTATGATAGTGTTAAATAATTTATATCCTGTCCTGTGTGTCAGAGGGTTGCAAACTTCATATTACAAAATGAGAAACTCCAGAATTGTGCCAAGCTTCCTGCACCAAAGGTAATTGTAATTATACATAGCATAATTCAGAGGATCAAGCGGTGGCACAGTTGGTTGAGGCACTGCGCTACAAACGGGAAGGTCACGGGTTCGATTCCCGATTGTGTCATTTCGGCCTCACTATGGCCTTGGGTCAACTCAGCCTCTAACAGAAATGAGTACCAGGAATATTTCCTGGGGATAAAGGTGGCCGCTGCAAAGGACTGACAACCTTACCGCCTTCATGTGCCGATTGTGTAAAAATCTGGAAGCCTCAACCTCCTGGAACCCTCAGGGCCTGTCCAGCCCTGTAATGGAATTGCTTTACCTTTTTAATTCAGAAGATGGTCTCTTAATCTCGCGAGACTGATCCATTGGAAATAATGAAACAAAAATACCATTTCCGAACGCATACGGAATATAGATTTTTCTTAAGAACAACTAAGTAAAGTGACTGAAGTTACAAATATTTACGGCCACCAAGTAAACAAAATCTCCGTATGACGTAGTGACAATACTTTGTGCAATACACAATATTTTTAAGGTCGGTGCTAGATAATACAAGATTCGAAGCGACATAGAATAACTAATTACATGGAGCAGAATCCTCTTCGAGAAGCTAATACTCCTTCCCTAGCCAAAAAAAAAAAAAAAAAAATCCCCGCGCTTTGTGGAACCAGAAGGTTCATTGTCGTATTCACAACAGCCCCTCACTTGCTCCTGTCCTTAGCCACATCAATCCAGTCTACGTTCTTCCATCCTATTTCTTGAATCTCCCTTTCAATATCACCCTCCCATCTGTACTTACGTCTTGCAAGTAATCTCTTTCATTAAGATTTACCCAATAATCCTGTATGAGTTTCTCCTCTTCCCAAACGTGACACATCTCCCGCCCCATCTTATTCCCATCGATTTAATCACGCGAATAATATTTGGCGAGGAATGCTGATTATGGAGTCCCATGTTGTGAAATATTTTTCCGGTCTCGTGTTATGTCCTCCGTCCTGATCCCAAATATCTTCCTCAACACTCTCTACGCGAAAACCCGCAGCCCACACCCTTCCATTAATAGAAGAGACGAAGATTCACACCCGTAAAAATCAAAGAAAGTTTAGTCTTTATATTTTTAGATATCAAAGGGAAGAAGAGAGATTCTGAACCGAGTGACAGCAGACACAGCCCGAACTTAATTTTCTCTTAATTTCTTCACGCATTCAAGTAGTTGTGTTGCGTATTATTACAATATACACATGTATACTGCATGTACGTGTAAGTAATTTCTTAACAATTACATTATACTACCCTAAAAATTTACAAACTTTCTGGCGTAATTGGCATAAACATGTGCATAATCAAATAAAACGGTTTAAAAAATACTTGAGAAAATTCTTCAACTTTGGTATGACTGCATTAATAACATTGTACTGAAGAGGATGTTAGTTTAATTCAGGAGGATGAGCACGGCAAAATATTGGACCGGAATGTTTCAAGTGTATCCGTCTACGAGTACTGCAACGTCAAAAGCCAAGAAACAATTATAGGCTTATTAAATGGTTAATAAGAGGAACGTCTCTCAGACAGCAAGTGCATGTAACTAGCGTAATGCTGTGGCAGCACTACGTGCGTACAGGCACTGAACTTGGTTCTTCGTTTCGTCAAATTACCTACTTCTATCCACCGGCATTGCCCGCGCCGTTCTGTTGGGCATATACTCCTAGGCCTAAAGCCACGCTAAATTTGGCATAACGCTGCTTTAGATTATCTCATTCTGCTACCCAAGCGACTAAGTAAAACAGAAATAAAATATCCAGCAGGACAGTCGGATAAGGAAAAAATTCGATCACTGAACCGATCACCACATCAGTGAAGACTTCTTCGCAACAAAGAACAGTGAAATTTTCGGCCCGCCGTGGCGTAGGGAAATTTGTAGGAAGCAGGAATATGGATTGAAAGTTACCATTTTTCAGTCTACGTATTATATGAAAATTTAAACTAATAGATAATATTTTAAGGCGGATTTGGGAAAATACCATATTTCTGTTCACCTATTACGATGTATATATACATTTAACGAGGAATATAAAGTATATTTTTATAACTCATATCAAGTGCATGTGACCCTGAAGTTTAACCGCATGTTTCGAAACACCTTAAATAATATGAAAGGCTGGGAGTTGCTTTGGTGCTGAGAGAATAAAATACGTACAGTATTACGTGTTACGGTGTAACTCAGCTGCTCTAGACACAGCCACGCATTCAGACGTTGCACAATATTTGGCATAGGCCTTTCAGCATCGTTCTGATATTTAGCACAATTGTATAGAACTACTATTTACGGGCATATTTGGCCTTCAGGTTTTGCACTGAAATAGCTTTTATTTGTCAGCAGTGGCCTTAACAATGCTGCCAGTAGAACAGTACGTAACGTTGGTTAATAGGGTGAATTTAACTTCTTTAAAATGGCATATAGTTAATTACAACGGACTGTAAATTATCTGGAAGGAAGTGTTAATGCCCTAGTTTCAGACACTAGCCAGGAATCCTGGGGTGTCTGAGAAAAGTTATGAAATATTTCAAGAGAATCTGTGTTCGGCCAGTTCCGAAAAGACACTTTTCCAATCGAAGCGTTGCGGCTTTATACAACTGGCTCAGTGAGATTTGACATACATGAGCCAATTTATAGCAATTTAATATAAAGGCATGATGTTTCTTGAGCTGTTAACTACCAAACTGTAATTACAATGCCGTAAAACGAACCCGTACTCTTCTCCTCTGACAAACAAATAATTTAGCTTAACCGATCTGAAGTGCGCTGTAGCGACATTACGGTGTGACTCTGGGACTGTGCCATAAGGTAGAGGTGCGTGCAGCCGTACTGTTCGTGGTGTTCTTCTCCGTCCCTCAGACATGAAAACATAATGAACTGAATTCGTCACCCCTTCGTGTTTAATTCCTGGATTGCAAATTACTGTAGGAAAACTGGATATTGGGAGATAGCGTGGGGGGTTCGAAACTAATTACCATTGTAGCAAAACAGAGCCAACTTATGCACAATACTGTGCATAAGTTGGCTCTGTTTTGCTGTACTGATCATATGCACGGAAATTAATAACATAAAATAATTACCATTGTGTTTGTTGTCAGAACCAACATAATCAGTTGTTGTGTTCACAGCACTCTGACATGTGTAATAACGGTTCCGCCATTTTGATCAGCCAGTGCTGTAATGACGAATATGCAGATAGGGATCTGACCTCTGAGAGAAACTCTCTTATTATGATATGATATTATTAACATTGAAACAAATGTAGGAGATAACACGCTTCCTATGTGTACCGACACACAGCGGATCAACTCAAACACCACTTGTAGCCAGTTACTACTGAGTAGACAGGGATTCGAAGCCCGGATAACAAAATACAGTAAGGTTCGTAAGAGTTGTTTTCTACATTTTAACACTCTAAACACAGCAGGTCACGGCGAACACTTCAGATATCCAGCAATGTTTAAACGTAAAAGTCGATTTCGCAACAGTCATGGAAATAGCTGTCTCCACCCTGACATTCTAGAATTGGTGGCGTGCCTGATCTGTGCATAAACATTCGCCAGTGACACACATCATTCCGCTAGTGTACAAGTGAGTGGAGATTCAGATTTATTCCAGCATTTTATCTAATTTGCATTAAAGAGATGCAATGAGCGCATAACTGGATTATAATACGAAATATATTTTGTTTTCTTTTTCTCCATAAAAATAATTATCTTTCTATTAAACAGAGAAATAATTCCCTATGGTCCTTCCCTTTGCACCAGTATACCTCCACAAGTCTATTCATGAAAATGTATAACCATGTTATTCTCACCGTATTAAATTTACAGTTTTGGCTGCTGGAGATTAATTTGCTACGTGAATATTCTTAACTTTATTTCGAGGCTAGTACTGAGACAGCTAAAATAATTTGTGCCCTTTAAGACAATTTATGTAGACAAAAGTAAATGTAAATTTGTCCCTCTACACACAATAAGGTGACATGAATATTGGAAATATGCCTCCCCTCACCCCTAAACTTAGAAACAGATGGTAGTGGGTGATTAATTTCACATAAAAGTCGCTTTACTCAGTGCGAAAGAGCTAGTGGTAGTCATTTAATAAAAGTCTGGCTGGACATCAGTGTTAGTCTTGACACCTTGGTGAAGACAAAAACCTTCGGCGTTTCCTGGTTCCTCGGTCGTCAATCCCGAAGCCTGGTCACTACACCGATTAAGATACTTGTCGTGACAAGGGTAACGTTGTGATCACATTCATTCAGGAGCGAATTTAGGCCCAGAGTATGTCAGTTTTGAAGCATGTTGGGCTCGTACTAATTACGACAGAGCAAATAATCCTTCTCTACATGAATCGCTTACAGCCAACCTAATATACCTAGGCCTTTGCTGTGAAGTGCGTTTGTGACTACATTTAAAGTTTATCGGTAAATTAAAATTTCGGCGAGCAAGTCGAAGGGCAGTGGTTAGTGTACTGCAACACTCGAGTTGATATGAACATTTCTCTACACTCTGTCCACACACTACTTCGTGTATACATCTGATGCTCACAATACACTGATTATTTTCCCTTAACATCATTAACAATTTGGTCTGTATATTTGAGAAGCACTGTGTTCTCTGAAGTGTGCAAACTGGTGACTTAGAAGTAATTCAGGTTAGTTTCACGAATGAACGTGACCACTGGGTCCATGTGTAATGCTGTATCATTCGGTGTGTAGTTGACAGCGAAGGCTGCTGAAAAGGGTTAACCCAACCTGTTATTGCGATCCGACAATGCATTTCCCAATCAAATGTGAAACTGTGCGAAATGGAAGTGATTATAATCTGTAGAATCAGTTGAAATACTTTTCAAGACATTGGCCAAAAGTAGGTGCCAAAAGCGCTTCCTCGAACTTCTTATTTATAGCCAGTCAGCTGATGATGCAGGGACAAAAACCTTCCCAAAGTGAGCTCCAGAAGAGGCAAAAAATCACCAGAACGAGCACGTTCTTTCCGACAGACAACAAAATAAATATGGTGTCTAGACGAAAGTAAGTTCCCGAGGAATATTTAGATCTTTTCCAGCAGGGAGCCCCAATTTCATGTATTAAAGCTCAAGGGATAGAAAGTAAAATGTAATTGAAAAACCCTTATCGTACTTTGCCTCAGTAACAAATGATGTTCTTTTTTTTTATTTAGAAAAGCATTCTTTCCGTTATTTTTATCCTCATCATCCCGAATCAACTAGCTAGAATGTAACGCAGGATATGGTTTCCTAAAACACGTTCTTGAAGGAAAGATAGAAGGAAGAAGTGATGGAAATAAGTGAAAGAAGGCGTAAGCAGCTACTGGATGACTTTAAGGAAAAGAGAGGATGCAGGAAATGGAAAGAGGAAGCACTAGATCGCACTCCGTGGAGAACTCGTTCCGGAAGAGGCTATGGAAGTATCGCAAGACAGACTACACAATGTGCGAGTGCATGAATATATGCACAAATTATCATCCATGTCAGTCACCGTCCATCTAAAATCTTCTGTCACGCCCAAAGACCTTTATCATATTTTATCCGTGCGACAGGCCAATACCAGCCCGAACATCCATAGATGGTTAACAGGACTGTAAGTGTTTACCTCATAAAGTAAGTCACACCTTTTCTTGTGCTATTGGCCTCGAGGTTTCAGGCTAAGCGAATTCTGAAACCTCGGATTGAAATTTCGCCTAGTGCATGAATGTTTATTTTTCTCATCTGTGTCAATTATGTTGCTCCTCACCAGCATCATCACACATTGCCCGTTTTTAGTTGGATGCCTCCACCTGCAGGTAAACACTTCGGTTGAATAATTCATGATAGTAATTCTCAGAGTCTGACAGACCTGCGAACCCGAGATATAAACACTCTGAGACGAAAAACAGGTCACTATTTTGTTTATCTCCAGAGTGCCAGCGGCGTGGCGTGAAAGCGTCGCGCTTTCAGAGAAGGCAGATAACGAATATAGACACCAAGCCGTTGACATCAAAACAAACATAACGCATCGCCAGCGCTGAAAATGCTGAGAGCAATCCAGCGTTTATTTCAATTCCGTTAAGTACTTCCCTATAATGTTAGCACTCTGCAAATATCAAGACTGAAAGTGACAGGGCTTTGGCTTCCAAGAACAGGCAAAAGGGAAGTGCTGTTAGGCGCTATACCGATGTACGTTATTAATTAACATTAAGGAGAGAGATCTAAGCTAGGAATATGCGTAACAAGATTGGAACAACTACTGACAGAGTCTGAGAGTACTGTCTTCTGGGTTATGACACGGCCTTGTTACCGGTCCATCGGTACCATAGTTTTGGAAGAACATACTTCCTTCCTCTTTGTCCCCGAAGTTGGTGACAATATTTTCGGTCGAATTACGGGCATCCACGAACCAGCTGCAGCACGCTTTCATGACCGTGAAGAATGCATCATGAATTTCCACGGCGCTCAGTACTTCAAATATTACTGCCGCAGGATTTCTTTCAGACAGTGTTTTGAAATTACCCACTGTAACTACATTGTATTACGTAACTAATTCTCTGCATTGAAAAATCTATTCATGAGAACTTTGTACTTATTGACCTGGTTAAGTTATTCCCCACTTTTTGGAACCCAAATATCTAGCACAGTATTTATGATTTCTTGCATAATAATCAAACATAAAAATTTAAACAAAGTTCTTCAAGAATTCATATTCCTGTCATTAGCAACGCACACCTTGCAGTTTGAAACATTAACGTTGCTGACTTCGTTTACCTTACATAAATACAAAAATAATATAAGAATAAAAGGCTACCTTTCAGGGCCTGTATTTATCCCCGTACTCGTGCCAAATAAAGACCAGCTGGGTCCGACAGGCAAAGCTACTCTATCTGGTCCAAATGAGTAGGTCTTGACAATATACTCAGCCCGAGGACGGGGCCGAAACTCCCTCAAAACCTTAGGGTCTTATTACTACATCTATTAATTTTTTTAAGTCCAGGTGACCCTAAATTCCACGAAGGGAATCATAAGAAATGGGACACCATTGTCAGAAAATTCTATAATTGAAATAGCCTTACGTTCACCTGTTACAAGCAGCGCAATGTGAACGTCTGTATGTTTGTCATTAATGTACTGTTAACATACGGTGGGATTCAGCGTCTCCTCTTGATTGCCAAAGCGATTATGTCTCTATCTACATTTTCAGTCTACACTCACTAGTGCGTAGCCGTACATACTGCAGTTGATTATTGTGCTGTATAAATATCTGCATTTTTGTAATTAACATCTGATTCTATACCTCCTCTTAATGGCACTGAAAATTTAGGCCGTTGCGGAAGTTCAAGCTTGTATGATGAATGTATGATTCATTAATTTCCGCTGATTTAAGGTACAACTGTGTACGTGTGTGAATATCTGTATACTTTTACAATCAGTAAGTATAAATACGGTTAGCATGACGTACGAATCAAACATATAAAAAGGTCAAAGTTAAAAGGTAAAGTGCACCCTAGGGCACACCATGAAAACCCAGAGGAGTAAATAGGGTACAGCCCTACCCTTTTTTAACCTCGGAAGCTAGATGGGGACGCATGTTCAACTCCAAGCCCCAAGCCCGGCTACTTTACTCCCAGCAAAGAGAACCGGTACTCATTGCACAGGAGCCTGGGTGGGCAACAGGGCCTGTCTGGATGGGTGACGGAAATCTCGCCTCTACTGGGCATCGAACCCCGCACGGTCCAGCACTTAGCGAGAATCAAACATGTATTTAAGTAAGAACTTATTCTCACAAATTCAACATTCCTATTAAACAATTTTTAATAATTATGATTTTAATATCTTAACGTTAAATTTAATATTGTGGAAAAAATTATCTACTCATGCATCATAAATTAGAAAATGTTTGAAAGGGTGTAATCTGAAAACCTGAAAGGAAGATCTCTCTTGGGAGACCTAGGGGTATGTTATAATGCAAATATTAAGATGATTTCTAAATAAATTAGATGTGAATGTATGAACTATATTTATCTGTCTCAGAATAGAGTCGCGTGAAGGGCTGCTTTTAAAGCGGTAATAAAACTTCCAGTTTTGTAAAAAGGCCAAGAATTCTTCCTTTGACTAAGCCACTCTTAAATTTTCGGGGAAGAACTTGCTCCATGGAGCTAGTTAATTAAATAAAATCCTCTAATTTCAAATTTAGAAGAACATTAAACGAAATCCAGGTGTTTAACCCACTATGCCACATGCAATAACGTCTGCCATTGACTACAGATTATGGAAAAATTAATCGACAGTTTTATTAACGGAGTTCCGTATATCGTCGTGAAAACATTCATATTGTTAGGGCGTGCACATAATTTTTGTAGTTATTACCGCTGAATTAATCGCGGTGCAGTTACTAATAAGCGAGGCTTACCCAAGTAGAAGCAACTTTATCAATGAGGTAAAACTTAAATGCCCACTCCTTCTGTGGCTATCAAATTTTAGTATCTTTTTTTGTACCAGAACCAAATATAACACCACTCCTTCCACCAAGAACCCCACTGCACCTTCCTTACTCTCTCCTTAAACTCATCTTAGTATTTTCATAATATGCCCTTCTCAGGACTACAAAGTTATCAGTTTCCAAGGGGCCACACCAGGTGGCGTGTTACATGTCCATATCTCAGTAGCTTCCCAGATTTTGTAACTGTGACAACAAAACATAGGTGATCTGCACATACAAAGTTCTCTATTGTTTGGGAAGGAACGTTTCTCTCTTTGCAAAAATTGTCAGTTCACTTGCAAATTAAGAGACCGATTTCCATAACTATGGAAAAAACTGAAAATTTACTTTCTCGCAACTTCATTCTTATTATTTTGAAGATCTTACAGGTGGCTAAAAACTTTAGATTAGAATAATGAAACTCATATAGACACTCAAAAGTTGTAGTCATTATAAAGCAGCGTTAGGTAGTCAGAGGAAGGACGCTGAGATAGATATTTCAAGTTTCACAGATGTTATTTGTAATAAACTGCAGTTAGCGTAAAAGTGCAAACTCGTATAAAACGCAAATACTTCTACTTTAGATTTGTCTTTACACGTAAATATAGTTCACCGTTTGTTTTGGAAAGTAAACTTCTAAATGGAAGTTGATAATTCAAAGAATTAAGACAGCAAATGAAAACTAATTGCTTTTGAGCTTGCTGTGCCTGAACTTTCTGAAATTTGCAACGTAACTTATCAAATGTGTGTCTGAGTGCATGCCAATTTTCTTGTTTTACTTAACTCAGCAGGAAGCAAATGTTTTAATCTGATATGTATAGAAGTGAATCTGCAATGTTTGTTACTGGCTTTTCAGCAGATCTCTGTTGACACACGTTTCTAATTCAAAACACCCCATGAGAAAACCTCCTACATATCGCCAGGTGTATCGTAAAGTTTTGGATAAAGTGTATGCCCATCTGGTAAGGTCTGTCGCAGCAAAAGATCGACACTGGCAATGAGAAGAGACACACTCTGCAGGCAATAAATGTGGAACGAGAAAATAGCTAATATGCTGTAAAGTTCAACACAGAGCACAAATGTGATTACACCAAACACAACTTGTGCACTGCGGCTGCACTCTGCTCCTGTATATACTGTTCAGAGCGACTCAACATTTCTCTTCTTTTCTTTTCTTTTTTCTTTCCTTTCACTTCATACTAGTTACTTTACTTTTTTCTCACTTTCGAAACGAAATGCAGACAGCATGTGCTATTTGGTTTCCTACATCTGTTTTCTGTCTGAGAGACCGTCTGTCTACACGTAACAAATAACAGCCCTTGGACGAATTCGAATTTAATACGATATTGTGGGGTTGTCCTAAAATACGTTGACTTTTCCAAAATAGGTTAAATCCCGACAAAATTAGAATATTTTACATAAAGTTTTATATTAATGAGTCGCTGGGTGCATCTAGAGACTAGTTCAAGGCGTTTGTCTTAGGAAATCTGTCTCGAAGAAATGTTAAAAGAGTAAAACACAGATATCATACGAGTACCCAGGCCTCTTTTTCCGCAGGATTTAATTGTTATATGGATACTCACAAAAAGCGGATGAAGGCATCAGGATATTTTGCCTGAGAATACATTTCCTAATTTGCTCACAATGATTGTCTAAAATACCTGTAAATTTTGTAATTCTCCTGGCATATAAAATAAGCAGTGTATCTATCTGAACATTTGTTTGAAGGAATTTGTTTATTCATGCCTTAACACAGAATTGAATTTTGTACGAACTAGGTACATATTTTAATTCCTTGATTGGTAAATTCTGGTTATGATATCCTCTTTTATTTTAAGTTCTATACGAAACTTGGGTATTGTTCAGTGAGTTAAACAATGCATTTTCTTTTTAACAAATTTTATTAACAGTAAACATACAAAACTCCAAAAATTTCGTTTATTATTATGTTATGTAGAATACCCATACCATTTCGAATATAGTCCTAAAACTTGCAGATGTTGTCAACAAGTTATATGTACTCGATTTTAAGCTTTCACTGTGAGGTGAGTGCCATTGTTTGGTTTTTGGGTAATTCCACGATGTGCGAGGTGAGTTAGCTGACGGCGTTTTGGAACCCCCTGTGGGTCCCATCTTCCCTGGTCGTTTGACCACAGTGAACGTGGGACCCACAGGGAGTTACGAAACGTCGTCAGCTAACTCACCTCACACATCATGGGATTACCCAAAAGCCAAGAAACAAATTGTAAGTATTTTGTATCATGATTCCTTCTGCATTACACAGTCAGGTTTAACAGACTTTGAGCTGATAGTCGACAGACGGAGAATAAAATTAAATGTAGCCCACTTCTAGTAAGGATTGCTAGGATATTAACTACTTATTTCGTCATATTACGAAAAGAAATGGTTCCACACAAAAAAGTGATTGTGTTGAATAGCATTAGAATTCTAATCTATGTAAATGTATATATAAGCTTGTGAATTTATTTACACTTTTATTAAAATAATCAGACCTAACTAGCAAATATCATATTTTAATTAACATTTAGTATTGATGTTTCTCACTCTTTCCACAGAGGATTCCATGGTTAAAAGGCTGAAATGAGAACTTGCATTTTTGTTGGGTTCATTCAGTTACGTAAGACATGTCAAAGCACTTGGTACCATCATTGGTGAGGTTGTGTGACCCAAATAAATTTACATGAATTTCGTTGCTGCGTGTAAATTCAAATATAGCACCTCCAACTACGGCTTACAATACCGTGATCTCGGGATCCCGAATACCGGAAGTACCGTCCTTTTTTTTTCCGGTATTCAAACACAGGTATCGATAAAGAAATATTGGTTTTTCGGTAGCGAATTATTTCCCAGACTCAATAAAGATGCTATAATGAATATTATACTTCTCTTAATAAAACGCCTTTCTCCGTCAGAAATTGGTGAAAAGAATTCAACCTTACAAGACCATCAGTGTTCCACAAATTCTCTCCAAAATAATTAATTGCCTGACTCTAATGAGATACAGTCTTTAAAAGATAAAATTGAGTAGGCAATTAATGCAAGACCTTTGAATGTGCCTGCTAAAAAAGTTCAAAGCCTAGAAAATATGGTTATAAAGGAAATAAGATTTTGTAGAGATGACGGAATAAGGGGGATAAACCTGCACTCGTCTACGACTGTCTCAGTACAATAGTACCATCCAGCGGCGTTTTCTGCTGCCAATCAAATATGTACCAAAATTGGATCCAGTTTAAAGGACAACACTATTAATTGCTTATGTTTCTTAAAGAGTTCACTTTATTCGGACAGGTAGCCTGGATGCGCAAACTGTTTATGTTTAAAATTTGTTATATTTAAATTTGCAGTATCAATATGCATACTTTTTGATTTTCCAGTAACTTCATTTTTAACAATTCCTTCATAAGATTTGTTATTGTAATAGAAACTTGACTTAAAACATGAGTTCAAGTAATTATTTGTTTCTTCCTTATGTCATTGCACCTAACTGTCATTAAAATATGTTTGGAAAAGTGTTTGTTTTTGGAATATCGGCATCTACACCGGTATCCCAGTTTCATAAATTAAAAATACCGAAATAGCGGTATTAAAATTTTAACCCCTATTGTGAGCACTAACTCCAACATTTAAAATCCAGAAAGTTTTCGGGGCCAATCTATTTTCAAGTAGAATTTCTTTTTTACCTTTGACGATCACAGTCAGAGCTTCTTTTATATTACTTTGTGTACCCCTTCAAAATATATTCATTGATGACAGAGGGCTCTATATTGCTATAAATACATTAATTGGTCAAAAGCCCTAGTGTGACAGGGCCTCCTCTATGAAGTTCCTCGATTACAGACACCCCACACTCAGTAGGACTCCTCTGGACGGGTGATCAGCCCGACGCAGAGACCTCTACCTGACAACACATAACACTCTCAATAGCCAGACATCCATACCCCCCGGCGGTATTTGAACCCACAATCCCAGCAAGCGAACGGCCGCAGACTGACGCCTTAGACTGCGCGCGGCCACTGGAATCGGCAGGTTTATGTCTCTTAATATATGAAGATGTTATGTGGACAACAGAATAAGTGACAGCCAGTTTCTTTTTCAGAATATTGCTAGTTCCTTTTCTACTTTGTAGAATAAAGCTTATACTTTAATGGACGGAGGTGACAGCTGGAAATAATATTTGAGTTTAAAATTTTTAGAATTTTGAAGTGGAACACAATTTGGAATATATTAACAAGTTATGTTAATATCTATAACAAATAACAAATATTTAAGAAGAAAAAAGTAGCTATACCTTAGAATGCAAGTACATAGATTTTCTTGTATTTATGTTTGTTGTGGAGCCTGACGGTGGGTGTATTTAGCCGAAACCGGCAGCAGCCCATTCTTATTCAAATAAAGAGGAGGGAACAAGGTTGGTCGTGACTGATTTCCTTCAAGGAACTGAAGATTCTGTACATAACGCAGATCTCAAACAGCCGACGTTGAAGACGTCGTAAGTTACATCTCACTGAAGCCGCAATAGCCTAATGGCCTATGCCTGAAAGGCAAGAGCGGAGTAAGGACAAGGTGAAAACGGGACCTTGAAGTGAAGATACGGAACAATTTAACCATCTCTGTGAATCTTTCTAGTGAATAATTGCACATACAGAAGCGTATTACTAGAGGGTGCAACTTTTCAGGGAATAAAGATGTCATGCCACAAAGGGCAAACCGTAGGTGTTTATGTCATTCTTCATAAGGTAATATTATTATATGTTATATATAATAATAATATTTAGTAATCACTTTTTCCTTTTCCTATTCATTATCTCTGTTTATACTTTCAAACCCGGCAGAATGCAGGTGTAGGTTTTATTTCACGAAGATTCCATTGCGCAGGTATTCGTTTCCTTTACTCAAAATCTCTGGACGTAAAATGAAACTTACCTTCTTGCTGAAGTCTATGCAGAGTAAAACAGCCGCCATCGCAGTAGCACTCCCTCCGATTACAATATCCTTTACCACAAATCCTGCCCGGAGCAACAATAACAAAGCCTGCAATTACTGATGCTTTCACAAATACATTCCAGGAAGAAGAAAAGCAGGCTAGGGAACTAGTCCCAATGCAGTTACCCGCTTTTACGTCTGGAACCGCTATTGTTTTATTTCCATGTTCGTTACTTTGCTGGTTATTTATGTTGCATAAGATTGTAGCTATTTCGGTAATAATTTCCACATTTTTCTTCTCTTTTTTTTCATTAATGTAAGTGTTGATTATATATGGAAGTGCTGCGTAGTGTGAAATTTCAAGTGATGATTCAATATCAATCTTGCAGATGGCTGGCAAAGTAGTTTGCTTAAAACTTTGCTCTGTAAATTTAAATTTGCATGTGGATTTACAATCAACACAATCAAACATGTGAACACTTGCTTTTAAGACGGAGGCCATTTTGTTTCTTCTGCGTAAGGAGGCCTTACGTAAGTTAGGTTTTTGTCTTCCGCGATTACCTTTAAAAGTCATTAGACAAAAACGACAATTTGAAATTCGTTCACAATGATGACAGTCATCACGTGTCTCGGTAGTGAGGACTGAATCTGGTGTCTCAGTCTCTACTTTTGTACTTGCTGCATTGCGTCTCCTTTGGCGTGTACTTCCGCGAATCCTGGTAGTCTTAGCAACACTGTTATCATAGGTAGACAGCTTCCAATTTAATGCAGCTAGATCCTGGCACTTGAATCCTTTGTGCAGAGATATCATCCCCCGCTGACAAGAGAAGTGACAACAGGTCCACCAGCCCGGAAGGCACCACGCACCAGCCTCGTCTTGTTTAGCACATAACCAAGGCATAAATCTCTTGAGACATTCAGATGAAAATTTTGAAGCATATCTTGTGTTAATAGCATCTAATTGTAGACAACAATTTACATTAATTATCGTGTATTTGTGTCCCTCAGAGTTACATCCAATTAAATAATGAAGACAGGCAGTTAGACAATAACACAGAAACGCTGCTTGTATGTTCATGTCTGTTCATTGACTAAGCGCGATTCGTCAAACAGAAATGGTTTAATGTAACGTCAAAACCAACAAAGACCACTTAACGTAGTACAGCGGACAGGAACGCAAGTGAAACACAGCCCGTGGAAGTGAAAGATGGTAATGCAGATGGGTTTGAACTTTCCACTGCTTTGCCTGCCGTGTGAGTGACAAGCCATGTCAGGTGAATATCAGAGAGGGTAGAGCAAACATCGCTCTTATCACAGAAGCCATAATAAGGGCTGAAAATGGCCGATGAATCACGAAGCTGTGTTCAGCTGACGTGTTATGTCAGTCTAAGAGCTCCATCAGCAGCTGAGTGTTGAACAGTACACAAAAGAATGCATATCACTTCATATCAGCAAACAGAGCAGGGAGATGTGAAAATAAGTAGCACGCGCGTACTCATAGACTGCGTAGCATTTACCGTTTGTTTCCCTTCGGTATCCTGCTTAATGAGTCAAAGGTTTTCGGAGATATAGTGCAGTATCCATGTCTACCTGACAATTACTGGCTTTAGAAATTCTTGCATGTGGAAAAATAAAAAGGACGATGATGATAAATTGGTTCTTGTTTATTTAGGTGCTGACTTCACAGCTACTGATCAGTTACAAAATCGCCACTAATATACAATAACGAAACAACCAGTAACAGGGACAAAAACTGTAGTAATAATAACAACGAAGAATTTTATATTCACACCGTGCGTTGTTTTAGACATGGATTAATTAGATACCAACACATGCGCTTTTATTAATATTGAAATGTCTTGGAAACTGCTCCTACATGTTTCGAGGAAACCTCGAGCTCATCTTCAGGGAGTCGTACGGCCAGTAATTACACACTACCACAACATGGTAATAAAAATTGGTCACAGTCTATGATACGCCTCTTATATTAATAAAATGTCACTGTTCTTCTTAAAATGAAGATTAAAAGTTCGTTAAAAAGAGGCGTCGGCGTACGGGGCGATTTGGGATGCCCTGAAAGGTATAATAGAGTTATGTTAAAGATGTAATTACTGGTTTTGCAATGCAACAATGATGACATAGTAATACTGGCAAACATCGCAGCAGAGCAACAAAGCTGCCACATGAGAGAGAACAAAACAAATATTACTGTCCGTTGGATAGGGCTCGGCAAAGTACTATAAGTAGATCTAAATGTTTGTAGTGCTGTCTAGGTCGTAGGTCTTCAGCGGCTTGATTCCTGGGATGGCGGGTTCGAATCCCGCTGAGGTCATGGCTGTTCGTCTCTCTTTTATGCTGTGTGTTGTGTAGGTAGCGGCCCTTGTGACTAGCTGATCACTCATTCAGAGGAGTCCTACCGGTACGTGTCTTATTTTGTGTGATCTAGAAACCTCAAGGCGAGGCGGCCTAGGGCCAGGTAGGGTTGTTGCACCACAGAAGACGTTTATGGTGATGAAGCCTCTCGGTCGTCCTCTGAAGGGCAAATTCATCTCTCCACTGCAGTATATTTGGTCCAGTTAGAAGGAACAGTCAGCTAGGTCTGTAGCTATTCTTTAACACTGCGTGTTAAGCAGGTGTCTTGCAAAGGAAGACAGCAACTTGCCATGACGGGACAAAGGACTTTATTGCTCTTCATTTTCCGGAAATTTCGGCTTGCTTTCGAAGAATATACGGTTTTATTCTCAGCGGCTGTATAAAATTCTGTGGCGGTATGTTAAAACTGATCAACTATCCTTCCACATATTCCCCACTTCAAAATCTTACTCCTCTCATAGAAGTCGCGTTAATGCAGCTGTGGAATATGACTGCTGGGGAAATATACACGAACAAGATACGAAAATAAAGTAATTTTCGATTCAGGGCCGTTGCACACAGTAGAATGGAAGTAAGAAATGTACAACCACTGATGTTGTAGGGTTATTAATTATTAATGATACAATTTATAGTACCCGCTTGTCTTTGGTTTAGACTAATTGCATTTTCCCCTAAGGCCTTATTTCGCCCGTCGCGGTTTTCCTTTTTGCGGGAGTTTTCAGGAGCTTAACCGATGCGAAAGGCGAGAGTGTGCTCAATGCGCGAATAAGTTCTGCGGCATTCAACTGTCCTGCCATCTCTTAATGGAGAAGAATACTAGTGCTGTTACCCACATCGGTAACGTAGGTTGGTGGGTAACAAATGTACCTGCAATTCAACAACAACACTTCCCCTCCCACACAGAATATGCTCGATTATCAAATGGCTTAACGCTTTGAGAATTTTGTGTTTATGTTCTCCCACGACGTAGATTCAGGCTTAGAATATCTTATTATTACTGATGGTATAAAATTGGAAGTTACGAAAATGGAGTGGACCCAAATGGTATAGCTTTCATAACAAATAGTGTGAAAATCGACCAATCGGTTTATGAGATGCCTTGATGATCCTTTATTTTTAAACGGGAGGTGGGATAATAAGAAGGATAGAAGGTGTCATAATTTGCTTTTCAAGGACTGGTAGCCGAATCCACTTCACTGGTTATATGTGACACAAACTTTGAGTCCGCAGATCATCACAGGGTCATTTCGCCATCAGAGGAAAGGCGATTGTAGCACTGGCCGATTAAGTCCCTCACTTAGAAACATTCCTCTTTGGTGGCCATGACTTTGAGAAGCAGACAGACGTAAACGTGCCATGATAAGTTGTTTCCACTAGGGTGTCGTGTGTCTACCATATATTGATCCTACAGCCTACAGGACACTTCTGAAGTGTCAGTCCTACACTGTCCAGAGTAACTGAATTTTCCCCCTGGGAAATTAACAAAGCAAGCCACCTTTATAATGATTACGTTCAAGACAACACGATTCTGCATTGTGATAATTAATTGCACTTCTCGTACAAGTAAATGCTATAGATATATGTGTTCGCCATTAGAACTTTATTTTAAGGCACATGGAAGGCTTTTCCTTGTAAATGTGTGTCATGGTGTGTAGCTGCCCCAGGGCAGGTTTGTAGAAACAATTGATTGCATTTTATCATGTTTTAAGAGGACTAATACAGGATGTGGCAGAAAAATCTGACGATTTTCCAAACGAAGTAATTCAATGGCGCTTCACCCTATTATGTGACAGTTTTTATCGCTGAAGAACTCAGTACATTCCATTTTATGTTTTGAAAAGTAAGTCACCCGGATGTGTCCCACCTTTTCTCGTACGCTCTTCCAAGCTTCATCGAAGATTTTCCATCACCCTACGAGTCATCTGCTATTGCTGCTATTTCGTCCTTTATTCTCTGCCTTCGTTTCTCAATAATTCTAGGCTTATAGATAAAGAGGTTACTTTTGAGATCCCCACACAAAAGGTAAGCACAGGCGGAGAGATCAGGTGGACGCGCAGTCCGTTGAACATCACCGCCACGAGAAATGACGTGTTGTGGAAACGTTTCTTATTGATGCCCTTGCTGTATGGACTGTTGCCCCATTTTGTTGGAACCATACTGAAGAGAAATCGATTCCACGACGACGTAACTCCGTTTCTCAGAAGTTGCGTAACATTCCTACATAGATCTCGGATGTGACAGTAACCGCTGCACCTTCGTCCCCTTCAAAGGAGCACGGGTCACTAACCGCAAAAGATGCGATGCCACACCAGACAGCAGATTTATCGCTGTGGAGAGGACGCTGATGGAGCCGTTATGGATTTTCGGGTGCGCAGTAGCCGTTATTCTGTTTGTTCACATAACCGGACAAGTAGAAATGAATCACAAAATAAATGTTTCCACAACACGTCATTTCTCGTGGCGGTGATGTTCCATGGCCGGTGCCTTCAATTGATCTCTCCGCCTGTGTTTACTTTTATAGTCGGATCTCAAAAGCAACATTTTAATCTGTAAGCCTAGAACCATCAAGGAACTATAGCTGAGCACAAAGGAAGAAATCGCACCAATCCCAGGGCAGATGACTCCTCGGGTGACGGAAATCCTTCGGGGAAGATTGGAGCAGTGTTTGAGAAATTGTGAGAGACGTCTGAGCGACGTACCTTACAAAACATAAAATGGCACGTACACAGTTCCTCAGTGACAGTCAGGTGAGGAGCCATTGTGTTATTTCGCTCTGAAAACTGTCAGGTTTTTCTGCCGCCCCCTTTGTTACGAGGAGGATCAAATCGATAATGGTGACATAAGTCGGTTCGTCTGTTACGCATTAGAAACCAAAAATGAATAGAGAATTTTAAAAGAAATACCTGAACAGACGAGAGCACTCAAGGATATTATGCATAGAAGGGATGTCACACATTAAAATAAATGTTACAAAAATTATATTAAGAAGCGAGCTGCTTTTATGCGACTCAGGACAGGAAAAGTGGCAGACTTTTTAACAATGTCCTAAGGATCTGTTTCGAAGATTCCAGGAAACAACTCGATTAGCTAAATGACTATTGACTGTTTGAGAAGGCTTATGTTTCAGTGAAATAGTTATTGTTATATTTAGCGTCAAGTGTCTTAATGCTAGTTACGAAACAAGCTTTCCTACAACAAGCTTCGAAAGAAGCTTTCTAAGTAATTAAAACGTTTTGCTTATAAATATTCTACTCTTCCGGCCTTTGTTTATCAAAGTGTTCCCATACTGGCACTAAAGTATTAATGTGTTGGTAATGAATGATTAAAACATTTTTCCTTGTTTTTGAAATTCTAATGAAAATCAGACAGTATTACCTTATCTATATCACGTGAAAATTTGGAATTATTAGATCGTCACTCCAACTCTCATTAATTATTAGGCCTGTGTGAAAACTGTTGTTTGTTGGAGAATTATCGCTACGTCGACTACAGCTAGAAGCACGAAGCAAGAAGCTGTCGTGCATATAGGAATCGTGCATATGATTAAAGCTCTATACTACATGTCAAAAATTTTCAGATTGGCGCCCTTTAAGTTAACTAAGAATCGCTTTACTGAGACAGTGTTGCTAAAAAAATTACGTGATACTCTGTTGTATAAACTTTGGTTTTTATTTATGCTGCTTCTTATAATATTAGGGGGAGCTATGGACCTTAGTGAGGTCTCGAAATGTATTTTAAGTAATGCAATGTTTGTCGGTGCGTTTACGTTTCCTTCTTGTCCTCCTTAGTGTCCTTGTTCACCCTTAATACGAAAAGAGATCTACTGGCAAGACTTGTAAAGAAAGTGTCTAAATTAGACCAAGTGCTTTCCAAAACTGACCAAGTGCTGCCCAAACATGAAGATCAAAGGAAAGAATTAAACATGATTAAGTACGTGGCTGTGACTGAAATTTGTGTTTTGATCATTTCTGCAATAATTTGCATGACTCTTGCAGTTGATTCTTGGGGAAGAGTTATAGGATATTTTCAAGAAACTCTTCTGTGGATGCCTAATTTGCTTTCCATAGTAATATTATCCCATTTGTTGGGATATACGTCATACGTACATCACAGGCTTGCTATACTGAACATGGTGATTGTAACAGTTTTTAAAGAAGAAGGGCTTGGAATAGTGCTTCCTGTTCCAAAAAAGTGTAGGCTGAGAGGTGCTTTTAAACCTACACACTGTGTGCCAATGTATCCGAAAGCCAAACAATCATACACATCCTCACAGATAAATACATTTCTGTATTAAGTTCTAACTGCTGTGAAATATCGCACAGTGGTGTACCAGTTTTACAGCACTCCCCTTCTCTGGACATCATCTACGTCAGAGAACTGTACAACAGTTTGTACGAGTGTTGAAGAAGTGTAAGTTCTATTTACGGGTTTCCAATTTTAGTGCAGCTGACACATAACTTCATGGTACTTGTTGGGCTTTCCTACATCTTTATTGGTCTATTTTATGCTGATAAAACATAAACGTAGGTCTGCTCTTTAATTACGACACATTTTCTCTTCGTATATGTGTTACCCTATGGCTGGCCATACCACTTCTCAGACAGGCTTTCCTCGCCGTTTTCTGTGACAATGCAACAAGCGAAAATAAGAAACTCGCAGATAACGTACAGACGCTGTTGCTGCGTCAGAATTTGGAAGCCGATTACCTTCATCAACTGCAACTGCTTTCGTTTCAACTTCTGAGCTGCAAGATGGAATCTTCGGCAGCTGGATTGTTCTCTGTGAATTTGCCGTATCTTTACTGATCGACTGCAGCAGTGATTACTTACATAGTCGTGTTGTTTCAGACCAGACAAAAAAATTCAAATGGCTTTCAAGAATATTTTTCATAGTCTCGGAGTTCACGAAGAATTGGATCCGACAAAACCGTCAGAAACATCAGAGACCCTTTTCAACCTAGCACACATATTTGTTTCCAAGAGTTTAAGAAATGTCAGCCATAAAGTACAGTATAGCTTTAAAGAGCTCATAAAGAAGGAAGGTTTTTGATAAAATATGAACAATGTGTGGGAGCATAAAATACCTCAAATTATTGAATAAAAGGCTCATTTCATACAACACCAAGGCAGTCAACCTCACTTAATGAAAGACGGAGATTAACTGAGCCGAAATGTGTGGTTGTAACAGCTGGAGATTTGAAGAAGCCCTTTCGCCAACACATGGTCTTATCCAGATTTGTCGGAACTGGTCAAGAAGGATCGAAGCCAACTGTATTAAACTAAGTGATTACGAAAGGTCTGAATCACAGAACTGGGGTTTCCAAATAGCGAGGTTCAAGAATATTGGTGCTGTACCGTATTACGCTTAAAGTTTGTGTAGCTTTTTGCTTTTTGTGTGCACCACATAAATGTTGTTTTTGTTGTGTGGAATAATATTTTGTAATTTATTTCTGAGGGCATCAGAACTCGTTTGTGCTCACCTGAAGGAGCAAGTGTGACGGCTATTCAATCTTCCTTCACAGACATTGTAATATCAGCCTGCAATAAACATACAGAAACCCATACTTATTTTTTCTTGAAATCTTAGTGTCACCAGCAAATTATGAACTGTTACGTTACCTAAACCTCTGTCCATTCAAGGCTGTGTTACTCATGACTTATCAGTCTCTAATTTCTTTCAACCAACCATCCAAATTTCTTAGCACAGACAGGCCCTAATTTTGTGCTGCATATAAAAGTCCTGATAAGTGTGAATGCTTTGCAAATATTCAGCATTATATACACAAGAACTGCGTTCTACAAGAAGCATCAGACCTACTTATTAAACCTTCCAATGCCATGCTCACTTATCGGTTCTTGATTTAGGCCTGAGAAATTATATTCGGAGGAAATGCATAGTAGCTGCAAAAAGTTTAGCCTGATTGACTCATTAGGATAAGAAAGAAACTTTCACTCCTCTTACTTGTACACAAATTTAGTTCGGCATCTAGAGTGGTGTTGGTGTTACGACACATCCAATGCAGCTTCTTGCAGCAGTCGTTGTGATTGACAGATTTTTGACGCAAATTTAAGAGTACGCTTAGCGAAGTTACAAATGTGTTCTTAGTGACAGATTGAACGGTTAATGTAAAACACTACATTGTCATTTTAACATATGAATATATGGCGTAACTGGAGGCCATATATATTTTATTGACAATTTAAAAGTTTTAAGGACTTGTCACATTTTAAAAGCCTAAAGGACTTGTCAGGTTTTACAAGCCAAGGTTTTCAAATACTTCAGAAGGGTCTCGTTTATAAAACATTCATATATATCACACAATATTCAGTCCAGTATAAAATTCAAAAGTATGTTTAGTTCATATGTAAAACATTTATCTCTTAACGTGTTGTTCTGATCTATAAATAAAATTTTTTCTTTACACAGCTTTTGACAGGTGTCAGTTAATGGCAGAATGCATCAGCTCAATGCAGAAGTAAAAATATTTCTTGTGAGGTTTTATGAACATGAATTTAGTTGTCCCTCTTCTACCCACTATCACCATGGCATGTATAAAAATTGTAATTTCTTCTTGTGCTGTCGTTTTGCTGTGTGTATTTCCACCTGTCCGATGCCAGTTTCCTGCATTAAGTTTCATAGACTTATTAATACCTCTTCAGAAATACCTTAGGACAGAATATGTTACTTTCCTCTACACTGAGAACTTGCAAACGAATGGTGAGTGTTTATCATCCTGATTATCTTTATCACTGATTAAGCTCTTAGCCTCTTCTTGTTGCGAGGATAAAAGAGTTACACTTTTCTTTGTCTGACCTCCATCTGTCCATCTGCGCTTTGTTTTACATTTTTAGAATACATTTCTATTTCGATTTGTGTGCATTTCTTACAAAATTTCTAGACGTCCCAGTCAATAGATCTTTTGTGATTTTATTCACGTGTTGTTCCATTTTATCTGATAGTCATTCATTTTATTTATCTTGAGACCATTCTGACGAAATGCAGTTCTTACGTCTCCACACTTCACACTTGTGATTGCTTTCATATCCTACACTCTTACTGACATAAAGGCATCGCAAACACACGCTACACTTCCTGCCCATTTGGCTCCCCTTAATTTTCTTACCTGATTAACATCCGTGCAGAGTATCTGCCAATTCTAAATTTCCACTTTCTTCATTTTTAATCTTCCAAAATATCATATTTAAAATAAGTCCTTGTAGCTTTGGTACAGATGTTGTTCATGCCTTGTGGTTTTGCATAATGTAGGCATTACCAAATATCCAACAGGTTTTTTCACTTTCATACGTTTTAGAAACGTAAAGCGCTGTTTTGTCTTTAATAAACTTTACACCGTACTTCAGTATAGATCTTATAATTGAGGATGACTTTGTCCTCAGCCTTACAACACCGCACATCTTAACAAAAACTTGACATAAGCATTTACGTAAGAGCCTCGCCTTTCTATAAGAATAGTCAAACCTAAAAATAAACGAGTTTTCAAATAGAGTCGAACTCGTTTACAATGTCAAGAAAGAAACTAAATACTATATGTCGTTATAAACGGGTGTTGTTATAACCGAAGACTTAATATTATTGTTAACAGTGAGGAATTAATTGGTCTGACGCAGCAGACGAGGTGTCGCATAAACCAAATTTTTATAAACGAGTTCGACTCTATTTTTCTTGTGTACTTGGAAACATAAACCCCATTTAAAATAGTCGTGTGTATCTAAATGGAGTTCAGTTGTTTTTTATATATTGATAGCCGGTAAAATGGTCAAGAAATTACCCGTTTCAAGATTTAGGCGTTATTTGTTAATATGCAGCATTCACACGCAGACACTCGCAGACTTCTCGAATGGTTGTAAGGACTTGGTCTTGAGGTGACTAAAGAGCCTTCGAAACGTCGGTAGTTAGGTACACTTATCAGTCGACAAAGCGTAACATACCAGAAGGATTTAATCTCCAGCATCACTTGTGTGACAAAAAAAAATTTCTAATTTGCCCGTCCTTTAAGGAACCCGACATTTAATTACCTCCTCCACCACAGCCTGTCGCTTAATGTTATCCTCAGACAGAATAAATCCGTTCGCAATTTTGCGCGCAGCTTCTTGGAGACCCACTCTAACATTATGCTCGTACCTGTGCTCTTCATTTCCTTATGTAGAATAATTCATGTAACTGCTATGTGCATTTTTTCAGAGGAATTGCATTTGGTCAAAACCATGAGACGCCTTGCCAATCATGGAGTCATATCAAGACCAGCAGGTTATAACACCTTGAATGACACGCGGCTGGGTGGCAAGATGCCACTGCATGTCGTACCTTCATGTAACAACACACATCTGAAAGAGGTGAGTGAAATAAATCATTCTAAACACTTTGTTATCTACGAAGGCCAGTTCGTTATTCCAAAGTGTCCTACCATGAGTGACACAAGAATTCTGGATTTAATTCACACAAATCTGGCACAATTGACAAAATGCAGCACCTTGCGCCAATATGGAGACCACATTTATTGTTCTTCCGTCTTATTCCATGAAAAATTAAAAATAAATGTGTGTTTCAGTGTATAGTCTACTTAAATGCGTGTAAACATGTATTAGACAACCGTTCTTTTAAAATTGGTATTTGTCTGTGATATCTGCTTTTTTTGGTTATTGCAGTTGGAACTTAATATTATTTGGGAGATAAAAAATCACGCAGGGCCCAGAAGGTGAGAAACAAATGTAAAAATAATAAAGGAATATGTGTCACTTGTCAAATAGTTGGTTGCAACTTCTGAAGGAAAGGAACCCTCCGGCATACATAAGCTTAGAGAAGAGGGTATTAAAATTTCTAAACATTTTTTCTAATAACACAGTCCTTCAAATATTTTAAAGACATGGGTCTGACGATGACCCATAAATAAGGTCCAAAAGCGGAAAAAGTCGTATTCCTCTATGTAAGCAATAAAAGGTTAAATATTTTTATGGCATCTTTATATTTTTCTTAATTCTGCAGCACGTAAATGGCAGTAAGGAAATTATCAATAGGTGGAGAGGAACGTGCAGTCACAACACAAAGGCTTTGTCACTGCTTAGTACTTCACACCACACGAACTTGCAGCATGAAATACCTGGCTACATAACGTTATGTAATTATTGTCAAATATAAAACACTTAAGTATGAAATATTATCAGTACGGATGATTTTGCCTTAAAGTATCCATCGTATAAAATGCATCTTAACCTCAAATTTTCACCCAGACGAAAGCAGAATGTATTAAGTGTTATGAAAAGTTATGTGTTTGAGTCTTAATTATCAGGCACGCAAATCTCAAATTTCTTGTCCCACAGTGTCTTACATCACCTGCGGCCTATCAAATTCTGTCGTACTTCCTGCAACGATCTCGTAAAGAACGCGACTTTCGGGAAAACACATTTGGCATTAAAAGTGTGTTCTGATTTTCCCTGCAAATTTTATCTGAAACTTTTCTCATTCCGTAATGAATACAGCCAGCTCTTGTAAATGTGCGAAATCTCAATGTTGATTGCCTGATTTCTTTATCGGACTGTATTCAACTTGCGATTTTTATTCAGGTTTTAATAAGGGACTTCAATATAAATTTCACCATAATCCGTTCAGTGGAAGCCGAGTTGTTCCATACGGACAGATAGATTGAAAAACTGACATGAAGAGGCTAATAATAGTCGTTTTTCTAAACTTCGTCAATGCGCGTAGAAATAGATAAGATAACAGCTATTGCCGCATTTTTGTTCCACAAAAGCTAACGCTATGAGGGATACATGACACAATTCGATAAGTTGAAGATGATGAACATCTGCAGATGACGCTTTACAGTCAGACATTTTAAATCCTGTTACATGGTGTCAGATGGTGACAATGGGCAGAATGAAAGACGCGGTGTGGCTTCTGCTCTTGCGAAGTGGTCAGTCGACATCAGAGCTGCTACAGGATATTCACGTCCCACTGGACAGCATGTTCCTTGTGGCACAGCTGTGGGATGAATATGCGCTGCTCTCAGAGGTGTACCACATTTCAGACAAGCTGCACGAAGTTCAATTCGGGACCTGGAGGCCGGGCTGTGGACTGCGCACCACAACACATGTTGACTTCTCTGATCGGAGATCAAATCTGCAGCAAAGTGTTATTCACGTGACTGCCGTTCAGGTGCATGGAACGTGTGTGCTTCCTGTATATGGAATATACATACATAAAGATTGCATAGGCCCATATATGTACATGCATACATGAATAAGTACATACATACATACACACACACATACATACATACATACACACA
>BLKM01000515.1:304998-367498 GCA_013340265.1 Coptotermes formosanus
TACATACATACATACATACGTACGTACGTACATAGTACATACATACATACATACATACATACATACATACATACATACATACATACATACATACGTACGTACGTACGTACATACATACATACATACATACATACATACATACATACATACATACGTACATACATACATACATACATACATACATACATACATACATACATACATACATACGGACACAAATGTCAACCAATATATATATATTAATACAGACACACACGGATGCTATATTTTAAAACCCAAGACCAGGACACTATATGGCAGGGGAGAAGGTTAGAAGAAAAAAAAATCCTTAAACCGTCACGCAAGGAAAAGTAGTCATATATTGCGACTAATAAAGCGAAATAACTGAAGGTAAAATTTTTCTATAGAGGAACAAAATAAGATGATGATGATGATAATGATGATGATGATGACGACGACGACGGTAATAATAATAATAATAATAATAATAATAATAATAATAGAAACCTTGTTTCCCGTATATAAGTGTGAATACCCTGCATAAAGCAGATAATATAATAACAACAATAATAATAATAATAATAATAATAATACGAAGAATAACGAGAGCAAAGCTACTGTACGTCAGACATCCAGTTCCGTTACTGATTATTCTTTACATATCCGTTCCTCATTCTTCGCTGTCTCCGTCCAGACTCTATAATCACTAGTCTACACACCTTCCTCCCCGTAACCTCGTCTTTCCTCTTAGTGGCTGGATTATGGCTGTCTTACGCCTCTGCATGCTTTCTCCCACCGCGTTTGTAAGCACTGTCAGATGTGTCGCAAATTTATGATTTGAGGAGATCCAGAATATTTGGCGTCCCAGAATATTGCCCTATAGAGAGACAGAAATCTTTAAATCCCATAAAATCGGGACTGTCCGGGCAAATTGGCAAGAATGTTCCCCCCGGGCCCCCCCCCACTCACACACACACACATCACAATTTCGATGTACGCCGAGATCGCATAACCGGTGTAGACAGTAGGCTACGAATGGTCACTGGAAGAACTTTAATCAACTTCCTGCAAAAGAAAGAGTACTGTTTTTTCTCCAAACTCTCCAGACCGAGTCTGGCGCCCAACCAGCATCTCACAACTGCGTACAGGGGGTTCTTTCCTTGATAGGCAAGGTGTTCCTATATGTTCCTTTGGTGTGTACAGGAAAACTTTACCTCTATTTTAATAGACAGGGAGACAACTCTCTCACACAGCGGTCGGCCAGTGGGCAATGTCACGTGAATATTTCTCCAATTTTCGCCTGCTTACAAAGTCAGATATGGAGATAAGACTAAATTAGGGCCAAACTGCGTCCTTGAAAATCCTTACTTCTCCACAGATGACGAGCACATTTCCACCTGACTGCAGCCTTTTAACTCATCCATTAAGGCAGCCTTCCTTAATAAATCAATAGTGCGACACATGTTTATCTGCCTAGTGCCTTATAGCGGACCTACCATGCAAGTGCAAGCATTGTGCCCTTTGCGACTTGCGGAAAGATACACTGCAAAGAAATAATGATAATTAAGTCAAAAAGTACGCGTAAATGAGATTTTTGATACCTCTTCTTCCTTTCTCTTATTAATTTGGCAGGGTCCTCCAATGACAACAATTGACAATGAAACTGGCCGCATTACGGGTTTCGTGGGAGAACTGTGGGCAGAGCTGGAGCGTCGCATGAATTTCAGGTAAATACACATACCTCGTATATATATATATATATCGTGTATTTTGTACTGTTATAAATTAAGCATTAGTACTTCAAACAAGTATATATCTTCATTAAAATTCAAAATATTTAAGACGACTTTTTAGATTGCGCAGAAAGAATAATGTATAAATTTAACAGAGTAGACAGCAATGTGAAAGTTTTATAGTTGTTTAAGATTTTGTATTAAATTGAGTCAATTTTTACTTATTAATAACACTATATAGCATGACAGCCCAAATTCAGGCCCTAGCCTCCTTTTTTTTACTACTAATTATAATATATTTTTTCAAATCCTGTAACATTACAGTTAAGAAATCACACCGTCGGCGATAATGTAAGTCAGACTGTCCGTCCGTCAGGCGCTTTGTCTTGCACTGTAACAACTACATGTGTAGCAGAAAGCTGCCAGTGCAGAATTTCTTGATTCAAGAATTAATTTCTGGGAAATATAAAGTTTGTTTTTACCTTCGTGGTTTGGAGTACATACCCACTATGTTGTAAAAATCACATAACACCGAAAATTCGCTTCCTCGAGGAAAACTTGAAAGATCCTTCTTGCTAGGGTATGGGGAATAACAGCGTAGAAGTTTTACATCACCTTTGTCACATTGTCACTACTACAGTAAAGAAAGTTTTTATAATATTCAGCGCACATTTTTCCGCACATGAATGCTAGCAACTTTTATTCCATACTGTACATTTGGTTACTTTTTCGACATGTCGAATTTGTTTTCACACAGAAAGTGTAGAGTTTAATGAGCAGTCACAAAGTAAACTGAATCTCAAAGACGTTTTGGCAAAAAATCTGCTGACTTAAAGAGCATACCGTTACTTGATCCATCATACTAGCCAGTTTAATTAATTGCGTCACATCGTAGACAGCACAATTAAAAAGCACTCCTACCTAACTCAGAAATATGTAGATATTAGAACTAAGAAACTGTTTTTAATTCATTAACACTGAAGATTCAGGTCTCCTTGCTTGTCGCTGCATATCTACTGGTAAATAGTTACACAAGTTTCTAAGAATAATATCGCTTTCATTCTAAAGGTGAAATATTTACCGCAGTCCAAGAAGACGGATGAATCCTGAAGAGGAAGGTATTACGATCTTTCGAAACGTCGGAAACTCTTTGTCATTCGACCAGGAACAACATCCCACCAGACTTCAATCTTCGACACCAACGTCGTGACAACCTGAAATTTCCCAACAAGAAAAGCAGCAGCAGCCCTGCATATTGCTCTCTTTCGGGATTTTGTCCTGAGGGTGGGAACACTGGGTTTCTCTGAAGCATTAGTACCACTTACCAGGCTAAATGTCATTGCATCCCAGACAACAGCAGTCTTCACAGTGAAGGTCTTTTGATGTTAGCACTTCTGTCCGTCAACCATCGCGCTAATAAGTTATTCTTTGTTCTCTCTTACAGAACGGAGCTGAAAGCTGTACCTTACAATGCTTACGGTTCTCTGACAAGTAATGGCACATGGACAGGCATGATTGCTTTGCTTATGAACGGCGATGTAGATGTGGCAGTTGGTGACTTCACTATGAGCACGCAGCGGGCCAAAGTAGTGGATTTTACTGTGCCAATTTCCGAATCTGTGTAGGTGTTTTTGGAGGTGGCTTATAATATTTTGCCACTGAATCGTAGCTTTGCCATGTTATGTCCTTTAAAAGAAGTGCAATCAAGAAGTAGTTAGCTATAGGTTGGATGGCTGAGGAAGCTGTGAAAAGACTTGTTTTACTAGCACGATGTCCAGACTTGTTCTGTAATAAAGGGAAGTCTTACAAATGAGTACTGGAGGCTCTTGCTTTGGCGACAAGGCGGCCGGAGTATAAATGTGACCCCCTTAAGTCCAGCTCGCATGAGGTTTAAGAATTAGTTAAGCATTATCTAGAGAGCGGAACAAATTTAAGCCTTTCCTGCAATATGTTTTAGATAGGACAACACTCTACAGTCAGAAGCGTTGTGTTTTTCAATTTACGCCAAGTAATATTCAGGTGATGAAATGAAGAAGGGTCAGCTGGGCGGGAAATGTGACATATGTGGGTGAGAAAAGAAGCGCGTGGTTTTTATGGAGAAATATTAAGAAAAGTAACAGCTTGTAACACTTAGACGTAGAAGAAAGGGTCATATTAAAACGGATCAAAAATAAACAGGGAGAAATGACGCCCAGTACATTTAGCTCGCTCAGGATAACGACAGGTGACAAGTTCTGGTAAATATGAAAATAATAATTCGAGTTTCATGAAAGGTGGAAAATTTATTGACCAGATTAAGAAGCATTACCTTCTAAAGGTTCACTCTGCTGCACAGAAGGTTCTTTTAAATACGTTCAGCACTAAGACAACTTTATCTTACGTTTTGACACTGCACTGTAGTCAGCTGAATATTATGTATGATTGGATTACTGACTTAATAAGTAAACTTAAAATTACTTTTTTAATGACAGTAAAAAACAGGCTGAAACATAAGTAGGACTGTCGTATTTATTTCGACACTGGGATTGCGATGTGGGTGATAATCGCCAGTGCTAGGATCAGGGAAGAAAGAAAGAAAGAAAGAAAGAAACAAACAAACAAACAAACAAACAAAGAATTTGTATCGCGTTTCATGGTGACAGTGCTGGAATATTTGCCTAGCAATGGACAAGATAATTACAGAACTTAATATTCGTGTTCTGGTTATGACGCCGTAAAGTTTGGTATAGTGTTAGCAACATTTCGTAGTAGCCTGTTGCCTTCATTGTAGTTTAATCCAATTTGTACTGGGTTCTGCTTGACTGTCCTGAAGATGAATGCAGCAAGCTGCTCTGAAACACTGACACCTGTACATCAAACTATGTAGGCTCATATTCAAGAAAATTAATAGGAGACTTTAACATCACCGCTGAGAGAACCTCAAATATCATAATTATAATACAGCTCGGCTTGTATTACAGCTTATGTAATCTGGGTCTGCTCTTTGATGCATGGACATCCTTTACAGACCTCCATAACGAGAAGTACACGGGGTTAATCAGACGACCCTGGCACTCAGAGGCCTGGGCTAGCAAGGACGTACCAAAGGAACACTCGCCAGATACTCTAAGGTTATGTGAACGCAGTGACATGCAAACACACAGTAGCTAACATAGAGTGTACTCTGTGACGTAGCACACAGTTACTACCAAGGCGATCTTTACGTCCAAAATATCGTAAAGGTGCCCTGTAGAGGCTTATGTGTAATTTCAATCCCCGGCGTTAAAAGTGTGGCCTCCTTGCACTGGTTTTCGCAAAACTTACAAACGCTGGCACTGTTATATGCAGATCTCTTATACACAGTGTCACCCAGATCGGCTTATAAATGTAGAAAGTATGGTTATATATTTACTTACACCGTTAACTAAAGTATAACCTTCACGGAACCGATTTTCACTAAACTCGCATTTGCACTACGGCACTAAGTGCTCATCTTCTACAGATAATTTTATCCAAGTTGGACTAAAAATGTAGAAAATATGTGCCAAATTTCTTCGACGCGCTTTGGCTACACCGACTTTCACAAATCTCACAAACTTCAGCATCAGTATGTGCATACACTGTACACCAAATTTTATCCCAATAGTTCCATAAATGTGGAAACCGCAGGTAGAAATTTCTTTATACTCTTAACAAAAAGATGACTGTCACTGAGTGGATATTCACGGAACTGAAGCTTACTTGCCAGCTTTTTTAAAGAACCTAATTATGATAGCCCGCCATGATGTTTTCCTTCTTTTTCTGGTATGTCTTCTGTCCCGGAGTATGGTGATGGGCTGCCCGTCGACACCTGTTGGACCTCGCCAAATGGAAGTTTAAGTTTAAAATCTTAAATCGAAATAAATCGGGTGTACATCGTGTTGGAGTTGGTTAATATATCGGACATTGAATTACCAACACGGTATGGGAAGTGCTGCATGTATTATAACTCCAGTGAAATTCATGAAAATCTAGCAGAAATTATTTGCTGATAACAGGGCAAAGAGAAAAGGATGGAGGGAAAGAAAGACGAAAGGGCAGAAGGTAGAATGGGCGCGGCCTCCAGATAAAGTGTCATTCTTTACTTCTTAAATGATGCCTGGAGATGCTTGGGGGTACATTAAAGATGTCAGCTCAGGTTTTGCTTTCGTAGATTTTATGAAATCTCTGCCATTAATTATGAAGGTACTAACTTTATTTACAGTTATGTTGCATATAAGGTAGAAATGGTAACATACAAGCTAGCGAAAACTAATAATTTTCTGCGATATTTGAGGTTCTATCAATATTGCTTAGGAGGATTCACGTCTGCAGATATGTTATGCTATTCAACAATTACAGAATATGGACAGTTCGACCCTGAAGATGTAAAAATTGCCCTTCATCGAATCATTAGTGATACACAATAGCAGACACGACATAATATTCTAGAGGAACTGAATCTTGAAAATGTTCTCTTTGTTTTCAGCAATTACGTGTTCTTTCACAAGACGGATTTCAGTGATTTCGAATGGAAAGAATTCCTGTCCCCTTTCAGCAAAGAACTGTGGATTACTGCGGTAACTGTGATGTTTGCAATGTCCATTTGTCTCACAGCAATCCGTACCTGCGCAAGTCATAAAGAAGTCAGTCAGCAGTTCGATTTCTTCAGAAATTTTCTCGACGTTTATTCAATATTTTGCCAACAAGGTATGCGCTAGTTTCGTGTTTTCTTGATAAAAGGGTTCACACAGCCTTCGCAAATTTTGATGTCCCGACGGAATACGATACCGTTGAAAGCAGCACAAATGTGAAAGCAAATATGTTATATATTTAAAAATGAACGAAGGCAATAATTCCGAGGCGATGATCCACTAAAGCGTAACAAATGCCTCTAAAACAAATAGAAGAAGTAGAGATTATGCTTAAGATGTAATTTATCTTGTCTTTCCCCCGTCATTGGAGGCCCGTTTTCATAAAAAGCTTCCACAACATGCGTTTAGAGTCTATACTATGGCAGCAACTACTTTAAGAAGCAAACAGTATGTAAACATTTGCTTTTCGTACTGGCTTCCACTTTTCCGACGGCGTCTATGACTGTGCTGGTACTGAGGGTAATATCCCTGTTCAGATCGAGCCACATGACCGCGTCGAATGGAATGTAAATTGAGCAAATGATAACAGCGAGCGGAATGTACAGCAGTGCTGACTTTAATGGAGAGGTCTTTTATATACTGTTAAAAGTCTCCCCATATACTTTTGCAGTGGCGTTTATTGCAAATAATTGGCTACGGGATTACAACTTTTAGAGACATGATTTCTCGGCGCTTAGACACACTATCTGCCAGTCAGTCAGTTAACCAGTCAGCCAGCCAGCCAGCCTGTCTGTCTGTCTATCAGTCAGTCAGAAGGTTATTCATTCAGTCAGTTCGGTGTCCTGTTAGATGTCTGGTCGTTCGAGTGGTCTGTCGGTCGATTGTTTGGTTGGTTGGTTGGGTGTTTGTTGGTTAGTCGCTCGACTGGTTGGTTGGTCAGTTGGATGGTTGGTTGGTTTGTTGGTTGGTTGGCTGTTTGGATGGTTGGTTGGCTGGATGGTTGGTTGGCNGGGTGGTTGATTGTTTGGATGGTTGGTTGGTTGGCTGGGAAAATGCAAGTTGGTGAGGCTACTGAAAGGAATTCAGTTAGGTTACATCTCTTCTTGTAAAGACCTTCTGAAAGTGAGAATGGCGGGAAAGCAACTTATGATTTCTGCGTTCTTAAGTAAATAAAACCTAAAACTTTTTTTATAGCAAACTAAGTAATTAAGAAGTTAAATGTAAGTATAAAGACAGAAACGCGAGTAATTGAATTTTTAATAAAGCAAAATGAAACGTAATGGGTATACCCGTCCGGTTACAGCGTGGAATGTAACACGTGCAGAATATTCAAGGCCAAACTGAGGACTCAGTGCAAATTTGTCGCCGTTGACAAAGTTGTTACGCATTTAGTGTTTCTGCTTCTGCTCAACAGGTGTAGCGGCTGTTCCTGGAGCCTTATCATGCAGACTGCTGTATCTGGGAGTCTACCTGACAGCAGTGACGCTCTGCGCCGCTTACTCGGCCACACTTGTCTCTTGTTTGGCGGTACGGATAAATGCCTTGCCGTTCAAAACCTTTGAGGATCTCCTGAGAACAAACGAATATCATATGACCGTAGTCAATAACTCAGCAGTGCTCAGTGAATTTGAAGTAAGTTTCAGCCTCTTTTCTACAGCATGTTCAAAATAGTCATAAAATAAAATAGTACAAGAGCAGAGACTTCTGAGATGCCTTTAATAAATGAAAGTAACTCACAAAGGGTCTGTACGCTTTCACTTATGTACGTTTTTACTTATTTGATGATCATAATAATATCTGGAGGTGTTTAACAGGAAATGAAAAGTAAAAGCAACACGATACGAAAATATAACATGTACAATGTAAATCAAGTTCAAAGCCGCAGTAATTTTTAGGCATATGAGAATAGGAATTTATACGACAAGGCTTAAACCGTCTTTGTCTCATGGTAGTAAATCATGGTGGATGAAAAGACATTACGAGAGCGAAGCGATATAAGAGAAAGTGTTTTCTAGGGAAACTGCAGGACAAGCCCCTTTTGTTCTTAAAACAAATGAAAAAATTATGACATAACAAATATGTTCACGAATTATACAATTTATAAAATAAAATGAAATAAAATAAATTGTAAATAACACGTTAATATTGCGAACTCTGAAATGAATCCGAAAGGAATCCTGCAATGTGAACAGAAGAAAAACGAATTTATTTGGAATGATGCAAGGATTCCTTTTTGTAATATTTATCTCTGACAGATCTCAGCAAGTAAAATAGGGGACAGAATGACACTCACAGGAACTTATGAACTCTGCGGAAGTCCCTCCACAAACTCAACAAAAACCGATAAGTTTTCATTATAAATTTTCAGTGTTATTTATTCCTTTTAATAAAAACTACTATTATGTACATGTGGCTTTGCAAAAACTTCTGTATGTATTTTACATTTAAAAAATCAATTTTGAACTCATTTTATTTCAGGAGACCACAGACCCCATTTTACATCAAGTCTATGACAAATTCATTTTACGTAAGAGACATGATCTCCAATTGAGTTCCAAGCTCGGCCTTAAAAAAATTTGTGAGGACAAGAAGTTTGCCTTTGTGACGTCAGGTCTCATCGCTACCTACATTAAGAAAAATCTCAGTTGCCCCATCGTGCCTTTACCGGAAGCACTGAGCAGGGAGTATCTCTCACTGGCCGTGAAAAAGAAAAACCCTTACCTCGGCATTCTCAATCACAAGTAAGTAAACCAGATATATAGTTACAAAATCTGAAACCAATAATTAAATTAAAGCTGGCATTTCTTATAAAATCACAGAACTGGTACAAACAACTGACAGGACAGTTATCATGCGTCTACTTACCCACTTACTTATTCTTAATAGCGTAAACCCTATTTATACTTTAATATCATGAGGCTGAAATGCATTCCATTTCAAACACGTTCATTTTTAGTAAGGATAATTGCTGCCAGACAAGAGTCATTGAACGGCACGTACATATAATACGAGAGTACGTATGCCACCATGCATTCTTGCGAGATGTGGCTACTAAATAACGAGACTAATTTCCGAAGTCTACTTTCTTAGTACAATTATTTTGCCTGACTTACATATCCTGAAAGTAACTCCATGAGTATTTACACACTGCTCCATTCGAGCCTTTCAGGACTAGAAGCATCCCCAGATATAATTTTGTGAGAATGCTTTAAGTGGCTCTGCTGTTTTCTTGTGGATGTTTTCAACTGACCGAGAATGGGTTCATACGAACAAACTTTTCAAGCCTGAGGAAAGGAAAAGTCTCAAGGGCGGAGATCTTGTGCGAACGGAGAGTGTTCGAACGTTGGGGGTTTGTTTTACAGCTGCAGATTAACAGACCGAAACAGATATGTGCACTGGGGCCTTGTCTTTTTGCACAAGTCAGCTTCTTTTCTGTATATATATGCTTTTTATTTTCTAATCCTTTCCACTGATTTCCTTAAAACTTACTTGTAGATTTTTGTTCACTATTTGATTTCGTGGCGTATATGTTTTTGTGTTGATTTTTGACAATTTCGAGAACTTTTATGTTTAAAGTATGGTCAGAACTACCGTCGTCTCGTACATCATATTTTCCATCCAAAATTCACATCTCAGACACAACAGTTTTTCCTTCGGGATTTAAAATTTACAGTGGCAGATTTCTTCAATTTTATACTAAGTTGTACATTTGTTATCGCTCAAGTCCTTGTCAGACATGATTATGCAACTTAAAAGCCTTTTTTAAAAATATATCACTCAGCACTACGTCAGCGTAATGGATTATGCTAGGCAGACAACTGGAGGAAGCACAATTGCTCAGTAGTGTTTACTTGGACCATACAGGGTAAAACCTGCAAACCAGATCTCTTTATTTAATAATCAAGGCTTGTATAATTTTAATCCAAACACAAGTCAGAAATGTATGATCTATACTTACACTTTCATCTCTCTTTTTTCCCTTTTTAGCTTGCAAAAATTCATGATAATTTTTGCCCTTTGTCCGCAAATGTTTGTTCTTGATTAATTTTTCCATTTCTAGCAATATTCTGTTTTATAAATAATTCGAAAACCACAAAATGGGACCATATGTACCTGCAGAGAGAAATCCTTTGGCCAAACCAAACCAGTGTTCATGGGAGAGATTAATTTTCGTATAAAAGAGGGTTCATCTGTGATGAAACTTACGTTCTAGGCAGGCATATTACATTTTTTATTGAACATTCTTTGTTGAGGGTTTCACTTCAGAAGCATGTTATACTCTCACTCTTTATAAGCATCTATAAAGTCACAGAGTTCCTGAAGCAATATGAGGCACTTCCTTGACATTGCTGCCTCCAGTACCCCTGTTTTTCCAGTAAAAGTAAAGTACATCCTGTCCACCTTATGCTGGCATGTAGGCGGAGTTTAGATGTAGCTCCACTCATTCTTAATCTCGGCACTAGTTGGAGGTGAGTGCTTAATATCAGGATTCTACCGCTTTACCCCCTTAAAGAAAACCTGTCTTCATTATATAGATGAATATGTCGGCTCAGAGACATTCTGGACATTTTGGAGAAGAGTGAACCCTGCCTGGATAAGAACCCTGGACAGCCCAGTCCGTAATCTAGTTGCTATACCAATTACGCTATCCCGACTCCTATTTTCCAGCACCTGTTGATAGTTGCAGATGCTTTTGTAAGTCACAGTATGATACTTCATTAAAATCGCAGCACTCCGGGACCGAAATCTACACATAGTGTCTATGATCGAAAAGTGCAGAAGTATTACGAAGAGGGCGTAAGGAGATTGTTCTGCGTTATTCATACATCGGATATTACTTGAGTGGATACGTGTTATAGAAATGTGAAGGACGGAAGCAGCACTCAGTAAATATACAAATTTCTTTATATGCCTATTTCAAGGGCTGGACACGCACAAAATCCCTTGGCTTCAATTCACCACTCAACTAACAAACTTCATGAATGAAGATTCTCTTTGAGTAGCTAATAGTCGCTTAATTAATCGAGAAAAATCTCTATTCTTATGGAATCGAAGTACCCGCCCACCACCCAGTTATTTCTTACGTCAGAATAACCTCATACAGACCTTCACATTACATTTAAGTAAGATAAATTTTAAAGTTATTCTCCAGGCTACTCCTAGGATTTAAAAGCTGTTTTGTTTAGGTGTCTTTATTAAAATTATGTATATATGTACAGTTTACCTGTCACAGGAATTGTATTTTCTTCCCATATAATTTTCGTTGTGTTGGTCACCATAGTAATATTAGGTGAAAGCTTGACGTAATGACGCTTCCTGCCCTGCAGTGCTCTCCAGGCTCCTGTAATGTCCAAGTTTTCAGCACATTTTCTCACGCACCATTGATCCAAGTTATATCCGTTACATTTAGAAACTAAGATATGCCCATAAAGACAACAAGTACATTCATATTTTCGTTTATTCTAGTTTTTACGTTCTTATATTGGGATGGATAAAAAAATATTTTGAAAGAATTGGTGGTATGCATTCCTCCAAATTTCTGTCTGCAAGCAATTTCATTTGCTAGGTTCTTACCCAAATATTTGTAATTTGTTACTTGTTCAAAGACTTTATTGTCTGCGTGGATTTGGGGTGTGTCTGTCCCAGTAATGATTATATTACAACCTGCAGAACTGGATTTCGATTCTTGATAGAACCACTGAATTTTCTTTTGGCCTCTATATTCAGATTAGGTTTGAAGGCCACCTACCCTTAGCCAATTAGCTTTCCCGAAAGTAATCACTCATCTGCCTCTAGCGATGAGATTAAGAATAAGTGGAACTATACCTCCACTCCCTCATATATTTCATGGCGTAATGCACAGGAACAAATTTGTCTCTTTTGTGTGTATGTTGTCGCTTCTTCTCTCTACAAAATTTAAAATTTGTGGCTCACTAATTCACACATTTGTGCAGGATGTTCATCTTATTTCAGTTTATTAAAACTCCGGCATGACGGGTCTCTCCAGAGGCTCCGTACCGACATATGGCCACCGATGTCAGAGTCTGATCCTACATGGCACAGCTTTGACATCTTCGACGTCGCATCCGTTGTGGTTGTGTTGGCAGCAGGCGCAGTTGTATCAATTTTACTTCTTGCTATAGAAGTCCTGTACCAGCACATGGGTCTCAAGAAAACCTGCCATGATCATCTTAAACTTAACATTTGAAAAACCGCACCCACAGCAAGAATAAAGAAAGAAGACACAAACTGCGATTATACAGGTTTATAAAAGGTAACGAGGGCCATTACAGATTTACATTCGAATATTGACATTACATTCGGGACATCTAGGTGGGACAGCCATGTAATAGGAACAGAGGAAGCACAGAGTTCCTTTTATAACCAACAAGAAGGCTACTTTCGCAAAAAACATGGTTTTATTTTCCACAAGTGACGGCGAGATTTTCGAAAGAAGGTTTCGAGTTGAACTGCCTCCTCTGTGTAAGTTTCGTAGCGTCTTTTAACGGTCGAGCCGAATAACCCACCTTTCTTCTTTGTCATGCACTGCCTGCAGCTGAGCACCTGTTTAAACTATGGTACTTGTAAGTTTCCTTTCTACGGTTCCCTCGTTTGTATTGTGTTTCTTTTTTTTGGTGTTTGGTGACGTAATTTAATTCCGTAATAATATAGGTAACTGCCTCCTCACTCAGTTGCACGAGCACGCAAATAATCAATGCATAAATCGTGGTCGTTGGAATATATCAATCTTGACATGAAAAATGACGCAATAGAAGTAAGAATTTTCGGATCGCTTTTTTTTTCCTTATGGTGTTAAACCTAAGAAGCGTTCCCAAGAATATGGATTGTTATGGAGAATTAAAACGTCACTTTTATAATGATGATGCAGTAGAATAAGCCTGCGATACTTCTGTCAGTGAGTCGACAGTTTAATTTGAGAAAAATTTGTATTCTTCTACTTCTCAATAAAAAATATTGTATAAGGAACCCTATCACCTCTTTTTGAAATTGGGCCTGGTATTTTATTTGTTTGGGGCACGCGGTGGCTCACGTGGTTGAGCCGTAAGGTCGCGCGTTCGATTCCCGATTATGTCATTGGAATTTTTCATTGAATAATCATTCCGCCCGCACATTGGCCCTGGGATCGACTCAGTCTCTAACACAAATGAGTACCAGGAATACTTCCAGGGGTAAAGGCGGCTGGTGTGTAGGGCTGACAACCTTACCACATTCATGTGTCTGTTGTCTAGAAATCTGGGAGCTTCAACCTCCTGGAACCCTGTGGGCCTATCCAGGCCTGTAATGGGATTGCTTTACCGTCTATCTTTTATTTGTTTAGGAATGTCTACCCCCATGCCGCTCTAAATAGAAAGAGAAGCGGAACGAAAACAAATTTTGCGCGTAGACTTTAAAATTTAGCTATCGAACGAGTGCCAAGATCCATAAGGCTATACCTATTGCAAGACGAGTAGCTTCACATATTGTTGTTGAGTGGGGCGCAGTCTAGTTTCGTGCTAGAAAGATCTCGGTTTCAAATCCTGGTCCAGACGTCGACAATATTAGCAGAGGTCCCCTTACTACCACCTCAGTCTCTCAAGAAAGAAAATAAGAGGATTGTACAGAGTCAATGTGAGGAAAGAGAAAATAAATAACCAAATCCTCGTATCCTACACACAGGCCCACTTTTATACATAGTGTTTCTGAAAGGTATGGTCTCAATTTAAGTGCATGTTCTGTGCACACAAAACAACAAAAAGCCTGGGAGTCACTGTCGAAGGTATGGCTTGTTTTGTTTACGAAGCAGAAGGCAGAAAACTTAAGCGTAAGCCCTCAAACAAACTTCTAGTTCCAACCGTACGAGTTATTACTTTAATAAAAAAGTTTGCGGAAAGTATTCACGTTTTTGCCATTCTGCTTCCGAAAAGCGCGCTGTGCATTTTTCTCTACCGCCTTCTCATTCCAAAATAAAATTTGTCGTAACACAAAGAGGACGTTTTTGAGAAGAATTTTAAAAACTTCTTTATTGTGGCTGTATATAGGATACGTCTCTAAAGTCGTGGTGAGCATTTCAGAAAAGCCTTACATACAGTACGCACTGAAAGAATTACATTTTTATTTATACCAATTTTCCTCAAATTAATCCAATGCCGCTTCCTTCCGCATCATTTCCAGTTCGTAGTTCATTAATAGTCATATCAGTCGACGCTATATAGGGGCTGTTGAAGGGGTCGTGAAATATAGGCAGTAACTTTAAAGTGTATTGCAATTGCGTACCTCATTGTAATTAGCGGCACATGATCCTTTTCACTACCTTAGTGGCGTGCAGCAGCTAGCTTACGTGATGAAGAAAAGAGGAACCGTGGTTCTAGAGGCAAGAGGTTTGCTATCTTCAAAAGTGTCCAGACCGGTACTGTACTCCACATTGCCTCCTGTTTAATGTGCAAAGGGAATACTTCCCTGGAAGTAAAGCCGTAGGGGCGTCAAGCCAACCACCTACCTTCATGTAGAGTCGAGGTTAAGAATGGGTGGAACTATGTGTCCCTTCCCATATATCCCTTTATGGCCTGCAGAAGGACAATTTACTCTGCCTTTGAAACTCTATAATGAGCAGTCTTGCCTCAGCCCGCAGTATTTTAAGAAATGTGCTCTTTTTAAAGGTATGTTAAGTACCAACGTAGCTGAAAGCTGATGCTGGCAGGCTTTCTGTACAAATTAACAAATTTGACAGTACGAGAATTCCAATGTTTATGTCGCATCATTAAAAATGTGGGAAATTATTAATCTTATGTCATGGGCACTCAGAATCTGATCGGTTTGTGAGAACGCATGTGCAAGTATCATCTGCAGACACGTCGCTGCGCGGAAAGGTGGAACAGTTTGGGGGCGCAGGTCCCACTGTGTGGGTGCACTGACCAGGAGTCGTATCAGTATTTGGCGTCTATCCCATGTGACAATGTAAGAGACTACTGACTTACCCAAGGCATCTTGTTGTGATAGCGACTCAGCTGGAAACAAACACGCCAGGTCAGTTTGTCCGTTAAGGTAACAGAGATGAAGTAATGACTGGAGTAATATTTTATAAAAATCGCGCCTTTCTTATAGTTTCTTGCTGGTCACATGTCATTGTGGTATTCTTTATTACAGAGCGTTAAAAAATACGCAAGCGTTTTCTCCTTCTTTGCAAATAGTGCAGCTTGTTCTCGCACTCTGAACATTAAGAAAACCAACGGAAATATTTGGGTGTAACACAGTAGGAAGGGAAAAAAATATAAATAATTGTGTACCCTAATCCAGTTCTGAATACATGCACCTATGTTGCAAATGTACATTATGCTAAGTTATGAACATCACTGGTCTTAAATGTCACGAAATGCAGGTGTAAATTCTTTGTCAAAAATTTAATCATATTTCACGTGGCCCTTCCAAGAAGTCAGACATTGTTCGTCGTTTCTTTTTTTAGTAGATTAAATTATGTTTCAAATTAGAACTGCTTCATTACAAATTATTCTTCCGTGATTAATTATATGCTGAAAGCGGCGCTTTAACCTGATGGTTTTCAAATAATACTCCTCAAGAAATAACATTTTTTTTCGTTATTCTAAAAAATCACACAGTTTCAAAGCATTTTACCAGTAGTTTACGTCTTAAAAATGATATCACTAACGTGGCTTCCATCCCCCTGTAAACTTTTATGTAATACGGACTTTATGTGCGCAGTATGAGCAGTGTCTGTTCCACCAGTAATGCTGCAGTTTCTTCTCCGATATTCTGCCCTAGTTGGGCCACGGTTTCAGCGCGACTGACATGCAGATTTCAATTGAGGTATCTTCACAGGAAGCTGTCAAGACAGGAAAAATCACCAGGTCGTGCAGGGCATTAAGTGTCCCATTCCGCTAGCAGGGTTCGAAGTGTGCCTCTTCTGTCCTAAGGTGTCAACTTAATAATCCTTCTTGTATAGTTTTATACAATCAATAACATTTGCAACTTCTCAGGACGCAATTGCTTAATCCTTGAACTGGCATGTCTTTCACAGATAAAACTTAATTCTTTGAGTAAGGTTCGTTGAATGGGAATTTCAGCCACGTGCAATATCTCCGTATCTGTCCGCTTGTAATTACTTCTTCTGGGGATACCACAAGAGCGATGTGTGTGGTATTCACCCTAGGATTATAACTGAATGGAAGAAGAATATCGGACAAGCAATTGCGGCGATACTGACTGATATTAAGCGGCACATACTGGGGAATTTATCTTCCAGAGCACAAAAATACACACAAAGAGACGGAAGCCACCTTAGTGACTTTTTAAAGCGTAAGCACTCTTACAGAAAGCTTTGAAGAGTAATTCAGGAATGCTGTATTTAATTTATTTTAATTCCGAAGCCTTTAGATTTGTCTGCTGCATCCTGTAAATACGCACTTTGAATTAGATTTTATAGAAGAATGTGCTCTTTTGAACTGCGTATAAGCAGCAATAATATCGCTCTAAAACTGAAGGGCAAAACACTGGATCCAAATGAAATGAAGTTCCTTTAGATCACGGAAATGAATTACAAGGGCGGAAAAAGGAAGGTACTCAGTATTTGTACCGTGTTTTCTTTGGACGCAATTCATGCAAAAATAACGGGATCTTTTTAATTTTCCAGGAAGATTTTAAATTTCCTTGCATTTTAAAGAAGAGACATGTATATACTTTGCTTTAACGTTCAACAAACATATACACATATAGGTTGTCCTCTCCTATCCCAGTGGCCGCGCGGTCTAAGGCGTGGGTCTGTGGCCGCTCGATTGCTGGGACTGTGGGCTCGAATCCCGCCGGGAATATGAATGTTTCTTTCTTGTGTGTTCTGTGTGTTGTCAGGCAGACGTCTCCTTGCGTCGGGCTGATCACTCGCCCAGAGGAGTCCTACCGAGTGTGATGTGTCTGAGTGTGATCGTGAAGTCTCAATAATGACGAGGCCCTGCTCACTATGGGCCGTTGCGTCATTGAAACAATATATATATATTATTTTTGTCTACAATGTATAAGGATTCCTGGTGATTCTCAGCGTAAAGAGCCGTTATTTCACGGAGATTTAACCTTGGTAATAGAGACTCGTTTTATTCGCTGAGGTAGGAACTGACTTTGAATAAAATTATGTAAATTTACTGCTCCAATGATTTAACGTTGGCAGGAGATCAACCATGGAAGCACGAGATTAGTGTAATTCCCCTTGTAAATGCAAGTAAAATTCTCCTATTTATACACTTCAAAAATATACGTGTGCTGTTAATGACGAACATTGTCACCTCAAATGTGACGCCTTGTAGACTGGTAGGAATTTATCGGCTTTTCGAAGTAACCTGGATCATTTACTATATACCCCTGAAAACTGAGGTGCCGTGTTTCTCTCAGAGGCTGACAATTTCCACCAGACCACACGAGGTTTTGTCCTTGAACATTGTAGTCTCCTTTGTCACTTCCATGAAAACTTCAGATCTCACACGGTACCTACACAAAATGGCTTTAATACATATATACTCGGTTTTATTAAACACCATTCTTAGAAGGCACCACGGACAGCCGAGACATGTACGTGAAGATAATATTCAAATGAGTTACAGAAGACTGTATTTTGATGTCATTAAGCGGTTTGAAAATGAGAGCGCCATAACGGAATTTACTGAATATTTCTTTCCTATTGGTTGTCACTCCGCTTACCTAGCACCAGTCCCCGACCACACCTTCCCCTATATAAATCGTAATCGTAGTCCTCACCTCTTCTACACCCTGACGGAGGTTTTACCGTGATTTTTCTCAGTTGTAGGTAAATGCCAGGGTGTAATTAAAAAATCTGGGCACGGCTGCATTCCCTACACCCCCCCTCCCCCGGGGCACGGCGGCCTCACCAAAGTGCCCACCTGTAGTAGCTCGAATACATTACGCGATATGCCACCCTGGGTTCAACTCCCAGGCAGCCATCCGACCAAAGGGTTCCCCCCTCAGCTAGGAAGACTATGTGCTCCTAGAGTCGTAGACTTTAGCGTAACTAGCCCCGCTCGTGACCCAGGACTACAAACAATTAGAGTAAGCAAAATCCCCGTTATAGAGTTAGGTGTCTGTTTTAGAGACCAGCGACGCGTTAAAACGCAGGTATGGCTATTCAGACCAAGGGACGTCGACTTGCGCGAAGCTCAATTCTCCGCCCTTAGTCAGCTCTTTGGTTGGTTAGTCGCCACTGCCGCCTAGTCACAGTAGGTGTCAAGGTTGTTTATTTTCACTTGATCACACTCAGACACACACCACAGTCGGTGGGACTCCTCTGGACGAGGGATCGGCCCGTCGCAGAGACCTCTACCTGACAACACAAACACTCACAAGAGACAAACATCCATGCCCCGGTGGGACTCGAACCCACGATCCCAGCAAGCGCTCGGCCGCAGACCTACGCCTTAGACCGAGCGGCCACTCCCCCTATACAAACTGCGTGTTTTATTGCTGGCTTTCTACTTCATTGTATTGTTGACCCTTGAAGATGGGACCGATAAGTTATCCCGAAACGTCGGTAAACATTACCACTCGATGCTGTGTAATATCCCAGAATCGTGTTTATTTCCGGCAAGCGGAAAAGTTTCTTCTCTTCTTCACCTCCTCCAGAACAGTCCTGGGACCCACATAGCCTCCATATTAGTGGGCGCCAGGCACTTTTCTTCTCAGCGAAATCGACGGAGTAGTAAAGCTGACTAACTCCTCCATCTTGAGAATAGGTTAAGAAAAAGTGGAGCTATACCTTCACTTCCCAGGACGCTTTCATATAGTAGGCAGATAAAACTGGACCTTTACTTTACCTTCGGCGTTTAGTATCCATAAAGTGACAGACTAATAAGATATAGTCACTAGATTGTCTTTAGTTTTGCTAGAAACACAGACTGGCAACACGAATTCGTAGCGCAGGTACGTGACACCAAAAACGTGGCCGGAGTTTTATATGTCAATAGAGATGGCCAACAGGCAAGGTGGTGTGTGTTCAGTGCAGTGACGTTTGACAGTGTGAGTGACTGTGCATCCACAGGAAGATGTCGATCTTCAGCCATGCTTACGTGTACTAAATCCTAGTTTGTATGAGGCTGTACCTAGACTGTTCTATACCTCCCACAAACCCTTTTAAAAATAACATTGTGTTTCTGTGTGGAAACCTTCTACCAATAATGTCGGAAATTTTCGATTTTCAGACACTTTCCTCTATAAAGAAGCCTTATATCAACCAATTTCAACGGATCGTTCTCTCAGTTTTAACAAAATCTTCTTTATAGGTATTCATTTCTCACTCAACTCCGCTACATGTTGATTGTGTATTCTAACGAATACACACAAAGCCGTACTGATGCTTGGAAAATAAAACTTTGACATTGGTTTATTAAACGCAGCGTAATGCGAGGATATTTTTGGAATTACGTAATATTAAGAGCAGGTTTCCTTGTACCTCGCAAATCGTCTTACAGCTTGTTGAAACTCTATACGCGTAGCACCCTTACACGGCACTTTGCTTGGTAATTCCTACATTCAGGCCTACCATTTGATATTAAAACCTCATTTACACAAGGCCCTCGATGGACTTTTCCAATTGTCCATTTCGCCATTCCACAAACTTTATTGAAATTCGATATAGGAGACTTCCATTTAAAGTTGTCGTTCATTTCCCACTGTTAGCTATATTGACTCGTATTAAAGACTAGCATGCAGCAAATTTTATATGTACGTGCGCTTTTTCGCCTTGCCCATACATATTCCACAGAGACGTTGAATTCCAAAGTAACAGACTCGTTAATTTGCGTTTTACTGTTCCCATTTTAAGGAATCTTAATAAGCATAATCGCCATTCCTAATGTTGTGTAATGCATTATGTAGTAATATTGTTGTAGTCAAACGCCAACAAAATATAAAAATGTCTTTCTTTGTGGGTGTAGCTACGCGACAAAAGATAACTTTGTTGGAGGACACGTTTAAAAGTGTAAAACAAGATACAAGAGTTGAATACCTGTGACCAAGCATCAAATTGGGTAGACTCATATTAAAGTGGAGGTAACGCTGTGCGGATTCAAATCCACGCCACTAGATGAAGGTATAGTCAGTGTCACTCTCCGTCCGTTTTACCAGTAGGAAAAATTCTCTCTGATGTGCATAAGATAGTAGACAAAGAGCTGGTCTTGTGGAGGGCAAGAAGTGGAAATACCTGCCGAAAACCGAAAACCGTATGTTATGTACATAAAAAGTGACATCGAGTGAAACGCAGATGATGGTCGAGTTATTTATTTTTCTTCACAAAATGGAAAATTTGCTTTCCTAAGTACGTTTAGGCCTAACTAGTCTCGCATTAAGAAGTGGCGTCCAGCCATTCAGGACTAGCGACACAATTGCAATATTCATTTCCTTGCTGCACGCTAGAATTTAAAGGGAAATTGAATTTGTAGTAAGAACGAAGTAGTTGTATTTCTAAATAACGACGTTTATTGCGTAAGAACATAAAGTTTTTGTTAAGCAGAAAGGTAAAGAATTTCCGATATATATCGATTTAAAATGCAATTAAATTCAGGGATTTCTGAACTTCACTCATATCTTATAATTACTCTCGCATTCGAATCCCCTAGCCACAGTAGTTTTCCGCGACACACCGGTCGAAAACTACTTGCGTAAGGCAATGCAGCGCCTACGCGTAGGTACTGGAATCGCAAGCGCAGGCAGAATCGAAGGCAGGGCCAAAGGTGCCCCTACTTTATGTACGATCGCAACACAGAATAATGTCGTTAAACATGCTTCGGCACGAAATAGAGAAGTTGGAAACGTATAGAACAAAAATGTCTTTGACTTCTAAATGGAGGACAAGTCGAAGTTTCCTCGGACGAAGATCAAGTGATGTGTTACGAAGACCATAATAGCAAAACACTGGCAGGGAACCTTCCTTCTACAACTTACACTAATTTATAAAGTGTAAATAAAGGCGCATGTCCGGCATGGACATAATCTCTCAACCTAACCTTACTTAAACTCACTTGTTACAATATGTGTAAGGTAAAGACATATAAAATAAAGCAGATTAAAGTCATACATACGACAACACGGAATATTTTTTAGAAACGTACGAGCTTGAGGTATCGAAGAAATATTTCAGTTGTACGACGCCAGTATGAACACGGAAAATTGTTAAACAAATTAAACGTAAACTTAAAAATCCTAGTGTTATAACAGCAAGAACTGAAAAAGGTGATAAACTAACCATAATAAATAGCGTGCAATACTAAGAAAAATGTAAGAGTTTATAATAAAAGATTTCCACATTAATTAACAACGATCTCACTAACATATTCCAGAGAGGAATAAGGAGCAACTTAGACAAAAATGAGACATTAATATCTAACGAAGAAGAATTAAAATATATAAATTTAACCAACTCCGTCTAATATGCCCAGGCTGCAACAAAAAGAGTAATTTTTTCTTTGATTTAGAAAATGCCTATTATCCTACCAAAACTGTAATAGTAACCTTAAGTTTGCTTTGCAGCTTCTTGGTAAAGGACATGACCCGAAGTGGATAAATTAAATTATGTACGTTTATACATATCTGAGGATTGCAGACATATGAATACTATAAAAACATCATATATACTCAGAAATAATGAGAAATAAATAAATGATAAATGCACTGTTAATGCCAACCCAGTATTTGACGTATTAATACAAATAGACTACGTACAAGTCAGGCGTGTTCCTGAGATACCCTTCATTGTATTTCAATGTACTTGATCAGCTCTATGCTGACTAGTGAATTAGCAGCAAACGAAAACAAATACAGCATAACAGTAAGTGGCTTTTTTTTAATTTTCAGTTAAGTATTATAAAAAATGTAAAATGGTAACAACTAATTATTGCAGTACATAGAAGCAGTTTCAGTTTAGGTAAATGAAATCCGATCATCCTCTTGAAAATGAGGTGTAATAAACCACACCAAGACTAAAGAATCAAAGAAACGAGAAAAAATGTAAATGAGGTTCCTAATATACCCAATTTACACATCAATATTAAAGTATATTTACTAGCCTATATTAATTTCACATTAACATTTTTACAGAATGTGTAATATTCACTACATTATGAGGCAACAAATCTTCAACGACAGTAGACGATATGAAGCCACTACAGAAAAATGGAAAGAAAATTAGAAGAATATTATAATACAAAAATTAATAATAATCAAGCAGCAGCAACAATAAGTTACAGCCATTTTATTGGGTTTTGACTTGTTACTTTTAGAATACTCATTTTCAAAGTCTTATTTAAATGTTTAAAAAACTAAAATATTATCAAGATGAATTATTTAAAAATCCCAGCAAAGAAATTAAGACGTAGTCTTTAGAAAAAACAATAAATTAATAATTGTAAATTATGTATGTTAAATGAGCTCTTTCGCACTAAGGATAAAATATGTAATAAAACCCACTGGTTCGTTCTATATTGTCATAAAAAGACTGGATCTAGGTCGCCTGCCAAATTCATTCATGTAACAAAGAGTATATTTTCTACCATCTCGGGGCGGCGAGAGACAACTTCAGAGCGTGACTAGTTGTAACTTTCTCGGGCTACATCTGAAAACTTATTGGTTCTAACTAACGAGCGACTGCTTTTATAGCCTATCCTGTGTTTAACTTTCACGCAACAAACTTCTGTTTGTGTTCCTCTGCCATAAAATTGCCACAAGCTGCGTACTGTGTTTTTGTTTCTCTTTCATTAATTTCAAAACTCGCATTAAATCACGACACCATAACCTGTACACTGCAGCATGCAAGGTTTAAATCAGGAACGACGATCGCTCCTCTGCATCACAGTTGAAAGAGAAGTGTGAGTTACATGTTATGGTCATGACGTACCAAACCAAACCTGGATATCCCACGTCATAACTTGTACTGACATTGACATATGATTCGGTCGCCATTTCCTGGCTTCCGAAAGCCTAAAGCTTATAGAACGCCAGCAAATCCTCACAGAACCGCGGAACACAACTTCAAAGACAAATTTTTTTTTAGAAGTAATAAATCTCTTTCTTTTTACCGACACAAACGTATTGCAAAGTGTTCCATGGGTATAAATGTGGAAGAGACATTTGGGAAAGCGTAAAACGGTGCATTCCTGTGCAGTTCACGCCGTGACAGAAATGTTCATCTTGAGCTTTAATGATAAATAGGCTCATTCGTCACGAAATTTTATAGCAATTTTAGAATCAAAGTTCATTTACATGTAAAAAAAGTCCGCTCCTAGTCCATAACCTGAGCTTAATCCAATTGTATCCGCTTCTCATTTTTATTTAAGGTTCAGTCTAATAATTAGCCTCTCGTGTTTTGATTTTCCGAGTCACATTTTTATCCGTTTCTCCCATTTCCCATGCTTAATACATGTCGTCCCCACACTGCACTCCTTAATCAACATACAACAATGGTTTAAAAGGTACACCCTTTTTTCAGGATGACAGATATTGTCTGTTCAACTGTCTTCGGACTCGGATAACTGGAGAGTTAGTAAAGCGACAATCCTGGCGGAATTTTTAGTATCATCCGCTGGAAAGTCTGAGAAAACAGCTTTATTCGTCGAAAATGAAGGCAAAATAGAAGAGTATATTCCTTAGGACACCTCAGTTTTTCACCTTTTAATGAAGGTGATGTTTTATGCCGAAGGGATAGCTGACGTGTGGCAGAGAGATTCTGCAAACGTGTTAGCATGTGTTTAATCATAGCATCAGGGCGACACGACATGGGGCCTAGAAATTTTGTCAGTACTGTCTTATAAACCACTGCAAGACGTAGGCTGAGATGAGAGTGTTACATAAAAACTGATCTTAAAGGGAAAATGATGTGGGTTCTGGACTGGAAAGGTCTGTCTCAGCGAAGGATCCAGTGGTCCAGTGGACATCATAATGAACTTTCTTTTTCCATGGGAAAGGGGGGATTTGCCGACTAATTCGGTACATTAGCTTCTTAGACGCATTGTGCTTCATGGAGTCCATGCGCTTAAAAATACATTTGGATCTTAATATGTGACCTTCCCACAATTTAAATAATGAAACAATTACAAACACACGCCTAATATGAACTCTTAAGTACGCTGCCCATAATAAAGAGTTCGGTGATATGAAAGAAGGCGGTCACAGCCCTTGTCCTTGAAATTCATGCTTCCTTTCAACGTAGTGTTTGCACGCACTCTGAAGTATAAGAAAAATTTGCCTCGCTGAATATGAGATCCTCGAAATTTACGTTGTTTATTTGTTGGTTAGTTGGTTATTTCATCAGTTTCTTGGTTAGTTAAACTGTACTTAAAAGGCAGTTACGTAACTATTCATGTAGCAGTTACTTCTGTGTTCGCTGTAATTAAGAGCTCCGTCAGTAATCCCACGTGAAACACGAGGAATGTGTAAACAGAAGCCACTTGTAGTCTTATCTCTGCATCGAGAAGCCTCGCCGCAACTCAAACAAATCTGTACAAGTCTGTGGCCCGATACATACGTTTTGTAATTATTGCTATCCGAAGGTTTGGAGTGCGCGCGTGGCTGAGTGATTTTCTTCCAGCAGCGTGTTTACTTTTGCAGGCCCGAAAGCCTTTTTTTAAGTTACTTGGTTATTTGGTTACCGAGTTAGGTATGTAAGTAACAACTTGGTCATTTCGTAAATTGTCTTGAAAGTGGTCGATTTATTTTGTGAACCGGACCTAGGACAATGCACCCAGTTTCTTCACTGAGTGGACTGTATCCAAAATAATACTGATTTGGCTGTGCAACTAAAAGTTAACTGTTTGATTTATTCTTTCGTGAATTTTCTTGCTTGCTTAGTTATTCATTTACATGTATGTGGTTTGTTATTTTAAATGTTGGTTAGTAGTGAATTAGCTGGTTATTGAGCTACTTAATGAGTTTCTCATACAGCTAATTTGCCACTTGCTTACTAATTACTGAATTGCTACATGCTCCTATAAGAGATAAATTGAACAATTCATTCAAAACAGAAAAAGGGTGACGACATGTAACTCGAAAGGATGGACTGACCTTAGAATTTACGTAGGGAAACCCCTTGTCAGTACCCATGAATGAATCTAAGATAGACATGAGAGGATAAAAGAAATGGATCACCCAAGTTTCGTATTTATTTGGATAATTTCAGTCTTGAAATTTCGAATTCTGCAACAAGAGATTTCTCTCTACAAAATAATTCGTTTGGTAAGAAAATCATATTCATTAGAAAAGTGATTTTTAAAATACAGAAGTAAATTTCTAAAATACTTGAAAGGCATTCTAATTAGTTACTTTCTGTTTCAGGTAGACGGTGTAGAACGCATCTGTTAGAGACAAAGAAGTTGGAAAGACAAGAAAGTGTAATGTATTCTGAAGTGTCTGTGGTTGTTCCATGAGTTCTGCAAGTCCTTTCCGTTACGCGTCGTTACAGTCACGAGACACAGCCACCTTAATCATTATATTGCAAATTAATAGGCGTAGGGCCGGTATAATCGTAGAAGTAAAATCACAGTTTTCCGAGTCATTTCTTAGTTTCGGTGCGTCAAGTTTCCTTGGGCTTTGACGAAGAACGTGTAATGTAATTCTATTATTTTACAAAAGCTCTGGCGTGCTAGTGTTACAAATTCTTGCGATGGGTAACTCAGATCTCTTGCTTTTGAACAGTACAAATAACAGTGCTCCTTACGATCTAGGGAATGAGTCTATAGAGGAATACCTTGTAAGAACACTGGGCCCCAAACGTTTGCCTCTCGTCGTGGTGCTGCCCATTACAACCATCTACGTCACCATATTTGTGACGGGTATCATCGGGAATGTGGCGGTTTGTGTGGTGATCGCACGTAACAAGTTGATGTGGACGGCCACCAACTACTACTTGTTCAGCCTTGCTGTGTCTGACCTCATGCTGCTGATTCTAGGTGAGTAATGCTAAGCATATTACAGTATATTAGTGGCGGCTCGTTGTCGAAATGCTATGTGGCAGTTCGTGTTTTATCGCACAGCACAAATTCCTGTGGATTCGGCATCGCAGTGTCCGATTTCACACTGATTATTCTAATAGTGTTCAGTATATCAGTGGCGGCTTGTGGTATAAATATTATGTGGTGGTTTTATATCGAGTGCGAGCAAGAAATCAATGTAAACCACTACAGACTACATGCGTTTGGACCAGCCAGGCTGAATGTCATGCTTTTGCTTATGTGTGAGTCTTCAGTGGCTGCTGGTGGTGGTGCTGAGTGTGACTGTTTTGTTTGGTTGCTGTTAGTAAAGTAATCTTTGCAGAAGTCTGCCAACTGCTTCCTCTTAGTTCTCGCCGTGTTAGATACTACCCTACTATTTCTACGCCAAATATTTGTTTCTTGAACCCCTGGACATACGTACGGCATTTTAAACATGGAAAAAGAAACTTAAACTTCTAATATTATTCTCTCTTTCTTGTTGTTTTATGTTTTCAAATATGACGTCCACTTTTCCGACCTTCTGTCAATGTGGTCATATATTTTAAAGCACATTTTCTTTTTAGATTTCGAATACAGTAGTCTCTTGGTCATCCAGACTATAAGGGGTAGGGGTGGCGCAGAATACCCTGGACCACCGAGGGGAAACTCTGTGGTATAGATAACATACATAAATCAACACTCAGTGCTAAAGTAAAACATCTTAAAGCGAAAATACTGTCCCTAAGATTATATTATAATACTAATAATAATAGCAATAATAATAATAACAAATATGGCAATAACAGCGTACAAGAACCTTGCACAAAAAAGCAGAAAAGAAACTAAATTAAAGGAGTCTATTTATAGAGGTGCAAAGAATGTAGAAAGTGAATTGTGTGATTATAGCTGCAATAATTGGAGCCACCGGAAAAGTACCAAAAAGTTTTAAAGAAAAATTTGGAAGCCATACCAGGAAAACATTCAATGGATTCTCCACAGAGAACAGCTATACTTGTAACATCACACATAACACGGAAAGTACTGCAGTCTGAAACTGGAAGCCTGAGCGTGGGGGATCACCTTTGGTTCAAGAGAAGAAGTATTGGGAAGAAAAGGCCTGTGACAACTGACAATAATAGTGATTATGATGATGATGATGATGATGATGATAATAATAATAATAACAACAATCCACTGGGAATACTAAACTATTTTGTCCAAAACTGGCCGGAGTCGGCGAGAATCCGAATTACCGGAGTCCGGCCTACCGAGGGGCAATTGTAGTTTTTTAATCATATTTATTTACTTCCCAAATTGGCTCTCTCTGACCGCCAAAAATGAAGATCAAGGGTGGTGTCAAATGTATAAGTTGGAAATGGAAGAGGGCAATGGCAAATCTGAATGTTTGACTTTTCATACAATAAAATCATAAAAATGCTGATATATTAGTAGCGAAGCACACGTAGGAGAATAAATTTATCAGCTTAATATTCCGACCGTGAAATACGATGTCATTTATGTGGAAAGCTTAATTGGGAGTGCATTTAAGGTATATGTCTGTCCTGCTTCTGCAAAGAAGAAGCGGAAGGGCATAAGGTGAGACTGGAAACTTATGGTTCCACCAGCAAAGTACTCGGGGAAATTAAAAAAGGCGAAAAATATTTAGGAAGAAGAAAAATAAGTTTCTACAAATCCTTTCAGTCCACACGCAGAGATCACAGCCCTGCAGCAAAAATAAGGCGTTGTGATCGCTAATCCCCCATCTAAGACCCTTAACGGCTTTTCATCATAGCACTTAGAAAACTTTTCTAAAGAGGAGAAGTAACAAGCGTAGAGGAGAGGGGAAGGAGAAGGAGAAGATTTTAAATAAATATAATGTCAATGTGAGGTAAAGATAGAAGAATGCGGAGAAGGAAGGGGAGAGAAAGAAGGAAAAACAGAAACAAGTATTGGCCACCTGAAATTCTTTACGACCTCATACACTTTAATCAAGTTTGGGAGTTTTTATAACCCAAAGTACTGTGCAGGAATAAGATAATCTGCACTTTTCGTGCCAGTCCAAATCTGTTTTTTTCCATTGAATGCAACAGCACCCATTTCTCTTCATTCAGCATTTGAAAATTTTATTTGTGTATAGGTCTCTTATTTTAAATAAAAGAAAATTTGGTACATTGCCACCAGCAATAAACGTGTTCTCTTCGTGTGTGTAGAGGACTACAAAAAACTGTGCTGCTTTGACTCTTAAACATGTTTACTACTTCTGTGCCATTTCTGTGATCTTGTACCGCATATACAGACTACAGAAATGTTCAAAGTTGCGAAGTTACTGCAGGCCTTGCAGAATGTTACTTCCAATAGGGTGACACATATGAAGCCAGATCTACGGTTACGGAACTGTGGAAGGAAGTGCCGTTGGCCGGAGGGTGCTGTTGCTCTCACAACAGTCCCTGTAATTATACCGCTGCACTACAGACATTGTGATTCTCATTCCCTCTCTTATCCCTTTATATGTCCTTCCTAGCTCTGAGCTTTCCTTCTTACTTCCCCTGTAATACTCGCCATTACATTTCTAGTTCACTTGCAATATGTATGTAGGTAACCACTCGTCGGTATCCTTTGCAGTAAGACTAAAGACTTAATCCCGGTGATACGCAATATATTTGTGGTTTGCCAGTGTTACGTGGAAATTGTCCCCTGATTCACTAACTGCAAATGCTTGCTGATTGAATATAATCAGGAATTTATTAACTCCACTATTCCAGTTGACTGCCGATACACATATAACACATTCTAAGTTTACTGGATTATATTGGCAGAAGCAGAACAGAGGTAAGAAAAGAGTGAAGAGTGACTTATCACAGGCTTGTTACATGATGTGCTGCAACCTACTGAATCCTAGAGTAACTGTTGTTATTGTACACTTTAGCCGCACTTTCTATTTGCTTAAATTTATTACTAAATACTTCAGACATGCAAAAAGATTATTGTAAAAATTCCTTCGCCTATTCATGCTCACTACGTGTTTCGATATGGTTGTGCCATCCTCAGGTGAAATAGCATATTGTCTTATCATTATTACGTACGTCACTAGAAATTCATGCATACTACCTAAATCAGCCGCTGATAACTTAAGTTATTTCATGATATTGTAGTTTTCTATATAAAGGTATTACATAAAATCGCGTGCAGTACTTCTTAGAACGTTCCAGTTTGTAGTTTTTGCCTGGTAAGGTATATTCTAAGAACTGATTCGACTTTAGATGTCATAATAAAATCACAGTCCTTCTTCCGAGATTTTCCATTTGGGGTTTCACGTTTTGACGTCACTCCCAGTCGCGCTTGATCGGCACTGCACCCATTTTGTCAGAGCAAAACCCAAACATTTAAACCCTTTCTTTAAGAAATAATTTTTTTATCTAAACCAGATCTGTTTCCCTAGTGTGTCTTGGAAGTAAAATTTAATTTAGTTTCTACAGTCCTTCTTGTCACATAAATGATAATTCCAAGTCTGTTTTTTATCCGAAGTGAAGTTTTTATTCCTTATTTAGTTCGGTGTGTGATATAATAGAGCCTTGTAGTACAAACGCCATAATCAAAAGCACAAGATGAGTGTAAGTTATGAAACGCTATTTATGGTATGCGATTAATGTATAGCTTAATAGATATGTGATAGTTTTTCACTACTAATTCTATCTTTGATTTTCTGATTTTTCCTTTTTTATTACCACCTACATGTGCGTAAAAAGGGGTACCGTACACGTAAAGTACATTACAATCTTTCGCAATTACAGTTTTACACAATTTTAGGTTTGAATTCAATGAAGTAATTAAAAATTCGCCCAGGGCATTACGCTGGACTGCGTGTTATATCCTGGTAACCTTATTGCCGTGATGATTAAAGCAAGAATGGGATTTGCTTCAGATGCTGAAAGCATGTCGGATATTTTAGCAAGAGAAAATACTGAAGAAAGTAAATAAGAGAAGTGTACGGAAATACTATTAAAACGAATATTAAGTAAGTAATTAATAAGGGCTCAAAATGGTGTGCAGTGGCAGAATTTTCTATTTGAACTTATCGAAGAACTGTTTATTTGATTTTTCGACTGAGTGATTGATCATTTAATAAGCAATTGGTCCCTTCGTGAAGTAACTTTCCTTTGCAATTTTTACGTTTATATACGTAAAGTTTTTTTGCAGATTTGTCAATATCCGTCGTCCAACACCAATAGGCTTTTTACTTACCTTTTAAAGCACTTCAGAGCAGCAGACTGAGATTTCTTTTTCAAGGGCTTGTTACTGAGACTGCTGCACACATTACAGCATAATTAATATGCAAATTTTATTTAAAATCTATTATCTGCTTGTAGTCGTAATATAAGGGCTACTCAATACCTCACAACGACTCAGAGAGAAGAATTTTAAGAATCACAGAAACGCAACTGTTTATTCCAGTGTTAATTCAACAAAATATTTGCATCTAATAGGTCATCATCAGGTAACCAGAAATATAAGAGCGTGTACACAGTTATACTGCCCGTCTGGCTGAAATATATTGTTGTATTAACACTGGAATAAATTATTCTTTTGTTTGACTGGATTTACTACATTTCTTATTATTCACGACACAACGGGGACGAATCGTCTTAAGATAGGAATTTTTTCTAACTCTGCAGTTAGTTTCCTTTAAAAATATGTCCATTTTCTAGTCAAGTGACCCTAAAAAATTTAATGTAACCTGAATTGTAGTTGAAGGTTCAGTTTGTATCGCGCAAAAGCAAAAACCCTTTGGATTTTAAAACCAAAGATTTAATATTATACGGGAAACTAACGCTACGCTGAAGATCACAGAAAACGAATATACACTCTTGGAAGATCATAGATTCATGTTAATGTTAAGCTCGTTGGTGCATAGAGCAAGCTTTGGAAAGTTAATAAGGAACCAGCGCGGAAAAGAACCTTCAGGTCTAAACATGTCGTGGGCTATGAAGTGCAGATTGAAAAAGAAATACATAAATAAACATAAGCCGTTGTTTTGGAAGGCTTTCATCTGGTAATTCATTCTCAATTTGCAATCAGCGCTCTACTTCAGCCGTCTTCCTAAATCGTCTCTGTTATCAATACCTGGCACACAAACTTGAGACAGCCAGTTGTCTTTGTATTGTAATTTACAATGCAGGGAGGAAAATGCGCTCAGCCTATTGTACTTTGCACTTGTGACGTGCAGCCACTCACGGGTTTCCGCGTGGCGGCTTTTGTTTTGCACTTAATGTAAAGGGACGTCCGTTACGACGCCATTATTTATACAGAGTTACAATAACTGTGAATTGTTCCAGCTGCATCCACTGTGCCAAAGCAGACAGCCGAGACGTCTTAGTTTTTATAGCGAGTGACGGTGCTATTGGCTGGACGACCGAGGAAACGCGGTTAGATTCCCGGCACGGTAAAGGGATTTTTCTCTCTTCCAAGGAGTTGAGACCGGCTCTGGTTCCCACACAGCCCTATATTTAATAGACATTGTTCTTGACCCTGTGGTAAAGCAGTCGGGGTAAGATATTTTACCTTCATATAGTGCTGAGCTAAATAATGTGTGGATTCTACTTCCAGTGCCCCATACACCTTCTTTGAGGGCACAGCAGGAACTTTGCTTAGACAAAGCAGTATTCAGTTTGAAAATTCAAAGTCTGCTGGGATAAGTCGCGTCTTTTGGCGAAATATTTAGACCCTGTTGCAATTCATATAGCTTGTAGCAGTTTATAGGTGTTCGGTATTACACACACACACACACACACACACCCAGTTACCATGCATATTGTGCATAGACAGTTAAAATGCATATTGTGCATAGACAGTTACCATGCATATTGTGCATAGACAGTTACCATGCCTATTGTGCATAGACAGTTGCCATGCCTATTGTGCATAGACAGTTGCCATGCATATTGTGCATAGACAGTTGCCATGCATATTGTGCATAGACAGTTACCATGCCTATTGTGCATAGACAGTTACCATGCCTATTGTGCATAGACAGTTACCATGCATATTGTGCATAGACAGTTGCCATGCATATTGTGCATAGACAGTTACCATGCATATTGTGCATAGGCAGTTCTGCTGCATAGGCTTATTCTGCACTAGTCCACACGCATACCGTATACCCCCAATATCGTGCATATTCTCCGTGGTTTTGCTTCTCTCTTTTGTGTTGTTTTGCGTTCACTACTGTCAGATTACTCCTGTTGATAGAATGAATTGGCAGCAGAAATATTACACTGCATTAATACGTAAATTATACTTTTCCTGCATTTCTCGTTGAGAAGTGCTACAAATGTACTTCGGTACATTTCATTGAATTACGTCACACAGTTTCATGAGCTGTGATCAATTGCAGTTCCATATAAAAAAAAGTCTCTAGACTGATGCAGGACGAAATGTAATTCTAAAATAGAACCTCCTACGAATACTTATAGGAACATATCACATGGCTTTGACTTTGAAATACCCGTATTCGGCGATACGGTCGCATATTACCTCCCTGTTATCCGCTGAATCCATTTATTAGTGCAAATAAGTAGTTAACCAATGTAGCATATTTATTTGAGACGGCCCATGCAGTTTTTATGTGATATTCTGTGTGTGTGTGTGTGTGTGTGTGTGTGTGTGTGTGTGTGTGTGTGTGTGTTTCTTTATGTATAAGTATATGCCATACACGCCGAATTCTTTTGTTTTCGGCATTTTCCCTTTTGCCAAGACACTTGGTTCGAGCCTCTAACAAAATCCGGCGACGTAAACGAGCAACGTATTATATGACGTAGCGTAGAAATTCGGGAGTTACAGAAGCCACTAGGCCTAGCGTTGTCAGGCTAGTGAAGCAGAGAAGGCTGTGTTGTGCTGGGCGCATATGTGTAATGGGAGAGAGATATAGAGCTATATCATGCTGATGAGTAAATCTCTCGAACAAAGTTTACCTCGACGACAGAAAAAGGAAGAGAGTGTGTATAAAATTACGTGCAAAGATGAAACTTATGGAAAATTAATGAGGATTGAATTTGGATGTAAGTGGTTAAAGATCGTGTATTTGTGTTTTTAGTGTTAAACATTTGGTTCCGCTATTAGAATAAGTTTAGTGCGTTGGATGATGACTTTTCCTTCAGCGGTTTTAGTGAGCATTTTATGTTTATCTATTCTGCCTTTACTTTTTTGCATTTTGCAGTAATTAAGTTTGCTTATTAAGAGCAAGGTAAGTACAGAAGTAGTTAAACATTTGTGCGCATTTCATTAATTTCTTTACTTTTCATTTGCCCATTATTTATCTATAACCTATATTCATAATAGTCATAGACCTACAAAAGGATTGTGATAGCTGATATTAATATCACAAAAATTATAAAGGAAAAATGATTTAAATTTATTCTTCTTAGAGTTCCTTTGACAATGAAGGGCCTAAATCAGTATCCCTGCTTCAGAACAGCTCAGTGAATAAACTGAATATAATCACTATATAAGGCATAGGATAACCACAAAAAGATTAGTTGGCTCAAACGATGAGGATTTTTGGTTTTAGACTGGAGACGACGGTTCGAATCTCGACCGGGACATCGATTATCCCGACTTCGGTTTTCGTCTTCCTTCTCAGCCGCCTAGACAAGTACTGGGCAAATATCTTAACTTAGGTCACTGCCACTTTCTAGCACATCCCTTCCAATGCACTCTCCGTTAATCACAAAATTATTTGACGATACGTAAACTGAGCTATTGTCAGCGTTCTTAAATGAAACACAAATGAGTAAAAAAATATAATTACTAACGGATTACTTCCCCATGCATAAGTAAACATATTTTGTGCAAAGATTCTGTTAAATTTCGAAGAGCTTGTCGAAGTAACCAGAAACACGTGGGTCTTAAACAACACTGTGTTGAAAAGGGGTCTTTAATGAATCTTTATTTACTGCCCACTGGTAAGCACCAGCTTGTGTTTAAAACAGAAATTTATGTACAGAAATCTTGGATAGAATTTGGACCGTCTAAATTTTTATTCTGGATTGGACGGAATTGGGAATTATAGAAAGTACAACATGTCAAACACTTAAACGCCTCCTTAATATTTAAGCAAAAATCGTGGAACGTACGTAGATCTATTACTGCTTAATTTTTGTATAAAATTGGATCATTACTGGGACCCAATGCAAACTCAACTGCAAGCTTAAAGATAGACAAAGTATTGCAGTTCGTTTCGAAAATGAAGTTCTTGGTTCGCACTTCTCATTTTTCCTGTCGACGTTCTTTTCTCGATTCCAAGTTCTGGGTTCTGCATATCATGACAGGAATGTCTGTGAAATGAAATCACAGTAGGAAACATTCCCTTGCAGTGACTTAGCTTTAAGCTCGTCAGTGTTATTCAGAATCAGCTGGGCGAAATATTGTCTTCAATGTGCGAGTGACAAAAACAATAACATGTGAAGCAAGGATATCGGATTTCTATATAGCTGGCAGCAATTAGGAAGTCAAAATGACTACATTCGTAACTTATCCAGTATCACCGAAACCAGGATCTAGACACTAAAATCTATGGGTTGTGGGACCCATTAAATTCTGTTGAAAACTCTCTCCATTTTAATGGCAGCGGAAAGTATCCTGACGAAATTTTGTCCAGGGTCGATGAAGACGTATGGAGTGTGATTTCCTCGCCCTCTCTACGCCTCAGTAATGTAAGTCGGAAAATGATACACGCAAACTCTATAACCTATTTGCGTTACAGAAGCAAAGGATATTTCCCCGAAAGAGTGGTTGAATAATGTAAAAAATAAAGAGAATTTTAAATTTCGGAAAATGCTTGCAAGTTTTTGTTTACGAGTAAAATACTGAGGAGAAACTTGAGCACCTGGGAGTTTTTTATCAAATTTTTTCTTAGATTTTAGAGATAGGGTGTGGGGATTTGGGACAGCATTTGTCTTGCTCCGGATGGGGGCCAGTGCAATGCTTGTGAACAGCAACATGAGCCTCTGGGTTTCTTAAGAAGTGGGGAATTTCATGACTAGCTGAATGACTGTTAGATTCTTACGAAAGACTCTGCTTCACGGAGTAAATTAATTAAGTTATTATTTGAATATTGGTCCATCAGGCTGGCAGAAGAGAAATGGTGCGCTATCATATGCCCCAGGCCAGCGTTGCTATATGCTCGTCAGTGACGTGCCAGACGATTGTTCCATTATCGAAATGATGTTTCTTCTATATAGGATCCGCTTTTATCCATGAACACAGGATGTAATTTTGTGACATAAACCAGCCTATCCTGGTATGTTTGATGTCTCTTCGCCCCAAACTTTATTGGAAAAGTAGAGACACGTCAATATGTGGCAATATCTGAAAGATTAGCAAAGTAAAAAAACGACCCTGTGAAGGCCAATTGATAGGATTTTTCTTTAGTCAGCCGAGTATAAATTTTTCTTCGTATCTGAGTTTTCCTTAAAATTAAAACAATTTTCATAAAGTATAAGCTCCAAGGAACTGTGAACTTTCGTAATACTTTCGCATGATTATAACTGGACGCGGTATGTTGTACGTGTTCAGTGGCATGTTCAATAAGAACTAAATACTTTGTCGAACTGTCGAGAGCTTCAGCCAGTATTTTAATCCAGTGTGAGAAATTTGGAATTAAAATCACCCACCCTAAAGCTTCTCTGCACCCACCACATTATCAGCTCTTGTCTTCGAACACCCCGACAGTGAACACGGCTTACGCACCGAGTGAAGCGAACAGCAGGCTGCATCTTTTTATGGGTATTTGTATCCCTTTGGAAACACTAGTCAGTACAATGACAGCCCGTTACGTGAAGTAAAGTGCAAGGCTAGACTTGCTGTATGTCAGATGCCGAGTGGATCAAGTATTAGTCCTCCGGTAGAGCGGGTCTGTGAAAGTGCTATGAATAAAAGGTAGCATTAAGTTGATGGAAATTCCCCTCGGACTTTGTTATTGATTCTTCAGTCTAGTATTAGTAGAATTACGTACTACAATTTTAAGCACTAAAATCGCAATATTTGCATACGGTTAAACGATGTTTCTTATGGAATGCCCCAAAGTAATATCTCTTTAATTGTTTAAAGCACAGGGAAAAAGTATATACCACGTAGTGTCACAGTAAGAAGAAACCTAGGGTTTACCTCAAAATTCTAGGAGCCAGAATGGTAACGTGTTGCAAATTCCATATTGAGAACCCAAAATTATTAGGCGCTGCCGTAAACAATGTAGTCGACCTGCGTCCTAGCGCCCTGGCGCCCGTAATTTGAGCATCCCGCTTTGGCAGACCGACAGTTACACGGACACCAGCAGGCACTATGGTTTTGTACAATTAACCCATGGACCCATGGAGCACAATAATTCCTAAGAAGCTAGTACGTCCACAGATAGTCAAGAAATTGTTTCAGCTTTCAGAGCCCGACAATTTATTAAGTTGTACAGAAGAGCTCGACCCTTGTATTTTCGTATGTCTTAAATTTTTTTACGTTTAGAGCGAAGTTGGTCGGGCACAGCAGTCTGAACTCTGAGGCAAAAACACTCTCAGTAGTTAATCTGCTTTTAAATTAGTCGAAATGTTAGATTTATTTACTACTCCCTTTTCCAAAAGGTAAAAAGTTTCACTTTCGAAGTGTTTACTAGCGACCAGTGAGACATATATTATTACCTTGACTTGCACTTTGTTCCTGAGTATGAAACTCATAGTTAATAAACTAACTTCACAGAGCGGCTTTCTTCCTATAAGGAAAAATTTGCCCCCGGCTATTCACAAATCCCCCCACTGTTACGGGTAATTACCATTTCACAAGAGTTCTCTACATTTCCCTGCAATACACTCCTTCTCATTATGTTCCTTTGAGATATATTTAAATTTTATCCTCCCATCAACACACATATATCCAAAGTGAACTCTGCCCTACAGATCTCCCCGCTCAAATTCTGTGCATATTTATGCGTCTCTCCTTTTCCCTACACTTTGTGCTTCCGAACTTCTCTTCCTTCTTCAGTTCGTAATCCTAACACTTTACATATTTTTAAAAGCTTCTGCAAATCACAAAGTGCCTCGTCACGTACCATTCACCCACGTCCAATTACTGTCCTCTTATTTTTTAGCAGTCCCATTCTTGTGTTCTTTTGTAAATGCGACACTCCACGTTTCACTTGCATGCATAATTAGAGGCAAAACCACATCTTCAGTCCTTACCTGTCCGAAGAGAAGAGAAAGTTAAAGGATCTAAACTGGTTGATACCGCTTTATTTCCTGCGAATTTAATTTGTTTTAAGTTTACTTGTATTAAAAGTTCTATATGCTACTCTCTTTGTCAAATATCTGGATTTGTTGAGTTTGGGAATTATTTTAGCTACATTTATACTACGAGTCTATGTGCAGTATGGTGTAGGCATAAACGCATACTCGTATGTGGTTTTACTCCTCTGTTTCTCAGTCAACATCCTTAGTACCGTCTAAAAGAGCTTCTGTCTTCATTTTACGTTGATCTTCATTATTTATGCAATAAATTAACACCAGAATCATTCAACTGAATTAAAATTTCCCCATTCAATTCCATTCCCTCCAAGAGTCCTTCTACTCCCTTAGTGTCATATCCTGAAGCACGTTGTAGTAAAATGAGGATCACGATTCTTCCTTTCTTTCGTAGAACCTAAATAAAATTTATTATATGTTTCGTCTGTGACTCACGCACTCACTTGTTACTTCTCGTATTTCCGCTTCGAGGTGTGAAATTTGTGATTAACACAGTGCCACGTGTTGTCCCGAGCACTGCAGTTTTCCCTTATAAAATGTCAATCAATCGATGCTCCACATATTCTTCCATTTATCATCCAGGATATGGACAATAGGCCCATCAAAAACAGCAGTTCTCCGAGTGTTTCGATTTTCCCCTGCCCATTATCATGACATCGATATTCCATATTTATTCATCTATCATGCCAGAAATAAAAAATGGCCCATTAGAGGCCGTTGTTCTACAGAGAGGTAGAATTACCCCACGGTAAGTTATATCTTCTTTTACACGCGCCAAAACCAGCTAAATATTTGATAGTCGTACCGAATTCAATGAAAATGTCTGTGTCATAGGTTTCATTGATGATTTTAAATGCCCAGTATATTGTCCTATTTTACTTCCAGTTCTCCTCCATTATTTGACGAATGCCGATTTTCCGAGCTGTAGCATATTTTTCACGTCAAAATTCAGGATAAGTGTTTTTCTCTAGTAATTATTCATGCTTCTACGAATGTAGCATAACTTGAGAGCGTAATGGTGACCATAACTTCGACATCTTTATTTTAAGATATTTGCTTCATTTAGTTTTGTGCTATTTTCAGTAAATATGTGCGCCTTCGCTGGTATATTTCTTCCAATTATGTGTCAACAATTCCACACCCAGTGACGTAGCGGCCGGGGCATGTAATGTCAATAACCGCCTCTAAAATACTAGGAATTAAAGAACACAGTCCTATGTATATTTCCCTTCATTTGGCTCAATAATTCAAAATTTGTTAAGGGCAAACAAATTTATTTACTTAAAATATTTATTTTGCCGCTCATTTTGCCGATCCTTGGACTCTGCCGCTTGAGGCGGCCACTCCACTCGCCCCCTCCTCCCGCTTCGCCCCTGTCCTCATTCCAGATAGAAGGAAATATTTATAAATCTCCTCAGAACCCAATTCTTTTCTTGGGTTAAAATGGCTTCTGTCCCAATTTCATAAATTCCTGTCAATCTAGTTTTTTAGAAAGTCTCAGTACAAATCAAGCTCCAAGGTCCTAATGAATGCGCTGTAAGCCCTTAGTCTGCCTCATTAACCCCATGTAGGCTTACATTCAATAGCGGTTCTTCCGCCTAATGTAAGTTACTGTGGGGGTATGAAAGCAGATCACTTGTCTCATTCTTTACTGCTTTGTTTTTAGTTCAGCATATGTTATTGATTGACTTGTGCTTCTGTTCAAGCTTCTGGTATTTTTGCTCATACCGTTTGCTTTAAGATCATTCATTAATTTTCTCTATCAATTATCCCTTTCATTTTTTAGTGTCTGTGGTTTTCACGTCTTACCTTGTTCAGAGCGACTGCACTCATCCTCTTGGATTTTGCAACCACTGATTACATAATCCCTTTAATTTAATAAGTTTGAGCACATCTCTTCAAAACATAATTATTTGTCTCTAACTCGAAAATGTCTAGATCCATTTAGCTGAAATTTGATAGTTTGTATAATTCTTTTCCGTGCCTCCGTATTATCGTCTTTATTATTTAATTTGTCTAAGTTGCAAAATGTTTATACAGCCTAACCGGTTCTCTTTTAACCCACACGTCCTTCAAGCTGTTAAGGTCGATTCCTTCTAACTGACAGTCTTTCCGTTGCCTGTGCAGTCACCCAAAAGCAGTCAACAGCTATATACGATCGGATACTATGAATACTTGAAAGTCGTCTTTTTTCTTTCAAGACGTGATTAAATTCAGTGTATTGTCCAACACTACATACAAATATGTATTGCACTTATCAACATCCTTGCACTTAATTATGTATTTTTTTACCTACGCGTTTCGAAGCTAAGTAAGAATCATCTTCAACGTAATGCAGTACCTCACAATTTTTTATACTCGCAGATATTTTTTTGCTTCAAAAAATAACCACGGATTCTGACATCCTTACTCAAAGTATGTATAGGGTGTCCGGATCACAGGTATCCCAAATTTAAAATTGATATCATAGACTGATTCAATTAGATACTACTGTACAGCAGTAGCGTACATAGCAATGCCTTGCACGTAATAAAACAAAACCAATTTATGCACAACATTATTATTTATTTATTTATTTATTTAACCTTAATATTGTGCGCAAGTTGGTTCTATTTTATTATATTGACCATATGCACGGAGATGAATAACATAAATGCCTTGCATGGTTTGATCTTAATCAAAATAATCATCTCTCGCTTTGTAGGTACAGGAAGTTTCTTGATTAAATATTCTAACGGTCATATGAAATAAACATATGGTCAATTAAGGAAGTTCCTCGATTATTTTTACAAAACATTATTTCTTTAATTTACAAAAATAAGTAAATTTCAAAGCAGCAATTACAGAAGTGTACCCACGGATCCCTTGGGAACTGCTGGCGGATAGCTTGGGATCAGCGGAACACACTTTGAGTACCAGTGGTGTAATGTATTCTAACATGTGGTCAATTCTACACACGTCTGACATTTACATATTTTTGTCTAACATTTAAAACGCTGTGGCGTAATTGTTATGACGTGAAGTTCAAACATCACTTAATTGATGACAGCAATAAATTTTAAAATTTAAAGTTTTAAATTTCTTACATAACGTCGGGAATATAAACCAGTTCACTAATAGCAAGTAGTTTTATAGATTAAGTCAAAATATTGCAACCAGATATAAACGAAAAGTAAGGCACCAGTAAAACAAATGTAGTGATAAAATTAAGTCTGAGAAAACATAAAAGAACAAATGTCAATTCAAAACGCGGCAATTCTCTTCAGAAACCCCAAGAAGACTGGGGTTAAATTACACAGCATTATTCGTTATAAACTCACTGATTACGTAATGCACCCAAGTGTATAGCACAACATAACATGACGTTCTTCGTACATATGCTCAGTAGATAACACATTTGATAATACTGCTGCATCGAAGCACAAAGTATACAAGAATATAGCACTGGAAGCATACATTCAATAAATACAGCTTCGGAAGTATAACGAATAAAACAGCCAGGCGTGAAAAATGAAGATGCGTGACAAAGGGACAAAATTTATCGTCATCAAAAATAATATACTTGCAGTGAACAGAATGTTAAAGAAGTTCGGTCTGATATCATGAAAGTTAATAAACCTCCGATAACAGATATTATCTTTCACAAAAACCAACCCGATCTGTACCAGAAGAGCGGGGCGCAAAACATGAAACCAGAAGTGTACAGGCCAAACCGGTAAAAATTCGCAAAGGGATTTAAAAAACGCCAAAATTGCGTAAAAAATTATTGAGACACTTTCAATATTGCGAAACAAGCATTAGAACCAGGGCTAAGATATGGTTCCAAGCAGGGTGCAATTGGATTCGTGCCTGTGAAAAGAAAGGGCCAGGATTTTATGTATTTACAAGAAGTTTAAATGCACAAAGAGCAGAAACAAGACAACGTCCTAACGAACAAATATTGCAACAGTCAAGAGGCTGTTGGAATTATTTATGCAAATAGGGAATGCAGGGTAAACAGCAAAACAGCGGTAGAACGAGCTTGTAGACCAGGCAGAATACTGTGCATATAAACTAGCCGGGACTGCAAACAAGTGAACGAGGCATTCTTACAGGAAAGTGGTACAAGGCATAAAACTTGACCGAAGCAGATATAACGAGCAATGTGTGGGTGCAACAAGAAGAAATAACAGAGAGTACGAAAGCGCAAAGAATGAACATGTGGATTTCAAATAATACAGCATAACACGAATGAAAGAATGGAAGCGCGTGTGTAAAAATCGGTTACTAGCAGCAATGTGCGAGCGAAGGAACGGCCGTGTTATTCAAATATACACTCGATACAGACAACAATTAATATTACCGGACAATTTAGTGCAGTATATAAAGACATTTCACAGCCAGCATACGGACTTACATAATGTCAAATTATTGCACAAGTGAAAGATCCAGAACGGGATTAATTGCACCAAAAATCGACAACACAGGGAAAGAAAGTTAGTAGCGCAACAAAAAGATTTAAGCGAAAATTTTTGATCATGTTAACTAATAGTGCTACAGTAAACACGTAAACGAATAAAAATGTTACAATTTTTAAATTTTTTAGTTCCGTTGCTACGTAAGTGCATAATTGAGTAAAAATTTAAATTTACGCTGTAGCAAACCTGTCATAGTATTTTGCTAGTAAATATCGAATAAAAACATGTACCTGTTAGACATATATGCGACTAACAGACTGTGTACTTAGCAGATGTCATTGAGCTTGTTGTAGAATTTAGCATTGAAAAGCTTACGTGAGAAAGTAGGGCATAATTAAATGTAAAGTTTTTGACAAATACATTGTAGAATCCTAATATTCAAAAGGTAAAATTAGGTAAAGAGTTGAATGATCCGTTAATATAAGTTTTACCCTAATTGCACCTTCTTGTCTCCAGTATGCTAAATCGTAAATACAATACAGACACTCTTCGACTTACGCTAATCAATGCACGACTTACGAAATTTTAAAATAAGGAGGAAAATTTGAAATGTTTACAATTTTAAAACGTGCGCTGATTGAAACAAGAGTCAGATTAAGGTCGCGGGAGAATTCTGCTGGGCGATAACACAAGCGGTGGGGCGGGGCTGTGCTACTGCCACTTAGTTTTCAGTATGCTGGTATTTGTTTTTTTTAACTGGACCCTCTCGCGCATATATATGTGTGTGTGTGTGTGTGTGTGTGTGTGTGTGTATGTGTGTGTGTGTTTGTGTGTGTGTGTGTGTGTGTGTGTGTGTGTGTGTGTGTGTATATATATATAAGTGTACTTATGTATGCTTAATTCCGGCTCGCACCGAACACTCGGGAGCGTGAAGCACTGTGTAAGGGGGAGTGTCGTCATCACTGCTTTCACATTAGTCGTCAATGGGACTGCGTCTTCTAAGGCTGCATTAGACTCTCGAATTTCAGTGCCACAAGAAGAAGTTCCCAGCCAATAAATTTGATTCACGTTCTTTTGAAAGGATTAAACTCGAATGGTATTTGTCGCATTCCTAAGATATATCCTGGTGCAGCATTTATTGTCTGAAAACTCAGAATATTTCTATGGTGACAGAAAGTCTTCCACTTTTCCTGAACAAGAGTGTTAGGCACTTGGCGTAGTTTCTGATTCTGTTCCTTTGCCTGCAAGCGCCTGGCTTATGTGTCGCACTTTACACTGGGGAGAAGTCGGTCTTCATCTTGCAGTCCTCGGCATTAACCCTACTGCGTGCTCTGTATTGAATCACTTATTGTTCAAAGGAACCTGAAGATCAAACAAAATCTGTGGAAGTTTCTCTGACGTATTTCTTCTCAATTCTACTTACCGTTTTTCTTTATGTCATTTATTGTAAAAAAATTACGGTTGTAAAGTCAATCACACTGCACAAGGCAGTGCTTGTTAAGTGACTTCTGTAAATTGATAAATTACGAAGCGGCACGAAGTGTGGCTCATTCTTTTGTTTTGAAGGGAAAACTAACGGAACGTAAATAGCAGGTATGTGAAACTTAGTACAGCATAAACATACCTTTAAATCTGTATGGTTGGAGTTTAGTACACGACGACACTAACGGTATTACTGGTGAAAGAAACTGATAAAGTAATAAAGCAAAGTTAGTTCTTGTGGACAGATATTTACACCGTGTTCCAGAAAAATTTGTAATTTGTATTGTAGTTTATTAGAAGAAGGCAAGGTTATTAACGCACTTGCATAGGTCTAAGCTTTCAGTATGCCAGTAAAAGTAAACTAATGATAAAGTTCCCTGTGTGCTTCATTTTATATTTTTTATTGATCCAACTTCCATTTCTTCCTCAAAATATAATAGGTGCTCTAATGGCTATTTCGAGCTTTGGAATTAAAGTTCATACTTTCACTCATTGCTAATACTCTTGCAATTTTTCTCCCATGTGAGCACATAAGCTTGCCTCAAGAATTTCATTCTTTTGTGGTTTACTTTAAGAAGTTTCAGAATTTCGGTTTTGTATAATCAAATATTAGGATGACTGGTGAATGGCAATGTATAAGGGATTCGGTTTAACTGTGGTACTGTGCCGAAATGTTCCTGGGGATATTCAGAAGAACTGCTATATATCTCTTTATGAGGGCCAATTTTCAGGGGTGGGTTTTCGAGCAGGCCTCAGAAGCTTTACCACACGAAACAACTTGTTCGCGCATGTGTGTGCCCTTTATAATTTAGCTCTCTTTGGGAAGGATCGAACTTCTTTCGAAAAGTAAGTCTCCGGCTGTCCATCTTCGTTCCTCGCAGAAAAACTTGTTTCCTTCTACACGGATTATCTTGAAATGTTATGCTGGCAATTTACTCAAATCTGTCGGGAATAATAAGTTTTGTTAAAATCTGAAGAAGAGTAACTGGCACTTAAGCGATGCTAAATTGCCTTGTCTCTTCATGCGGTTTACATAATGAATAACTAAGGAAAACAAAAACGTCCATTCATAGGATCTAAAATTTACTGCTGCTTTCAGCGAGCCAGCCAAATTTAGCTAGCCAGCTACGTTAGTGCCAGCTAAACTCTTCCCAAACTGCAGAGTCTTGACTCCATTCAAAACGCTGTGAGATGAGATCAACTTCTGCTTCAAGTCAATGAAAGTGAAGCAGCAGCTGGAGGAATTCTAAGGACTTATTATAAAGTAGCTTCACTACTGTGTGATAGACAGAGTTTACAGGGCTTCTCTGTAACTCGTCTTGCTGTTAGCTTCGTCTTACACTCCTTAGGCTCTACTACTTTCTTTGGACAGTAGTGCAGGAAATGTGCTGTGTTTTTTTCATCTTACAGTCCTTGGATTTTAATGTCTGCTCTATAACGGCTGTGGAAAACATGGCTTCCTCAAACAGGGAGATTTTCCACATTTAACTTCTTGGCTGCAACCCACACTTTGTCTCAAAAGAAACACAAGAAATTTTTATAGTAAAAATATCTCTTTTTCCAGTAAGTGTGTTCTATAATAGTTCACAATTTCTTATTACATTAATCATTAACAAGAAGTTATATTCTTGAGACCTCACACCCAACACAGTCAGCATACAGTTCTGACTGATTGAGGAACGGTACTCACAGCTGTAGCCACACTTTTGATACAGGAGTTGCGAATTATGCTCTGAAATAATGTTATGTTGTTTGGCCCTGGGAAAATAGTATCAAAAAGGATTTAAGGGATAGAAGTCGGAAATGAATTCATTTGGCTCAGGTTAGGGAGAACCGACAGGCTCTTCTGATTATACTAATGTGATTTTTTTAATTCGCATAAGAATATTAACCGCTCATATCCGTAATGCTGTCACTCGCATCAGTTTATATAGTTTAGGAGACATGATTTACGATATTTTGATTTTTCTTTTGCAGTTGCGTGTATTGTGTCACACGTACTGTTGAATGTGGGAAGGTAGTTAATTTTTATTATGCAATATATCTCGCTCTCTTTCTCCGTCCTGTCATCCCAGATCTACAAGATATATTCCAGCCACGAAAACTAATCTACACCTAGAACCCACATGAGAGTGGGGTTTATGATTGTCATGACGGAGGTCATTAACCTTACCAATGTATTAACACTTTGCAGAACAGGTAGTTCGACAGAGAGAAAGAACCGTTAGACAAAGTCTCAGACTTGCTTAGTAAAATACTTATATTACCGACCAGCGTATGAATTAAACAGTTCATCCACGAGTCCGTCACTTCCCTTCCGTTAAACACTTTACAACACTGGTAAGCTCATTTTTGTACTATCTGCTTTAATGTTCGCAATCCATCAATGGGAACACACTAGCGCTTTCTGTCCTAAAACAGCTTCTCGCGAATACAGAAGAGGGCATTATAAACACTACACCACCAATGTGTAATATAACAATCTTTGATTTTCACTGAAAAACAGACAATAGTGTGGATCGAGCCTGCCTTAAAGAAAGAAGAATCACTGATTTAAAACTTCCATAGTTTATTTCATTTTTGCATTACAATCTTACGATACGGTAGCTGTGACCAGTGTGCACTTGCTTGAAATGAAAAAGGAAGTTCGTGAGCTGCTGTTGGTCTTCAGAATAAACATCGAAAGCTTTGTACTAGAATATTCTCTGACATCTCTAATTGGGACCACACAGAGTGGAACTTATAAAGACAACTTTCCGGTACAACGGACTTTCTACAGTATCATTCGGCAGAGCTGACTTACGGAGTTTTAGTAGATATGGGAAGATTGTCAGTAAATAAATGAGAAAAACATTATGTTTGCATTCAAATATGTAATGTCAAGAACATAACTAAGGGAAAATTTAAAGAAAGCCAGATATTATTTGGTTGATTAGATCAAAGGAAAGACAAGGCGTGGAAAGTAGAAATAATGACGCAGAAAAGAACGATACAAATTTGTAGGAGGAAAATTAGAAGGAAAAGATCATTAGGGCAGAGGTGAAAAAATCGCGGGTAACTGACTCTACTGTGGCTCGTGATATATCTAGATCCCCCCATGAAACTTGCTTCATCTCACCATTCTGACGCCTAGAATTTTGAGGTGGTCCTTGGGGTTTTGGAAAAAACTCATGCACCCATGCAACAAGGAGATCTGGGCTGATGTAAAGATCATATTTTGAAGTCTCAGTAGAAGGCATACATCTAAATCCCTATTGGCCCGACATCTGCACCCACACAACGTGTGCGTTAAAGTTTAATATTTGTGTGTAAACAGGCTGAACCAGCTTCATACAGTCGGTATTGGTTGGTCTTTTACGGAGATCGAGGCAGCCGCGACGTGAACCTGACCACTCACGTCCAACCAGAACCAAGGTTAAAAACGAGTGTAGCTACACCATCACTCCCCCATATGGCCTACATAAGGGTAACTTCACTTGTATCTTTTCTCGATGAACGTCTGTATTTAATATTTTATGCGCCTCAGGTTTGAGCCTCCTTGCGTATTTCGGAATGGCCATATTAAACCGAATGCCCATCAGTCTGTATAGAGACCAGCTACGGGCTGGGCGGTTGGGGTTCGAATCCTGGTAGAACAAAGAGGTTTTTCTCTTTTCTCAAACGTCCAGAAAGGCTCTGGAGCCAAACCAGCCTCCTATTCCATGAGAAACGGAGTCCTTTCCCGGTGAAGAAGCCGCCAGGGCGTGAAGTTAACCACTCATCTCCTTCTACTGCCGAGTTCAAGAATGAGTACAGCTATACCCCTACTCCATCTGTATGACTCCAAGGAGTGGGTAGGAAAAACTTTACCATTTTTCACATTAAACCAAATGACAAAATTTCTTGCTTACAAACCTTTGCCTGAATATCTGCTTCATTATCACATCTGTGAACTCAGAACTCATGCATATTGCGTTGGACCCATGAAATGCAAATTTGCAATATCTTCACACAAATTCACAGCACCAAGTGTTACTTATTTCAAGTTACAGTAGAAAGAATGAAAAATGCTTTTTGCGATTTTACATATTGCTTTTTACACAAAATTAATGCTGATATCAATATATTTCTGCGAAAGGTATCCTAAATATGCATCAGTCTAGACACTGCATGAACTCTAAAAATCATAAATATGTGTATATATATATATATATATATATATATATCGTAACTGTCTATTTCTTTTAAAATCACATGAAATCTAAGATCTTCTCCCTTACTACTATTTCATGACGGTAATTTATTTTGCTTCTTTTCCATCATACTACATGCGTCTCCCATTTCGTCTTCTTTGATTCGATCACCCTAGTACTAAATATACAAAAGGAAATCGTGAAATATAAGACGCTTGCTTTCTTTTGATGAGTTAAAGGGGAAGAAATTGTCCCGAAACGTAGCATGCATTGTATAGACGCGAAATAAATAGAAATTACCGAAAGGAGAGGACCTAAAATTTGAAGTTATTTTAAAGAAATAGACCTTTACGATGTAAAGGGAACTCGTCTGGTTTCAGGGTAGGCTCCACCGGCTGCCTGTTGTATAAACGGTGATGAACATTGAGGGTTTTATATAAGGTAAACTCTCTCTAGAAATCAGTGTCCTTTGTATTTCGAAACACCGTTATCCGACAGAGAATTGATTCCTCTGTAAGGAAGAAAAATGAATAAGTGGGAGTTCTTAAATTGTGACACGAAGAAAAGAGTTATGATGTAGTCTGTTCGTTAGATCTAACCTGTCCTGAAAGGCTGCTCTACGAATGCTGCCTCGTACTGTAACAAATGTCATCGGACTGGATGAGTCGATCATGCACCGGGGCTGAATTAGAATGTGGCCTAATGACAAGACAGGGTTCCACTGTGACAAAGAACGCACCACACAGTAGCTTCACTACCTACGCCACTAGCAGCTATTCGTGCTGTGCAGGTTATTAAGTTGTTCTCCGTTGATTAATGTAAATTTCCATACAGCAAATACTCACACAGTGTTTCAGTACTTCCTGAGGTGCCTAGAACTTCATAATTGGCTACGGTGTGTATGCAGTACTCCGGACTGTCAGACATTCTGATTGTTATTGTAGCAAACTAAACAAATCAAACGCGTGGATCAGTTTGGATATTCAGAATCCGGAGAAAACAAATGTTAGGCTTGGACAGAGCATTCACATGATGATGACACATGGCGTTCCCTAGAACGCATTCAAGACATTCACATAAGACAAGAAAAATCGTGTTTGATATTGTACATACTGTGCATTGTCCTGTAGTTGTTCAGTAGTGTAGAAAAACCAACTAAATGCACTTTTTCACTAATTTCCACTTATTCCTCACTCCCTCGTATTTGTTTCGGCACCCCATGGTGCCGAAACATGTACGAGGGAGTGAGGAATAAGTGGAAATTAGTCAAAAAGTGCATTTAGTTGATTTTTCTACACCAGTGAATAACTGAGGAAAATCGTGTTTGATACAACAGTTGCCATTGACAAATCAATGGCAACTGAGAACGTGAGCAGCATCTAAGTTTTCAGGGTGTCCCGAAATTTCGTAAACGTACTCATAAAATCTTGCCATAGAGCCCGTTCTGACACAACTGCAGACGGCTTATATATTTGTAACTTCGAGCAGTGTTATGTCTCACATTTTTCACGTTTTGAGTCGTGCGTTATATAAAACGTTTCCGGATTTGGCGCTATTCCCGCTGTCAGGCGAATGGCAGTCTTTTTAAGAAACCACAATTTTATTTTTTTAAAAAATTAATATCCTGTATTCTAAGCATCGTGTGTAGAACCCAGGGAATCTCGGCAGATCGCTGCCCAGATTTGCACTCCCAGTTCAGACATGCAGACATTCTTTCGCTGCAGAAACTTAGGAAAAGTGCTTCTGTAAACCCTGCGTTTTTTTTATGGTTGCCTGTAAGGAGGCAGGCACAGGAGAGGAAGAATGAGCTATGTACCAGGATTCAATATAAGCAGAGGTGACGCTGTGATTTCGTCGGGGTTTTTAGGCACCACAGACCCAGGCGACACCACCCAGAAGACGGGTGGTTTAGAAATTCGCAGTCCTCCTGTGCTCCCCTTTAAACCAGCAATATTTATTGTATCTGCCCCTTACAAGTGTTTATTACAGACCACAGCAGTACAGGAGCGTGTAGTGAGCAACGTACTATTAAACGACAAAACCCCTTCTCCCTATTCGGTCGCAGAACCCGGGGATGGAACCCAGCATCCCCGGGTCCTGGCCGCTACATGTGACTGTAATTATTTACATGTATCAAAAATGTACTAAAATGTATAAAATTACAAGTTATCTATACATATAAACTCTCGTAAACGTTTCGGCGAATTTTCGCCATCTTCAGGGACACGAAGTTTTAACTAAGAGTGTTTCAGCAACAATAATATCCACACCATTACATCTTTAGCTTCCATTGCATTTTTATTATTGTATATGTAATTTTGACTTGCTGATATTATACTTCTACCAATTCCTTTGTATTTTCTTGTCCCTGAAGAGAGGGGACATTCGCCGAAAAATGTGGGATATTTTATACATATACATAACTTGCATATATTTTACGTGCATTTGTGGTATATGTAAATAATTGTATTTTCAATGCTAGCGACGACGTTTCTACTCGAACATGATATGCTGTGAATGCGAGCTTTATGTCAGTAAGCTAGAAATATTCCTGTTACTTACAGCATTACTTGTGTCACGCATACATTTATTTCCACTGCGTAGTAGAGGAGACCACACGGCGCTTATGACTAGGTTTCGTTGGCAGACGACTTGGTTTGTTGTACTGATAAATACACACCTTTCCTCTTCCCGTTTTTTTTTTTTGTTTGTTCTTTGTAGACGATTTCTGATTTATTTCATTAAAGCGGGCAATCCTAATTTTATGAATGTTCCTCTCTTTAGACCTGAATATTTCTCCAATGTGTCTGTTTTCTTTAAATTCCGCGATTTCTATTTCTAATATTTCTCTCTCCCGCTTTCGCATGGGAATACAAAATTATTTGATTCCTCTCTTTTTTATCTCAATTTTTGAGAATACATTCTTCAAAGTTCTTAGTTATTTCAATTACACCCAAACTTTTTATACTTTTTATACATTTTTCTAAACTCTTTAACCCCCATCTCTCCCCGAGTGTATTTCATATTCACTGTCATTGTACCATTCTCAGTTGTCGCGTTCGTAGGTTTCTCTCTCCGACCATTGCTTTGTTTGTGACTTCTTAGTCGCGCTCCATTTTTACTAACAGACAGTTGACAGCATAATTTGGATAAAATAATCAAGACAAGATTATCTTCACTAGATTTGAACTTGAACACCCTGCTGCTTGAAGAAAAGAGTCAGTTTGTGTGTTTTTGTGTGGATTATACACGAAATTGGGAATACGAGCTTCTGTTTGCTTCAAGCAGTGAGATCAGCGTCAATCAACGTAAAAGAGATTACTTCCTTTCGTATCACGTTTCTCTCTTACTGCAGATCCAGCGTTCAAGAAAAAGATCCAGAAAATTAAAGGAAAATTTATGCGTACAATTCAGCTCATTTTGTAAATCCTCAGGCTTTAATGCTTGTGATTTAAAGATTGGCTGCGCCGGTACTCTGACGAGCAGAACGAAATTTGAGGGGCAGAGATGGCCAATGTGAATATGAAAAATGCATAGGCCAACATAATTTTGGTTTGAAAACTTTAAGGAAAGAAACGACATGGGAGATCTAAACAACATGGGCGGATAATAATGAAATGTATCCCAGATAAATAGATGGTGAGCATGTAGATTGAAATGAGTATGAAGTACTTGTATAGCGTGGTGTCTCTTCGGATTTGATGAAAGTTGAAGATTTTCGTTCCGTTCTGAATAATTGCGAACTACTCCATAAGTACCAAGTTTCGTGGAGTTTTTCTTTAAATTGTTTATTTCTGAATTTAACTCTCATCTGCTAAGTTGCATGTATTTTAATTAAAATTTTTTAACTGATGTGAATTTGGTCCCTGGAAGGAGGGGGGGTTTAGCCTGGCAATTTGAATTAAAATTTCCTCTTCGTGAAGACTTGTATAATTTTGAAGAATATGTAATTGCTGTTTATTTATTTGTTTGTGTGTGTGCGTGTGTGTGTGTGTGTGTGTGTGTGTGTGTGTGTGTGTGTGTGTGTGTGTGTAACTTCTATATTAGCCCTCATATATCTTGGCGGGTAGCCTTCGATGCGCGGTTTCAAGAATTTTAGTGTGCTCATCCCAAACCGACATGTAAATAAATAATCGAAAACAATCAGCGAATGATTGTACTGTCACCCTGATAAACTCTCCTGTTACCTGTGTTTGCAGGACTGCCGTATGACCTGGGGGCTTATTGGCAGCAGTATCCCTGGGTACTAGGAGAGACCCTGTGCAAACTTCGGGCCCTAGGATCCGAGATGTAAGTAGCCAGGGCCTGTCCTTCGGGTCTCATCCCACTTGGTAGCGAATTTGTGTCTGTTAACTATGTAAAATTCTAACATAATATTTAATCGTAACAGCAGGCTGTACTTCAGTAATTTAAAACAGGAAAAGCATGCAGTTAAATATGCTGGGTTTTGTCACTTAATCACGCCCCGCTCCAGACCACACTCGACTGAAGGGGCGAGTGGAATTTGGATATGAATAATTATTCAAGTGAGGTGAGTATTCATTGCGTTAAACAATGGCTAGTATGGAGTTATGCATACGTACGTACGTACGTACACACACACACACACACACACACACACACACACACACACACACACATAATGCCGTTACTGTTTCAGGAATTTTAATCTCTTAAACGTATAGTCTGTTAAAAATGTTTAAGTGCATTTATAGTGAGTGTGCTTCACGAAGCATTAGCTGTCTACTTTACAGTTGCCCAGAACTTGTCCGGAGGGTCTGACAAACCCACCGAAAATGTTACAGTATTTCGTCTGCACTTTCCTCCTCTTTTCTGTCCTTCCTTTCTTCCTTCTTTATTCCTTGTTTTATGTCTCATTTACTGCTTCATTACACAATTTTTTGCTTCAGTATTTTCGTCGTTCCTTTATTATTATCCCGCCGCATCATTTCATGTAATTCCAGCCCTCTTTTTTATTATAATAAGCACAGCCCAACCTCCATTTAAAGCGCCCTGCTAACAGTTTTCAGCAAATCCCAGGACCCAAATGAACACACTTTGCTGGGTCCTCTTAATACTGACACTGTTTTGAATGCAAGGGCATGTGGATGTATGAAGCCTCTCTTGTGTGGTGTTATTGATTTCCCAGTTTAAAACTCTTTCGATAAATGTATAAAGAAATAAGTGGTAACTTAGAGGAAATTAACAACAATATTTAGGTATTTAGGCTTAAAAAGGTTTTGGTCTGATCAGTCTTTTACGACATAGAACTCATATTTGACATGTATCAGCTTTAAGCCCTGACGAAATTTTCGAATAAAAAACGGAGTTTAGTGAGAGACATATTTCATGTTTTCAAGCCATTAGCAGTTTAACTTAAACTTTGAGAACTCACATCACTCTTAGTATGCGTCACTCATTTGCCTCTGTTTTAGGTGTACGCTTTTTTGTGACATTCAATATTTAACAGTGTAATGTTTTACGTAGACAGCTCCAGAAAAATCAGCAATTTAACCATCTGTTTTATAGGTCCTTTTTCAGTGTTTTCAGGGGTTATTACTCTTAAATAACGTCTGCGCTTGTCTCATATTTCAATTGAACTTTGCACATTGACTGGCGTGTCTCTGTAGCACATTACAATCGCAACTTCAAAGAGAACGGTGGCAGATATCTGACTGATGACGCCGTGTCTCTTCTGGGGGTTTGTAGGAAAGATTCTCACCATTATGTTTATCCAGTTCAAAGGAAACAGGAAAGTCGTGACAACTGGCTCAGCCAAGGAGGCTGTGTTCGGAATACACCGGTTTCATTGCACACAACTGCCGATCGCAATGTTAAGGTTTCGTCAGTTTTTAATTGCAATTCCTGAACTCACATTCTTCCTATCATACTTTCTTTTATGAAATGAAGCGTAAAATACAAGTAGTCGAACAAAGAGTGTAAAAGAATAGAAATAATGATGAGAAAAGTAAAATATATGGCATAGAATAAAATGTCGCCAGTTCTACCTCCTTTTATCTCTTCAGGTTTTCTACTCGCTTTCTCAAAGAAATAGCGAAAGCGGCAGTAAATTTCGTCATGTCTGTCTGTCCGTTCTTGTGTCCAAATGGAACATCTCAGCCCCACCGGACGGACACGCATGGAAATTTATACTGGTGATTGCTATTGAACTTTGTCGGACAAAAAAATTACAACGTGCAGATTTTCGTACATATTTGACCACTTTTGCCACTAAAGTTACCTTGATTACCTTGGTTACCTAGATTAACCATATTACTATGGTTACTAATGGTTACGTTTCTTACCATATTAACTTGGTTACTAACGTCACCTTGGTGACCAGCCTTCCCATCGTTCGTATGGTTACTGTGGAGGTCTTCATTGCCGTGGTTAACGCGCTTACCAAGCTCATCATTGATTTGCTGGTTTTAGTGGTTACCTTAGTTGCCAAGATAGCCTGTATTCCTGTTCTTACTATGGTTGCCAGGTTTGCCAGTGTTTTCACTGCTACGATGTTTAGCTTTGGTACCGTGGTGACCGTGATTATTATGGTTACGCAACCTCGCCGGAAGTTTTTACTCTACGGTCATTTCTTAGCTTGCTCATTTTTTCTGCCTTCTTTCCTCCTTCTCTCTAGCCTTCACTGTCCTCTATTCCTTATTTCTCTTTGCCTTTCCTTTATTCTTTATGTCTTCCACTTTTTTCTTCTACCCTTCTCTTTATTTTATTCTTTCTGTCCCTATTTCTTTTCACACTTCTGTCTGCTTCTTTTTTGTCTTTCTTTGCATAAGGGTCGGTTCTACACTTTGTTACGTGCAACGCGTGTTCCAGGTCTTCCTACACGTCGGTGCTCACCATCGTAGCTTTCTCCACAGAGCGGTACCTCGCCATCTGCCAGCCCATACACTCATACACAACTTCCAGCCCCAGAACCGCCCTACGCGTAATCTGCGTACTCTGGTGCTTGTCTCTTCTCAGCGCCACACCCTTTGCTGTCTACACCAAGATCAATTACGTCACACACCCGCAAGGTATGAACAGTCTGCTGAAGGGTCATCACCTTCAGTACGCAAGCACCGGATCATTTCAATCCAAATACTTTATCCATAACCAAAGTCCGTAAGATGATTTACCAGCTGTACAGACTTTACGTACGTACTAAGTACATGTCTTGCTTTATACTCCCGACTTTTAGAAAAATATCGCGTGTGTTGTAATCTTTCCAGTCTTAGCCCGTTTGTTCTTCCGTTGAGAGAAACGTCCAAGATGAAGATGAGTACGAACCACTGGAGGAATTATGCTAAGTGGGGAAGACCAAAATGTTCGGGTAGAAACGTGTCCCAATGCCATTCTATTTTTCGCCAGAAATCCTGCATGCAGAGACCAGAGCTTGGGTCCGGGCTTCTGTGTTCAGGACGGTGTCTAAGGGGATGAGCAGTGACACGGCCCATGTGAAAAGATTAATCTAAATTATATACAAAGTCTCTGTTCGCACCTCACAGAAAACAGTCAGATTCGACTTGGGTAATGCTTCTTAGGAAAGTAACCGTCGTGTATTGTATGAATCATACAAAGCCAGTAAATGTACTCTGTGGGGAAGTGCAGATTTTTTTGCGTTAACCGTGGTGGTATTTATCCTAACTACTGGGCTTTACAGAGATAAGTTTCGAAACATGGAGTGTCTCCTACTTTAATGTTAACCTCAAAATCACGCGATAAACCCCAATTTCCAGACGAGGCCCTGTAAACTGAGGCCTGTCAGTGTAGCTGATTTATACTGCTGAATGGGGGTCTATTGTCCCGACAGCTGGATGGCAAACTAATGAATATGGAGCACTGTGTGGAGTGAAAAATTTACAGGGGAAGACTGAAGTACTCAGATTAAAGCCTGTCCCAGTGCCACTTGACCCGTCACAAATCTCACAGGGACTGCTCTGACATTGAACCAGACCCTCCCCAATGAAAAAAGGGCCACAAACTAACACAGCTACTAGGCCTAGGTGTGGTGTCATGGAACTGTCATTACCGACATGACGATCAGGTAAGGCGAGTGTACCAGCTATGTGTCCAGACCAGCTGTGAGGGCCACCCACTTAATATTCAAGGGGTGATGGGGTTACTTCCCCCGAGGTAAAGCGGCCAGAACGTGAAGCCGATCACTTACTTCCGGTCTATTGCTGAGTTTAAGGATGTGTAGATCTCGAACTCCACTCTCTCATTTGGCTTTATGGCATGCACAGGGACAGCTTCACCTTACCTAATTACTTATCAAGTGCCTACTGTATCTTATGACAGGCTATTAGGTCATTAAACTCAGTAGCTGAATGACTGAACGGCTTTTAGCTTACGAAGGGCTCTGTTTCGAGAGCTAGTGTGAGAGTTTGCAAGCTTTGGGAGAGGAGTGAAAATTTGCAAGGGGAAGAGCCAGATTTCTAAAAAAAAAAGTATTTATTTTTCAAATTATTTAAAGTGTAATTTATGTTTGATCTCTGGGCATCTGCATAGTAACATATTCCTCCATGTCAGTGGCAAGAGCTTTGTGTCTGGTATAAAGGTTTTGTTGTTGTGTTTTTCTCCCCAGACTCAACACAACAAATAGAAGAGTCTGCATTTTGTGCTATGCTGGACCATGCTGTTCCATCCAACTGGCTCATGTACGAGCTGAGTGCTTTTCTTTTCTTCCTTGGTCCCATGCTTATCATCATTGTCTTGTATGTCCGCATGGGTGTAACGATCCAAAGCCGCATGATCAAATTCCCTGGCGAAACCAAGCACCTGGATTCACGGACCAAGCCCATCATCCGGATGCTAGGTAAATTAGCTTTTCGTGTCTAAGGATAATAACAAGAGCTTGTAACAACCAGACAGCAAATTTCTAACACATAACTGTGACAGACGGGGTAATATTTCTTGTCACATCATGACTACCAGAGCCGGGATACCATAGTCGGTATGGTGGCCTAGTGACTTCCTTACAGCCTGAGCAACTGTGAATTGTTGTTCAATTCCTGGCAAGGGGTGGGAAATTTATCTCTTCCCCAAATCATGTAATGTCATGGCGTAAGACTGTTTTTTGTCCTATGTCCAGTCACCTTCATCCATTATGTTACAGCGGCAGTGGTTGTCACTTTCTTCTTATGCTGGGCACCCTTCCACATGCAGAGGCTATTCTACCTCTATGGCAAGGACACACCCAACTACATCAAAGTCAACGAGTGGGCATACTACATAACAGGCCAGTTGTGATATTTATAATCCTTTTTCAATGCCTAATCATTGACTAGATATATTCTTAAGTTACACACCTAAAGAGCATACGGGAAGTTGTAAGTTTTTGAACTTACAAACATTCTCACGACCAAGCTAAAGGTAAGTTCATCTTGTCCCTGTGCACACTCTGAAGGCCCAGCGGGGCAGGGAAGATACATTCCGCTCATTCCTTCTGCATTAGATGCAGGTTAGTGGTCAGCTTCTTGCCACAGTCACTACACCAATAGAGAGATCGCCTTCTGTAAGCACTGTATAGGAGGCTGACTGGGGGCCAGAGCAGATCTGGACACTTTGAAGAAGAGATAAATCACTTCCTTGCCGGGAATCAAACCATGATTTCTCTGACACCCAGGCCATAGTCTAGTAGTTATTAATTACATGTCTTGGCTCCAGATCAGTGATTCAGGTTATCAGGATGTGAGTTACAATCATGTATACTGGCCCAAAGTCTTAAATTACACCAATGTTGTAAGATATTTTATTAATTTAGAGTACAAAGTAGTTCAGTATGAAAACTGAGATATTTTGTTACTCTTCTACGTATAAATGGTCATCTTCTTGGATCTTTACACAGCTTCTGAAACATTTACAGTCGTACTTAGTAGCATGAAAAATGTGTCATCTGAAATACAGGGTTCTCCCTTACAAACCTGAAGCCTACCAGCAGAATGTATGACCTGTAGAAATATTTTATAACACATCTTGGGTAAAACAATCGGAGAGATGCAGAATCAGTGATCGTCTTGCAAAGTGACACGTCAGTTCAATATCACAAATGCTGTCTCTTTGTAAAGAAACAAAAAAAAAGAATAGTAGATATATTTGTATGAATTGCAGTTACAGAATATTTTATATCCTGCTACAGAATACATGCACAAACAAGGAAATATTTTTAAATGTATCAAATATGTACTCCGGTCAATGTTTGCTAATGTTTTACAGGTTGTTTCTACTACTTCTCCTGCACAGTGAACCCTGTGCTTTACAATGTGATGTCCGTCAAGTACCGCCTGGCCTTCCGCAAGACCCTTTGCTGTGGCCAATTGGATAGTAGCAGCACGCGAGAGGGTTCTACATACAGAGATACAACAGTTGTGTATGTTAACACTCATTTGGATCATCGCAGGTGTGTCACATATATGTGCCCAGGGCTGTGTAATGGCCACACATTTATTCTTTGGCACATAATAGGAGTGAGGTACCCACATTACAACTGACAGTTCTTTGCCATAAGCCAGCTAATATTCCAGGAGTTACCAATATAATTAGTCTTGTTGTTTAAGCTTCATTAGCAAACCAAACAATGCACTCCCTACCTGACACACCAATAATAGTGCACTTGCATATATATATCAGATCATGTACTACATATTACCCTCCTAGCACAATGGGAGACAGGAAAGACTGCTAGAGTGTGCATAATAAAGCCTTGCATGTCATACAGAATTTCACTAAATACTGCCACTACTGTGCTTCTTAGATTACACAGTAGAAAATAAAAAGTGACATAATATTTGCATTTTGTTTCTAAAGGTGAATTTATTAACATACATGTAGGCATCACATTCTGATATACAATTTACACTTTCAAGCTCACCAGGAATTTCATATCCATGGAAAGAGAGCTCCTAATGTCTAGCATAAAGTATCATTGTCTCAGGAGTTTGCAACACAATGAATTGAGTCTCTTTTGGGTTACCAGATATTCTGTACGATTTTTCCTCAGTCTGTCCTTGATGGTATTACAATTAGTCTGTAATTGCTTTTTCATGTGTCTTTAGCTAATATAAATTTATAATCATCGTCCCCACTTAGTCATTTATGTAACTTATAACCTACAAAAATGCAGTACTGTTGACAAATAAAGAATCAATAAACTGTAGCAGCCATTTGAGACACCATTCAATCCGTGAAACAATTAATATCTTTCTGGATTTTCACTTCGGTGGATAATTCAACATGTTACTTGCTAATGAAAACAGAACCATGTCCGTACTTTCAGAAAATAACATATTTCTGTTTCAGTAACAGATATTTTAAACATTTCTTGCATTTTGACTTTCATGAAAAGTAAGACAGTGATATCACAGAGACTAATTTTATGGAAGTTCTGTCAGTATTGACTTCTCCCAACCAAGTGGTAATTTTTATAATTAAAAGCACAATAATAAGAAGATGAATGGGGGGAGTAATATACATTCCTCACACTAACTCCTAGTCTGCAGTCATCTTCCAGCTGGTGAATGTATCACATTTCCTCACTGGATAGAAGAGTAGTTGGGATGCAGACCCAGCTTGGATGTTAAAATGAAATGAAAAATTTGTGCTTCTGCCAGGAATCTAACACAAGGAGTCAAGCCCATAGTCACCATAATGACAGAAATACATAAATTCATTGGCATAATGAAGACTGGATTTAGATAAGGGACATAACGTCTTTAGATGTAAAGACATACACTCAGGCACAATATACACCATCTTCTTTACCACACTATGACTCTAGCTTAACATGTATGATCCTATTTCTGGGTGTTTGCATCATGTAGACTGCATTATTGTTGCTTAGAGGATTTCAGAAATAGAATCCACATCTGACGTAGAATTCTCATTAGCACTGAAATATGAAGAAAACCTAAAATCTTAAATAACTGCTTGTCTCTAACACAGGTCAAGTAACAATACTGGGGAACTGAGACAACCAAAGTCAGTCAGCAGACACTCAAGAAGCAGTGAAATTCCCAACAATATACTAGAGAAAATGACACATGCCATTTCGCGACAAAACTCATCATCTTCAGCAAGAGGCAGAGTGCAAGAGCAAAGCAGTACAAGAAAATGTGATACACTACTAGACCCCTGTGAAAACAGTGGCAAGTGCCCGAGTTGTTCCTCAAATCAAAGACACAAATGTGACAAAATTTCAGATCTAATTGTTTCTGTGACACATTCACCCAGTGGCAAAACAAATTCATGTTCTACCACTGAAACTTGGCCGAAGATTCTTCTAAGGCCTACCAAGAAGACAATATCAGTAAGTGAAGACAGTTCTCATGTGACAGAGCCGTGCTTGACAGACACACAGTTGTGCAGGCAGCACGAAACTTGCATGTAACATTCCTATGCGCCTCATTAGCTCTCATTGTCATATACGGAACAAATAGCTGTCCTCAGTCAAGGTCTCCCAATTCTGGATTCTGCATACTAGGTGACACTGTGTACAGTAATTTCATATGTTCAACCGAGAAAAATAATGACACATATTTATGTAGGGAAAATAGTTTTGTGCATGCAATTATTTTATGGAAGTATCCCTGGAAGTGACCTGTGAAGCTAAAATGAATTTCCAACATCAATTTACCTTCAGTTATTCTCATCCTATGTACTTCCTGTTGACCAACCTTACAGCACAAGTTTCAGAAGTTAAAAGTGCTTTAGCTGATCTTGAAGTTCCGAAGTATAATGGAACTCAGATCTTGCTCACCAATGGAAGAAAAGCCTGTTATGTGCCACAGCACCAGCCAGTTGAATATCCATTATGCAATGAACTAATAAACACCAACTAACATACTTTTGGAACAATATATATTGAAAAATATACACACCCCTACGTATGTTTCGACGAGAAAATCTTCATCATCAGGGGGTCATTCATAGGTGTGTTCAGTCCAATTAGATGCCCATATTTTAGGCCCACACATTAAAATTTTTGAACTCACAAGATCTTGTCACTTTACACACAGTCCTTAAAAATGGTTGTTAAAATTAACAACATACGAATCCTTAAAAATGGTTGTTAAAATGAATTCAAAATTAAAACCTGGAGATGCCACTTTGTTGTGCAGCCCTTGTCCAAATTTTCATATACATATTTCGGTCTGTGACTTCACTTGGATGTTCTTCATGTGGCCAGTTGCTGGCAAGTCTTTTAGACATGTGTACAAATGTCTACAGACTGATTTGATGATGCTGTCCAGCAATGACCTCCTGAGGATGATGATTTTCTCATTGAAACATATGTAGGGGTGTGTATACTTTTCAATATATATACTGTTCCAATAGTGCATTAGTTGGTGTTTGTTAGTTCATGACAAAAACGCAAGGTGGAAATAACATAAAATCCATTATGAAAACTCACCACCAATTTCTCTAAGAGCCGGTGCAATAATTTTCTCCCATCTATGCCCAAGTATCCAAAGCATGACACATCCTCAACATGCAGGCTGAAAAGACAACCTCCATATTTGATTATTAGCTACTAATACAATGAATAAGAAATCATAGACTGCTGACAAGAGTATGTCCTGATGTTTGGGTTTTGGAGGGTGGGAATGAGAAGCTACACTGAAAATATATTTAGCACTCTAAAAATCTTACATAAGACATAGAATGTGGATGTCTCATGTGAAAAGTACAGGTTCTATAAAATTGTTTGAACAGATCAGCTACTGCAGCCTTCTCAAGAAAAACTCTGGCCTGTGGAACAAGTTTGTGATATGCTGTACCAAGGCTGGACATTGTGGTTGATAAAAGAGAGTATGGTTTGTTCATTTAGACAATAATGGCTCTGCTGATGTGTGAAAAGAAATGCTGATCTGTAACTTGAAGGATATTATAAATATTTTGAATCATGTAAAGTAAATTAAACATTATTGTATAAATAACTACAAGTGTCAGAGTCTTGTGTTAGAAGTGTTTTAATTTTTAAGAGTACATAGTAAAAATATAGGCAGCGTTAAATGATAGTATTTCTTTGTACTGCTGTATTTGGATTGGAAATATTCTGTATCTACTTTCTGAACTCAAGTGAAATTCTTTAGTTTAAATAGGCAATTTGCTATATTGTCACCTTTTTTTGTTATGAAATTTTGTGAGATAAGTGATGCTTAAGTGACATATTTACTGCTAGTTGACCAAGGGTAAACTAATTTAAGGTTATAGTAATCTAAGGAAACTTTTTGCTAAATATACACATTGCTGAAATTCACAAAATTATGATGATGACTTGCAGTGTTTCAGGAATGTGTGAAGCATGCCATATGTGCATGTTAAATGGTTTCATTTGTGACACGTATGACCACTACTCCCGCATAAACTGTGCAGGCTGCATCTCAGTCTCTTAGATAATATCGAACATGTCACTGGTTTGTGTGTCATATACATACAAGAAACAAGCAAGTGAACAAGAAAGGAGTGTGTGGCATTTGGAACAGAAATTGAAGTCAATCAGTGGAAAAATTAGCAAACTTAAGGGTGAAATGGCAACACTAACATTATGGAAAGTAACACTCCTAATTTTAATGAACAGACTAAACCAAAAAATTAAAATTCTAGAAGAGCAATTATTCCGCTAACAGTGTCTGTGTTCAGTTCTGCAACAGATTCAGTGCCCTAAAAACGGACATTAGCAGTTGGAGGGCAAAGTTCCAGTGTGTTGAAGAATACATTGCAGGAGCTGAACCAAAGCATGAAAGTTGGAAGAGAAGAAAAGAAAAATATAATTGATTGGAGGTAGTCACATAAGAAGGGAATTGTACTATTCTTCAAGAAACCTGGACCCAAAATTTTTTAATGTCTGTGTTTATTTTTGTGATTTATATAGCCCTTATTG
>BLKM01000515.1:372498-406991 GCA_013340265.1 Coptotermes formosanus
TCCACCATAAACACATCTCTTAATCTTTACCAAAATGAGGTACTTATTATATATACAGATTTATACAGAGGTCCTGATTAATTTGCATGGGATACAGTAAGGAAGAGTTTTGAAGGAGGAGAAGAAAGGCTTATTACAGGTAACTGAACAAAGCATTTGGTTGGGGGATGGGGTTGGGGGCAGCGCCCCCACTTTAGGCCAGTAGCCTGTAGCCTTCTATGAGTAAATCTTCTTGCTGTCAAGCACAGCATTACCAAGTATGCAAGGTTGCTGGGCTATTCCCGAGGTAAACAAAACAGTTCCATATGTAGCAAAATAGAACCACCTGATGCACGATATTATTGTTTATTTATTTAACCTTTGTCTTTAGTTCATCTTCTCCCTGACATGTTTTGGCAATAACTATGCCATTATCAAGGGGGCTGTGTCAAATTACATTAGATGTGTGTTAAAATATGAATTAACTGTTAAAACTGTTAAAAACTTAATGGTTTTAACATTTTATAATTCACATTTTAACACACGTCTTATGTAATTTGATGTAGCCCCCTTGATAATGGCATAGTTTTTGCTGAAACATGTCAGGGAGAAGATGAACTAAAGACAAAGGTTAAATAAATAAACAATAATATTGTGCATAAGTTGGTTCTGTTTTGCTGTATTGATCATACGCACGGAAATGAATAACATAAAAGTTCTGTATGGTATGGCATGATCAGCCAGTACTTCACTTAGCTCTGCATGGCACTCCCATGCATTTTGCCCACAGAGAATTGCTGTTTTCACATACAAACACTGTTCAAATTTACATATTTCCATTTCATAACGAAATTACCAGTACATTTATGTTGGCCTGCAAAATGCATGTGCACTCCTGTACCTGTACCCCCGTCTGATGGTGATGTTTACAAGTACATGCCACACCGCATTTCCTGCATTGTCATATATGTGTTAAAAAAATAGTTGCCATGTGTTATGAAAAGTCCCATGTAGATAACTTAGTTGAGTAATTACTAATTTGTAATTCTTATTAAAATGAGAGTGGGATTCAAAAGTTTCTTTGATTACCTTTTATTTTAAAGTACCAACATCACTTCTGAAATTTGTAGTAATTTATAATTTGAATTGTTCTTGTAGGTAACGACATTCAGTATTTTGAAGATATACGAAGCGGCAGATATGTGAAGCTACTGACAACATCAAAATGTGAAGAAATATACTGTCAGTACTTAGATAACACTTGTGATGATGTTTCTTTGGATGTGTTATTAGAGAAGTCTGTAAAAATGTACATGGACCACAACTGTGTAACACCAAGACAGTAAGTATGAAGCTACCATCTCTATATGTCATTCAAGAATAAGGGATGAAATTCATGTTGGTCACAATAGTCCAACAAGCATTGAAAACAAAGTTGTTAGGAAAATAAAGGAATAAAATAACTGAGCATTTTAATGCAGCCAACATAATATTGTTAGGGTAGAAGGGCCTAATACTGGATGTGGAGACGAGCAATCACTGTAACATTTTGGTGGGAACACGTCACACAAAACTGCTACTTCTAAGACTGAGAAGGAAATGTCACTTATGAAACAGCAGTTTCTCATAATCCACACAATTCGTCAAACTGACATTCCTGCATTGCTAGACAGTTGGGTTATAAACACACCTTCTGTAAAAAATGTGTCCACAAAAAATTGCTTCTACTTATATATTTGTAAAAACATAACATGCTTAGGTGTTGGTCTATTAGGATCTGTCATGTTTTTTCTGTCTCCTATAAAACCGTGTATCAGTAGTTTATGACAAATTGCTGTTTCGTATCGTGATAACATTAGACAGAATCTAAGGCCAGTAGGTTGTGGATGGTTGATGGAACTGGCTCACAGGCTTTGTGATGCAGTGTTGATTCATCAGGTTCTGTTACCAAAGAATTGGTTAAAGCATCTTCGAAGTACACTGTGAACGTAGATAATAGTGATAAGTGACATGATGGTTGCCAACATACATATGCAAACCTGATTTGTAGACACTGACAGTGCTTCCCATTGTGTTTAGTATAGTTTGTTTATAGACTAATCCATACTCTGTAACTTAGTTTATATACTCACACAAATTCAAAGCCTAGCTTTGGCTTACACACACACACACACACACACGCACGCACGCACGCACGCACACACACACACATATATGCACATATTGCTTCTTTTCCTTTTATTTATGTTGACAGCTGTAACTGTGTTCTGATATGGAGAGAACTATGTAACACACAGCATGAAAATAATGTAAAAATGAGGACGTGTAGTATGATTACTTTAGCATGTATGTATACAAATATTTTTTTTGGTTATAGAAATAAGAATATTTCAAACTGTTCATGAATAAAGAACCATGAAAAGTTAAATGATAGAGCATAAATAAACCTTGCCCGTATTCTGTATTAATGTACAAAAAATTATCTGTGTAATGTAGAGATGCAATTAATTGTGGCCCATATAAGTCTTGCGTTTGTGGCATCATGTTCCCATGTAAGGAACTTCTTTCAGAATAACAGTTTTGCAACCCCAGCACATATATTAAATAACTAATAGGTTTGTACATGTGTGAGGAACCGGGTTGGTATAGTCAACATGGTGACCTGGCTATGGCTTGGATGATCTGGGCTTCAAATGTTCAGACCAGCTCCAAGGCCCATCCAGCCTCCTGTTCAGTGTATATGAAGGGCTCTTTGCTGGACCTGAAGTGGCTGAGATGTGAGACTTACCACTCCTCTCCACCCAGTGCCAAGTTTACAAATGAGTGAAGCTGTGTGTACCTCAACTGTTGTATGTCTTCATGGTGTGAACAGTGACAACTTCACCTTTTTGGACATGTGATGGGGCATCTTGGTCTATAAACTCACTGTTTTGTTCTGCAGGCAGTTTGAAGTTCTGTGTATGGGTGTAGCCAGTCTACATGCGTTTGTACAGAGCAACTGGACAGGCCCTCCACTGGAAAGTGACCCAACCTCCAGCAGTTCTCTCATACTTTGGTTACAGTCTTGGTATGAATGTAGCAGCATGAATAAGAAACAGTTACAGGATGAGGTGATGGCTTGTTTAGTTCTTGATGGAGAAAGCTGCTGTCCAGTCATGAGTCATCCAGAATTGTTGCTGTTATCACGTGTATGCCTGCGGGTCTGCTGTGACAGGCCGAAGCCTCTGCCAGTTAGTATAATTTTTGTTTCTCTTGTACAGTTCGTACTGAGATAGTGCTTGGAAATGTTTAATTTTGTTAGGTGTTTAAAACAGGACAGAAAATTTAGTATTTTCCAGGATTGGATATATTCTCTTCAACATACTTCCAGCAAAAATAAATGAAGGTGAATTTATTAAGGGTCTGTCATCAGAGTAAAACTACCAGTCATATCATCCATATTCATCAAATGTTAAAAAAAAAATGACAAAGGAGAATGCTGCATTATTTCAAATGATTTCAGGCTTCAGAACAAATGCTGTTCTTTTATGTAAAAGGCCTTGTATGCCATTCTGATTTAATTTTTTATGTTCAGAGAACCAATTAATTGTCTTTGAATGAAGTTTGCTCCATGGTGTTTGAGTGACATTCCTATAGGTAGGTGTCTATCATATTCTGGTATACAGTGGTCTAAATCAGTAGATGCTTTATTCCCTTCATTTTTTCTATTTTTGTGTGGGATATATTGTTAGCAAAAATGAAGTGAATAAGGTGGCATTGGTTCAAATTGTTTACAGGTATGAGAGAACATCTTTTGATGAGGTCAGTTTGTTGTCAATATTGAGACAGTAAGAATCTCTGCAACACTGCAAGTACAACCACCACTCAGAACATGATATGAGGTGATGACAGCTGTGTCTGTGCTATACACTGAATGGCCATTCATATTGATATTATGCTTTCAGTGACACGTGTGATGGTTGTTGTGCTTACCAGTGTCATGTTCAAGGGAGCAAGCAAGTAGAAATTGAAGCTAACCCCTCACTGCAAAAATCCATTTTGCATGGAGACTTACCTCCAAATCTGTGTTCTCTCTGTATATGCCCATGAAATGATGCTTATTCACACAATAATTTTATCTTTATGGTATTATCAGATAATTTATGATGATTATGTGAAGTGTAATGTGTGTATGTTTCTGAAGATTTAGAATTCACTGATCGTGAAATTAACTCTTTTACTGTCATAACTCAGATCTTTGCATCTCAGTATGATATATGTATGTTTCACATCACAACACAACTGTTGGCCAGTTGAGATTAAAAAGCAACCTCCATCTAACTTACGGCAGTTTTTGAATATATAGTTTTAACAACATCTTGCATTTTAGACTACTAGTTCAGAGTCTTTGTCAACAGATAGCAGTAATTTTTTTAAGGACATTTTGGTGTGAAATTCAAAGAAATGTGTTTTTCATTTATGTACCTTTGTTATGCAACACATAGCAGAGGCATGGGAAATTTTAATTTAGTTTGGCTAACATTGTCGCCATAAACTGAGATGGAAATAGGTGTGATGTAAGTGTAATAATTAAAGCAAACTGATATTTTGATGTGGGAAGTTCAACTGTTTAGGGGGTGACCTGACCGTGAAATGGTTAAATGCATAAGTGATGTTGGTTTGTCTCAGAGCAGCCAATGGTGGCTTCTGCGGTGCTTATTTATTCACCAACAAGTCATGGATGAGTTTTCCCCTACCCTGCACAAGAGTATTACATCACTGGTGGAAGAATTGGTGAGATGCGAACCTCTGATGATCAAGAGACACAACCAGATCTGCTTCCATCTGGAGGCTGCACAGATTCATCTGTTCTACAGGCATGTTGCAAAGTCACAAGAGTACTGTAAGATGGCACTGAAAGCAGCTGACATGAAGGTTGAACTTGCTGGTATGTTGAGTAGTGTCCTAATAGCAAGGCAAATGGAACGGAAGGGTGATTGATTCATGGGTTATTGAGTGGTATGCTTTCCAATTATGTAGGCTGTATAGCATCAAACAGTAGCGTGACTGTAAATGACAAATTGGAAGAAAGCGATTGCTGTGTGTTTAAAGATGCTATTCCAGTATTTGGCTCAAAGTACTGCTCAGTACTGCCTCAAGGCAAATAGTGGAAACCTTGAGTATGGGTAATCAGCCTCCAGGCAAACATTTGAAGTCAGGAGATTCTGAGTATCATGCAGAAGTGGAGTGTCATAATTGGGAAAACTGTCTTGAAAATTTTTCTGCATGTTTACATTTGGGACATACTCATATATAGAAGTGGAACAGTTTTCTATCAAATTAAGTATTCAGAATCCATCATAAAATTTACTGAAGAAATTTAATTTTATGCCATATTGGAAAATTAAAATGAGTCTTGTTGGCTTCGTATTGTCATTGTCAATGAAAATCCAATTTACAGTTCTTTGTGTTTTCTTACTTTGCTGTTTCAGCATTCCTTTACTGCTTCAGAATTTTTTTTTCACTTCCATATAGCATAACTGATGAAATTGTATGTTTGAAGCTTAGAAATGAGGTGTGTTTTTTAAATGAGAACTCCATGCTTCTGGGTATGATGCAGCCTCACTGGGTGATCTGTCTGGGGATCTTTGCAGACAAAGCCATTACTTTTCTTGAAAGTGTTGGGAACTAATTTTCTAGTGACGCAGTGTCATGTCCCAGAAGGATGGAGGCCTGAACCACACCACTGTGAAAACCTCAAGACTCACATATTTATTAACTGCAAATTTATAAGCCCTGTTAAATGATTACTGTGTCATTAATTCTGTGGCCATATGTGCATTTGTTATGTTTATTCTTGTTTTGATACAATTTACAGTGCTATACAAGCGCCTGCTAAGCAAAAGTTCTTTATTTTTTAAAAGCCTATGAAATGTGAATATTTTTGCCTCCAGTTTATACACCCCTTTTCTGAGCAGTTAATAGAGCATTGTTAAATGAGCCCTAAAACAATCACTAATGCAGTTTGACAGTATCTGCCATTTGTGCTGATGTTATCCTGGTTTACTCAGTGCACGCCTCAATCATCTGTTGCACAAAGAACCTTTTTTTATATTACTGTAAAGTCACAGTTTTGTGTCACAAATGGGAAGTTTGCAGAAATAACCACGAGGGATTTGGAAGTTCTATATGCTCCTGGCATAACAGGCCAATGTGATTGGCTCACAGCTTTATTCTTTGTAAATGCTGCACTTGTTTGCACCTAAAATGAAAGTGCTGTATGTTTCCAGCTTGATTGATTCTTTCCAGCATTGTCTAACCATGTTTCCTCCTTATTCCAAATAGAAATAATAAGTTTATGGATCTCAGACTGAATTATCCTACTCCCTGCTTTAATCAATTCTGCTGGAATCTGATCAATACCTGGAGATATGTGTCTTTTTAGCTTTTCAATAGCCATCTCAACCTCAAAGGCACTGGGCTCAGACACTAGTGGCTCTTCCATATGTACTTCAGTCTGCCTAACATCATTAACCCTGTGTATATTCAACAGCTGGGAGAAATGATTCCTCCACCTAGCCAAAATACTGTGGGAGTCTGCAACCAGGTCACCCTTCTCATCCTTTACTACATTAGTTCTAGGCTGGTACGCCCTCTTAAACTGATTGATACCCCTATACAAGTCTCTGATATTCTTGTTCTTACTGTTTGTTTCAAGTTCATTAATTTTAGCTTTCAGATATTCCTTCTTTTTGTTCCTGAAATGTCTGCTAGCTTCACATCTTACATTGTGCAGATTATTTCCATTATTTTGGTTTGGATTCTGTAACCACTGAATTTTAGACTGCTTCCTTTTTTCTAAAAATTCTGCACATTCTGCATCAAACCATGGTTTATGCTGCTGCCGCTCATGCAGGCCTAGACTCTCTTGAGCTGAGATTTTGATATTCTCTTTAATGTTTTCCCAGGCCCTATTTATGTCCTTACTAACATTTAAGTTTTCCAAAGCTGCAAACCTGTGTGAGATCTTAAGCTGGTACTGTTTCCTGTCCTCTAGTTCACTTAGCTTCTTGAGATTAAATCTCTCTGCATCAAACTTCTGTGCTGCTTGTTTGCTTACTGCCAGTCTTTCCCTAACTTTTGCAACCACCAGATAGTGATCAGTATCACAGTCGGCTCCCCTGAAAGATCGCACATCGAGTATACTCGAATGCCATCTCCTATCTATCAATATGTGATTGATCTGATTGTGCGTCTTCCCATCAGGAGAGGTCCAGGTGTATTTATGAATGTTTCGGTGTGGGAACATCATGCTCTTATCAACTAGATTCTTTGATGTGGCAAAGTTTACTACTCTAACACCATTATCATTACTATCCTGATGTAAACTCTCATTCCCAATAGTCAGTTTGAAAGCATCCTCTCCCCACTTTTGCATTAAAATCTCATAACAGAATTTTCATATGGTACTTAGGAAAATGATCAAAAACCCCTTCTAATTCCTCATAGAAACTGTCCTTTGAATCATCACCTTTCTCTTCTGTTGGTGCATGGGCATTCAGAACGATGATATTACACCAGCGGCCTCTCAGCAGCGAGGCCGCTGGTGTAATATCATTGTAATATCATGTTTAGATTAGTAAGAGGTGTGATACTGTGAAGTCTGAGTAAATTATTATTGTCAATAATGTCTACAACTGTTTCAAGTCTTGATGTGGTAAGTCCTCACTGGGAGAGGCCGCTGGTGTAATATCATTGTAATATCATGTTTAGATTAGTAAGAGGTGTGATACTGTAAAGTCTGAGTAAATTATTATTGTCAATAATGTCTACAACTGTTTCAAGTCTTGATGCGGTAAGTCCTCACTGATGTCACAATGCCTCAATATTTTCGCTTCAGTTGGTGACAGGAAGACCGGATGTCCTGAAGAAATGCTGCAATTATTTCATATTTCTTTTGTCTGTCACTTGGGCTGGGAAATTGTTTAACATCCCATGCATACTCGTTTGACTATGATGCATTTGCAAAGATAATTAAACCGTTTCATTCCTCAGCACAAGTTATGGTTGTATAACTCATGGGGTATTATGTTGTATTGCTCAAGAAAACAAAAAGGTTTATTCTTACCCCATATCTGGGTATGTGTCATGTACATGACTCTAGATCAACTGAAGTACCAGTAACACATATATTGTGAGATAAACCTTTTAAAGCGTAGCGGTAACTTTACATATGACCAGGTTTAACATTAAAAAATTCTACGTGGTGCCCCCAGTGCATTTATGTGTTTTGTACGGATCTCAGAACAAACAGCAACTTTTGCCTCATAAAACATTAAGAGATTGGTTTTTGTAACCGAAGTGGAGAGTGTTTACAGCGCGGTACACACTGAGTCCTTATATAAAACAGATACGCTTCGTCTTTAAAGGGTTAATTTCAGTGTTGCTGCTGTGTATTTCATGATCCATATTACTTAAAGTCCTCACTGAATTGCATACATAAGTATATATTCACATGTCGTTATTACAGAGAAGTACTGATTTCATCAGTAAGATGTGACATCAGAGTCTTGTGTTTCAAAGGCAACAAGTATTTTACTTTCCTTTAGGTGCACTTGGTAAGAGGACACATTTCCAGACAAAGGAGCTGGCTCAACTCACCATCAGAGTCTCAGTGGCAGAGAGCAACAGGATAAAGAATCTTCCAACAGTTCAGTCAGAACACTTACCTAAGGTACCTTATTCTCTACAAGAAGCTTACTTCTAAGATGTGATTCCTTTCATGACGTGAATATGTACAGGCTTAAATAAAACAAGTGGCTAGCTGTATTCCAGATGGTGTCTTTATGATTTTTGGTCTTGATATTAATTTATTGCAAAGACAAATTATTGTTGGCAGAAAGTGATGGGATCAGTCATTTGTTCCATTGCAGTCATTGCCATTAGTCAACAGACTTTGTTTCAGACTGTTCGTGTATTGGACTAATCCCTTCATGTCAACTGCATTGCATTGGCAGCCACATGCTTTAAAATGCTTTCATGTAATTTGTTCCCAAGAATAACAGTTATGATGTCATGTCAAACAAAGGGATTAGCTTCTGCGTGTTAAAGCATTTGACATGCTATCATTAACTAACAATCAGGTACCAAAATATTTCTGGTCCCCTGGAACACTAAACATGATTTATCATTGTGACTTTGTAATTTTGAATTGGTGCATTTCGTGGCATTACTATGTATAATGAATTGTTCCAGGATTTGAGACTCAAAGATGAAGTAAGATTGGATAAGATCAAATTCTCAAATGATGCTGATGGTGAATTTCCAGACCTGCAGCCTGTGGAGCAAGCTGTTGTTTTGGGAGTGTTGTAAGTGCATGCCTTTCTGATTTGATCCATGCAGACAAGCAGCAATGTTCCATTGTGTTTAGTTCTTGTTGATGTGTCTGCTCTCTTACAAAGGGACGTACAACTACCCAAATTTTCTGAATTGAATGAGCTGGAATTTTGCCATAACTGTAGCTTTCAGTCAAACTTTTCACACAGCACATTAGATAGATTAATATTGTTACATACAACAGCACCAACATAATTCATCAGTAACTGTATATTTCATGTAGAAGATAAGCCATGTACTTAAGCACCATGGCATCACAGCCCACAGGACTTGAAGGTCTGGCTGCATTTTCACCAGTACTAATTTGAGAGAAGGAAGGGTAGGTGACAGAGCTGTTCTAGGTGTGCCAACAGGGAACTGAATCCTGGTTACCCAGCAAATGTGTATCACAGTACACAGCACAGATTTTGTTTGAAACATTTGGTTGTGGTGAACACTGAATGAAATGTTCTTGAAAATTGAGTTTTACCTTAAAATTTGTTGGTACAATCCAATTTAATTTTGAAATCCTTCACAACAAAGAAACCTCAATATTAAATCCCATTCTGAACTAAATTTTTTAAGTTATTTCTGTAGGTTTCATGTGTGTGGGTGTGAAACTTGGCCATCAGTCATAATGGAAGAGCATAGAGTGACGGCTTTTGAGAACAGGGTGCCTAAGAGAGAGAAACTAACAGCTCTGCAATGATTTCCATACCTAGGAAGCAAACCTCTTGTCAGTTTGGCAGTTACTGTTCTGAGTCTAACATATGTGATTGTGTACTGCATTCTGTCACCTCCCATGAGTTGACACTGATGTTTCCTAATGTTTGTTGCAGTGTTCAAACCCAGAAGTCTCAGCCCAAAGACAGATTGGCAGATGAAGAATTGATGCCATACCTAATGGTAAAAGAAAGTTTTTGGAATGTATGTTTGTGAGGCTACAGTCATAGTAGTTGGAACTGGTAGGGAGAATTTCAAAGGTCTTTGTAATCTGAACACATTTATCAAAGGGTTTCCACTGTGGTCAAATATGAAGTGGAAATGATAACAAGTATCTCAATTTATATTTGTGAAATTTAAGCATGTGTTGAATATTAAATATTTGTTGACCACAATTTCACAGAGCATGCAGTAAGTTTAAAGGAAGGTAAAGATAAAAAGTTGTGTTGCATGTTGTTCTGACAATAAGGAGAAGAAGATGCAGTACTTGTACACAAACTGACTAATACCAGAGCAATGCACGTAATGAACAAGTTGCTGGTGATTGTGATGTTAGTATTTAAGGGATTCTCAGAACCTGAAGATTGAGGCAGCAGACTCCTGTAAAACATCCATAACCATTTACTAATTGACATAACATCTTATCTCAGAAGACTTGAATCTTTAGGAACATTGCTGTATGAACCTCAAAACTTGCATCATTAGTTGATCATAATTATTATCAATATTAATATGTTTTCCAGGTATTCTGTTTTCAGCCAATTTAAGCTACAAATTAAATGTAATAGCTGTGAAGCGATAAAAATATGTTACGTATTGTACTGTATTGATCACTGGCAGTCAGGAAGTTTACATCATGTGCTGTGTTCATAACAAATCCACTTGTAACTTTTACACTCATGTTGTAAAATATGTAAAGAAGAACAGTTTAGTCATATATATTTTCCCTGTTACAGTTAAGAGGGTAACCTTATAAGAATAGAGACTAAATAAATATATATATATTTCTGTGACTGAAATACCATGCAGTATAAACTGTGCAAATGATTGATGTTCTTTTGCAGTGCCTGTTGTCTCTGCCCCGTGCGTGGAGCTTGCAGATGTCAGCACTGCTGCAACGCTGCCGTCTTGAGGGCCGTTATTCTCGTACTGTAGAGAGAGCTATGATGCAAACAGAGGTATTTGCGTGGTGTTTGCCATTATTTCTTCATTTCCTGTGGCAGTGGAGTGTAACTTGCTATTCTTCTCATGAAGTTCATGCCAGCAAGTTTGGGTTATGCAGTAGTGAAGCATCTCCTAACAGTCTGTCCTAGGCATTAAAACTGTAGAGAATCTGACACAAAGTGATGGCATATGGTAGTTACTACTGGTGCCCAGAGCCTTGAGTGCTGTTACTTTTGAGGTAATATGTGATCAGACTGGGTCTGATCTTAATTTCTTTCATTTTAGTGCAGTAAATATAATATTTCAGAGTCAACAGCATTAAATATTACAGTACACCAGGTGATTTTTCTGTACACCAGCTCCTGGTTAAGATACACCATACATGCCCATAAGATGTCACTGTTAGCAGATCATCTGATTCTGAAACTACACAGTGGGCTGCCGATATTTTGGTGACTTCCCATTTTGTTGTTTGTTGTATCCATTTTCCACTGTTTAACAACATTAACCCCATATGCATCCGCGGTTTGTGCCTGTCATCATGTTGCCGCTTGTGTCACACGTCATGTATGTTATGTGCTATTGCTCAGCAGTGTCAGTCTACCATGGGCACAACCAGGAAAAGGTTTGTGAATTTAATTTAGTGCCTTTATTTTTTTAGATGAAAAGTTATTTGTCCACCATGGAGTGATTTTATATGCACATTGTATGTTTTTTCAATAACATTTTGTTTAAATTAGCCTTTATTTGTGTTTATTTACCTGAAAAATCAGGACAGTGCTCAAGTTTATGACTTCTGGAGAATACCAATAATTCGTAGTTATAACATGCATGCCTGATGTTCTGTATCTGTCACACTCTTAAGGAACCAGTTAGTGACTGATGTGAAGGGTACACAGCAGAGTGAACACTGACATAAAATTGCGTGTCAGAAATGAAGAGTTTCAGAAAAAGTAAAAATAAAGAACAAAAATTTCGTTGAAAATCTGCTTCGGTATTTGTGTTCTGTTCATGTAATATACTCTACTGGGTCACCTGGAATTTGCCTGGGAAGGAACTTTCTGACCACTTATGTAAAGAATTAGGCTTGACTTTTCCATAGAGACAGTAAACCTTCCACAGTTTTTCTTGGGATTCAGTAAGGAAGACTTACTGATATTCATGTAAGCTTAGTAAACTTCACAGAATACCGCAAGGAGTTTGGTTTACTGCATTAGGGAGTAAAACTTCTCAGATTTGGTTGGTGTAAATATAAATGTCTTGCATTATGAGTATGGTAGAGGTTCTAAGACTGATGATTGGTTCATGGCTAAAAATTACCTTGCAGAAAAGAGAGCGTGCAAAGGTGCATTGTTGTGGTCAACAATTCACTTGTCCAGCCAAAGGTCTGGCATTTTTCATAGAACACACTGCCGTGTAATCTTGAAGGCAGAATTCTCACTTGATTGCATGTTAAGAAGGAATAACTGTGTGTAGTGGTCACTTCTTTTTATATTAAAAATAAGTTTAGCATGGTTGTGAAGCTTTGATTGAACACACACTTTTTTGTGGGGGGGGGGGGGGGGAGCCTGGATAGCCCTGAAATTTTCTGGTTGAGATTATGGTACAGTGAAACATGCCTGTTACAGATATGCAAGCGGCCAAAGTTTTTTTCCAGTGCAGGCATGTTTTATTTCATACAGATACTTTAAATTTGGATGCTCAGGACTCCAGATCCTTGGGACCGTAAAAGTTTTCCAATAAAGACAGGTTCCATTATGCCCATGTTCCATTTAAAACAGGTTTCACTGTATTTTGATTATCTGCCATACTAGAAGATCCAGCTGTGAACAGCAGTTACATTTTCTCAGACCTGGTTGTGTCCGAGTGGAGAACCTATTAAAATCACTCTGTCCATCTGTGCACATGTAGCAGCTGGAGAAGAGTTGATGTTCATGAAATCACTGGAGAATTTTGCAAAAAACAGAAAGGGGGGGAGGCAGACTGATTTGAAGTCATTGATTGTTTATTCTGCCATTTCAATTTTTATTTTGATCATACTGTTTTAATAACCACTTTGTTTGAAGCCTACATGCATTTTTTGTGTGCATCCGTGCTGTGTGTGCGTGTGCAGTTCCTTTCATACTTGATTATAATGCTTTTTTTTTAGATATATGGAAAACAAATTGTCTGGAGCACTGCATGCTTGAGAATTTGCAGAATATGAGGGCAAGAGATGATACTTAATTTTTAAGGAAAACCAAGTAAGCATGGTGTGCTGTATGTAATAATCGATTCATGACTGGTATCACCAAGTACCTGAAAAGGTGTCACCTTATATGGTTAATTTCTTTGTAATTTAGGTTATACAAATTCTAATTGTAGAGGCATGAATACGCTGTGCATACATTTTCTAACTTGTTTTAATGCTTTGTCTTAAATTTCTGAACCAGTTTCTTTTCTTTTTAGTATTTGGCAGGCACTGAGATTTTACAGAATATCTTTGTATAGACTTCTGTGCTTTGTAATTCCTAGTCAGAACCAATCTGATGCTTTCTCTGTGTTCTTGATTATCAGATTTTATTATTCGTTGAAAAAGTATTGAAATTTCCCTGTCTTGCCATCTGGCCATAGTTGCTACCGAAGAAATAAAATGAGGAAACAACCCAATGAGAACAGGTCATCTGCTGAACCAACGTATCTCAGACAGTGGATGCTGCCCAGCACAATCATGTATAACAATAGAAGTTACACTGTTTAATGTTGTCATACAGTATTTTGTTGCAGGAGTTGGTACACTGCATCACTAAAGAAAACCCAGATGTCATTGCAAGGCATTGCTATGTATTTTGTTCACATCTGCCACCTCATTGGAAGGTTGAAACTGAACTCGCAAATCTGCTCGTTTCTATCGGTGTTGTGAAGGGGGCATTGGACATCTTCCTGCGCCTGCAGCTTTGGGAGGAAGTCATCATGTGTTATAACCTGCTGCACCTCAGGCACAAGGTAAGAACAGGCAACCATACCATGCATGTATGACATTTTTTTAAAGGGAGCTGTGTTAAATATGTTGCTTTGTTGGAGGAAGTTTTCAGCTGCAAAATGTTTTATTGTGGTGTAGAAACTGTGGGGTATCACTTGTAAATTTCAGGCTGCTGAAATAATACAACAGGAACTGGATAAGAAGGAGACAGTGAAGCTGTGGTGCTTACTGGGAGATGCTACAGATGATCCACTATGTTATGAAAAGGCGTGGGAATTGTCAGGCCACAAAAGTGGGCGTGCTCAGCGGCACTGGGCACTCTACTACTTCAACAAGAAGCAGGTAGCACATATTCTGACTTAAGTTTGTACTGGAATTAAGCCAGCGCTGGATATTGAAATATAGTGTTTCAAAGATAGTAAATTCCTGGATACAAAGTTTTTCCACATGGGAATTTAGATGTTTGAAGACCCACCAAAACTGCCGTAAGAACAGCATTAAATTTTCCCACCCACAATGGACCCTCTTTTTAATGAACACCAGAATAATAAAATGTCAGTGCAACATTTTTCCCTTGTGCGCAACTTTACTATATATCCTGATGTAAAAATGTTCCACTTTAAGGAATACCATTTAACAAAATTTTCAATTAATGCAATAAAAAATACACCCTGCTTAGAAAAAGTATGCTCGATATCATGACATTTGTAAGAAGGAAAAATTGAAGAATACAATGCAAACTTTAGGAAATCCTCCAGTTCATACATGAGAGAAGAGAGGGAAAAGAGAAACATACATGTATCATAATTATGGAGCGCTTCAAGAATGTACATGTGATCATGGCCATGGTGTGTTGTGGCAGAAATACCATGTTTAAAACCCTGAGATAAAAACCCATTTTCAATCCCAACCACAACTCAGCAATGCCAACTACATAACACAGTCCACACTACCATGGCAGAACAGTGTTATTAGGGCCTGTTTATAGTGGTTGATTGCATGGCTCTAGGCACATGACCAAAAGTGGAAACTGAAACCGTGTATTGACAGGATCAACCAGTGAGTGGTCTGATTCAACTGGAGTAGAAAAGGCGTATTTAGACTGGTCAGTCTATTCAAACAATGCCATGTTTCAGTGTGTTCAATCAGCATATGTTTCATTTCAACTGAAGTGGAAAGACTGATGTTTCGTTATATTCGATCGTTATTGCATGACTCAAAATCATCAGTGAATTTTGTCATGTGTATCACGTGGTTATTGTGTATAAATACTGCATGTACCAACGCCCTACACCTGTTACACCTGATCTAATGACAAACACATCTCAATGCTACTGCGATTTTGCAGCCTCTGGTTTACGTAATATTTCGTTCTGCAGAAGTGCAGTACTACAGGTGGCAGTTAGGACGGCAAATGTTGGACAACATTTCAGGGAGTCACGATGCAAAGATAAACATTTTTGGGGCTATCCAGATGTTACATGCAGCTTGAAAATGCTAAGTGCTGCTACAATTATACACTGCTTTCATGAAGCTGGAATTGTGCCACAAGATGGAAATGAAATTGAAACTGACAGTGACATTGATATGGTGAAAATTTAAATATTTGTGGCAAAGACTGGATGCAAAGGTGAAATTGGATGGCTTTATGTGTGTGGATAATGATGCCATGGTTGCTGCAGAGATCACAGGGGATCAGGTCACAACGTGACACCAGAGGACATGAAAGAAGGCGATGGTGATGATGCAAATGCCCTTACTGTTACACAAGCATCCAACATGGCATGACGTCTTTGGCACTTTGTAATGACTGAGCACTGAAGTTATCCAAGGATTGACTGAGAAATCACAACTTAAGTGAGTTGTACACAAGAAGTTACCAACTTTTGTGCAAAGTAAATGTGGCAGTTTTGCTTAGTTTTTGTCTTTTTACACATACATAACTATCATTCAGAAATGTTTAATGTGTTTCAGTGTAATGAAATTTCATTAGAACAAATCTAATTTCATCATCCCCACGATTTTGAAGTTCATTTTCTGTGTATTTTGATACAAAAGTTTCCCATTTAATGTGTTTAAAAGGCTTTAAAATGATTATTCATTTCTTGATGGTTGAACTGTACCATAATCAATAATCAACTGCAGACCACTTCACTGCTTGTGTGTAGCATATTGACTGTTCATCTCCAGTGACACTGTTTTTGTTATTCATTTTTACTAACTGAACATATCACAGAGTTGTTCTGAAGATTTTGTTGCAGTAGATGGTACTGTGCTGTGACTTAATTAGTGTTGAAGACTGAGTAACCAAAAAGTGAGATAAATTAAGGAGGTGCTCATGTGCTAGCAACACGTGAATTTGGGCTCATGTTTTTTAGACAGTTTATTACGACTTGTGTTTTAAGACTTCTTCTTTAGCGCCAAAGTAACTGTATGTCCAAGTTGCTCTGATAATATACAATTGTGATTTTTGTCATTGAAATATTGTGGTATAATTGCTTGGGATCAAATTACAAAAAGTGGATCCAAGAGTGAACCTAGTTTTTACATTTGCTACCATTATGTTTTTTATGTTTCTTTGCAAGTAGATGCCATGAAAAAAGCATCTCATCAAACTGTCAGTTCATTGCCTCAGTATGTAATTTGAGTGGCCTTTGCATAGCGCAAGGGATAATGAACACAATCTCATTTCATTAACAAACTGTGAAGCTTTAAAATGGTTTGGGAAGAATTTGTAATTTTGTCTGTACGACTCATGCTGTATTATCAAATTCAAAGCCCGATCCTTCCCTGTATTTGTTTTTTGCAGTATGCTAAGAGTATTCTGCACTTTCGTGAGTCACTTGCCATCAACAGCCTGCAGGTAGCTCTGTGGTTCAACCTGGGGTATGCTGCTCTGCATGAGGAGGACTGGTCTCTTTGTGCCACAGCTTATCAGCGATATTGCTCACTGGACCCTGAGGTATTATCACGTGAGCCAACTGACTCTGGCACTGACTTTGCTGATTCTTTGGGAAATGCCGAAAAATGCTTCCCTTTGGCTAGGAAACTATGTGAAAAGTGTCATTTAGTCCACAGTCAGCATATATGTACAAGTAATAATGCCTCAATAAAATAATAATTTTTTTCCTATCCCCCCCCCCCCCCCGACCCAGTTTAAGATTTGCTAGGGTATTACACCTACAAATTCAAGTTACAAAGGTATATGCATCTGCTGCTTGTTCATGGGGTACCAGTCATCATGGCCTGTCTGTGGCAGTTTGTAAACATGCTTTCCTTGATGTGTTGCAGGTAACTTCTCTGTATGCTATTAAAATGTATGTATTTTGATATCTTCTACTACCATTACCTAGGCGTGGATGGGAGCATAATTTCAAAATAGACCTTCAATAAATAGGTTTGGAGTGCATGGCCTGGATTTTTGTGGCTCAGGATAGGGACAAGTAGATATATAGACCCCTCTTACGTTTGCAAGGTATTTTTATTCCTTATATTATCACTGTTTTACCTATACTCGTATACTGAATTTTGAAACAAGCTTCAAAGAAAAGTGTGTAAAAGCGTGTTACTGTTTTTATACATAGATTCCTGTGTTTTGTTTTCCGGCAGAAGCTTAAATTAAGTTATTGCTTCAAAAATTCTTTTTGTAGTTCTCTACTTTGAAGTTATTATATTAGTTGCAGCAATAATAGTACTTATTGCAAGAAATTAGACATCATCAGACATTTAGAATGTTGCACACAACTACAGGTTCTTCTGTGAAAACCTTTCAGAGTTTTGAAGCTTGGAACAACCTATCCAAAGCGTACGTGAAGATGAACCAGAAGGTAAGAGCATGGAAGACTCTGCAAGAATCCCTTAAATGGAATTACGAGAACTGGAGAGTGTGGGACAATTACATGATTGTGAGCACTGATATTGGCAAATTCGATGAGGTATGTCATCCTTCACATTTATTTATTATTGACATTAAATTATTCTGAGATATGACGCCGTGTTGGTTGGTAAATAGTTACCGACGTTTTGGAGGACCTTGATGCCTCCATCTTCACTGTCTAAGCAATCCAAGAAGAGTAGCCATGCTGGAAAAATCATTATATTATGTGGGTATGGATGACTGTGGTTGCAAGCCGATGTTAATGGTTTGTATGTTGCCATTAGTGAAATCCACTGTTTCATGAAGTATCTATTTTATTTCATAGATCAATGGAAAGAGGCAGTTCATTTTTATAATGAGGGACCATCAACAGTTTAGATAGTTATTCCATTTCTGACAGCAGATATAAATTTTTACATGTTTATCAGGAGCACATAATGGAATGAAATGAAATGGACAGCTCAATGATTACTATTTTACACTGGTTTGGAATAGCTGGTTTATGGAATTACTGATTACCTGTAAACTACTTAGTTAAAGTGTTTAATGTTCTTTTTACTTCTCATTCGAACTGAAGTTTCCTCTTAATGTATGGTATAAATATGTGTTGTATGAAGTACCCCAATTAAGCACTTTAACAGTAACATGTGCAATGGACAGGACTGGTAGAACAGGCTGGTGGTAGGTGGCCAGTACAGGGACAAAATAACTGAGTTTTAGGAAATAATGGGTAGGTGCAGATGGGAGGTGAATTGAGGTGACAGAGATCGTGGATGTGTTTAGCCATTAAAAGGGGTCATAGTGCTGGTGTGGTCCTGAAAATGGCTGTAAGGCCCAGGTGTGTCCTCATGGTGAGGGTCCCACCCTTCCTTCAGGGAGTGAAAGAGGGGTTTTCATGACCTCAAAACTAAGCCATCCTCTCAGTCATATTATTACAATTGATCTCAATCTCATTTGCCTCCCCAGTGATGCAGTCTCTGTACTGGGGTGTGGTAGATAGGATTTTGGTGTTCCAGAGTTGGATGTTTCATGATGAAGCTATACTGAAACACTGCCGTCTTGTCTGATTGTCCAAGGCAGATGTGTTGGTAGTGCCCTTTCACCCTAAACTCAATACAGTGAAACTTGCTTAAGAAAAACCCGGTTAAGAAAATTTCCCGCTTAAGAAGTCAGGATAAAAAAACACCAGAATTCTCCCATGTCATTAAAATTACCCTTTTAAGAAATTTTCAGCTTAAGAAGTAGGATTTTCTTGGAATTTTCAAAATTTTCTTAACAGGGTTTCACTGTAGTTGGTCAGTCTGCTGTCTGACTGCATGGTAGTTTGTGTCAAGTGAATTTGCAAACATAGTTTTTGTGGTGAGGAATATGATGCTAACACCAAAGAACTACCATTTTGTGCTCAGTAGGCATTGGAGAAAATTTTCAGCCCCTGGTTATAGCTCTGGGTGGGATTCTGTGAGTATTGAGAGCAATATAAGAAACTATCTTTTATTTATGACTTTTACATTCTGCATGTTTCAGTGACTGTATGGTTTGCCCTGTTTATTTCATGATCCTTCTCAGGTAATACTGGCCTACAACAGGATTCTGGACCTGAAAGAGAAGCACATTGACACTGAGGTGCTGCAGATACTAGTGAATACTGTGTGCAACCTGGATGCTCAAGGGGATATCAAGAAGAGAACTGAGCAGCTGTTTACACGTCTTACACAGCAGGTAAGTATATTATCATTTTTGTAGATAAAATCCAATGAGTCTTGGATGTGATTCTTAGGTTTTAGAAAATTGTGAAAAAGTGTAGTGAGAACAGAAAATGTTAGTTCTGTATTTGTAAAAATCTCAGAAATATATACTGAACCATATAGTTTCAAAAGTGTCTTCATTTTGATGTGCCAGTATGTAATGTCCTGGTGCATTGAAAGAACAAATCACACAGGAAGGTAAGATCAGAGGCAGAGCAGTTATGGTCACACACAAGTTGTACCACAAGGAATCTGCCACACTTAGGTTAATTTACTTCTGTATAATCAAATGTAGCTCTATTGGATGTTGAACAGTTAAAGAGATAATGATGCGAGCAAAATATGGTCTTCTTGTGTCTCCTCACACTATACCTGTGTACTGTGATGTGTTATCCATACACTGTGCAGGTCTCTCCTTTTGCTGAAAGCCAAGCCATATGCAGGCCAGTTCATGCTTGGAACCCTAAGGACAATTTTTATGAAACTAGTACAAGTTTTTCTAGCTAAATTAATGTCTTTATGTAACTCAGATGTTAATTAGATTTTAAGTGCAGGGGTTAAAATTACATCAACTACAAATTCTTCATTGTTTTGACATGTATTTGGTAATCAATAGATATTCAATGCCTGTCATTTTTTAAAACTCATCGTCTCTGTAACGATTCAATTTCAGATACCAGTATGTATAGTTATAATTATGTAATTTAACCTAGGGAACATTCTCCTGAAGTATGGCAGATTCCTGCTGGCACACTATATGTAATGTACAGTACAGTTTCTCCTGGAGTCTGGCTCAGTTGCCATCTGAATGTCTCATTCACTGCAGACTTCCAGTAATAATTCCTCTTCATTTTGTGTTATTTTGTGAAAGGTGAGAGTGAAATGAAAGTTCCCATCTGTGTCTCTCCACTGGGGTTTTGGCTTTTCCCAGTACTGTGATCACACCCTGCTACCATCCCATTGTTTATTTGAGCGGCGTTGGGGTGCCACACTGGTACTTCTTTTAAAGACAGTGATGTCAGACATAGCCAGCATACAGTCAGGGCAAAGGGGATTTGAGAGCCTCATAAGTGTGCCCCTTGAGGAAATCATGGGGTACACAACGCAGTTTGTTGAAGCACTGCACTATAAGCTGGAAGGTTACAGGTTCAATTCTGTGATGGGGTCATTGGAATTTTTCATTGACCTAGTCCTTGCAGATGCAACGTAGCCCTGGGGTTGACTCAGCCTCTAACAGAAATGAGTACTAAAGGCGGCCAGTATGTAGGGCTCACAACCTTACCACCTTCTTGTGCCGATTGTCTAGAAATTCTAGGAGCTTCAATCTCCTGGAGCCCTCAGGGCCTGTCCAGGCCTGTAGTGGGATAGCTTGAGAAAATTATAAAAATTATGTATTACTATTGTGTTTACCCACCTGCCTTCCATAACCTGTAGCTCTCTTTTGGTTTACATATGTGGCTATTTATAATCTTTACTGTGTTATATCTGCTTCATGTTTATCTTGTCTTTGTTTTTTTGTACCAACCTCTGATTAACCGTTCTTCACTTCTAGACACTATTACCTTCACCACCTTGTTGTAGCACTCAGTGTTTTTTCAAACTTTTTCACTGTATATTCTGTTGTGTTATTGCCATATGTCTTTCTTGTGCTCCTGCTTAGTTATCCTTTCCTGTGGTTACTTCATTTGCTCTACTGCGTAATCTACTTGTGGCATTTCCTGTATCCATAGGGCCATGTCTGTATGCTGCTGTGTCTGTGGTCTGTCGCCAGTGGAGCTCTTTGTCCTCTTTGGTGAAGGCTCTTTGTGTCCAGTAGGCCATGCCTACATGTCGCTTGTTCTTCCTTTGTTTTTCTTTTCTAGTATTGTTTTCTGCTGATTATCCTGCTGTATGCAGGTTTCCTTGTACGTATTCTGCTGTTTGTTATCTGCATTTCTGGTTGGTTTTCCAGTCACACATGCAGTCCCTGTGATTCTCCGTCTCGATCACCAAATCAAACAGTGCATTTGATGTGGTGACCTTCTGTGCATTTACTGTGTTGCCATTCTTGTACTGTTCATATATGTGGTTTTTGTCTTGTATGTCTGATGGTGGACCATTGTCTTCTGTTTGTATGATTTCCCTCTCCTGCATGGGTCTGTATTCATGGCCTGTTGCTCATATGTTTGGCACTGTTGGTTGTGTCTGTGTTGTATTTTATGCCCCTTATGTGTTCTCTGAATCTCATGTAATTTTATCAAACATGAAACTGGAATTTCACACTATAAACTTGAAGAACTCTGGGAAGACCAGTACATGCTGTTGGTGTGTCTGTCTTTCCAAAACTTCTTAATTTCATAATGTGCAATTTCAGTTTTATTGTGATTCCAGATTGTCCCTCAAGGGTTGTAATGTATGCGAGTGGATCACAGTGATGTAAGTACAGTGTGACACTGCAAACATTCCCTGTTGGTATGTCAACTGGCTGTATGCTGGTTGTTAAATAACGCGAGAATCTTTCAGTTGTCATTATACGACTGATTTCCATAACTTTTCTTGGATATCATGTGCATCTGTGAGCTGTCAGTGTCTTATCCGTTTAGGAGGATCACTGACACCACCCCAAGAGATGGGAATTATGATGATATGGTAGCATGCATCTCATCATGAAAAGCACGCACACCCCTACCCAGTGTGCATCATCTAAATCATACATTACATTAACATGAGCGTTAATAACATTTTCAGGTGAGAAACAACACTGCACTCTGGCAGCTGTTTGTCAAGCTGATGCTGACCAACACTGAGGGTGAAAGTTTTGAGGTGCTGGAGAAAGTCCTGTCCACCCTGCACAAAGCATTTTGGAGTGCTGTTCAAGACCCACACTTTGAGAGGGACATTCAGAATTGTTTGGGTACCATGAAGATGACTAATCAGCTAATTGATGGTGGGTTTTTCTCCTTCATTTTATTTCTGTTTCACTGAAAAGTTTCATCAGATTTGCTAGGAATTAACACCAGTTTCCTGTCTTTCTGTATTAGTACATGTCATTAGTATTGTGGGTCATTTTAAGATGAATTATACAGTATTTTAAGAATGAAAGACATTCAGGTTCTAGCCACAAGAGTGACTTATTCAAGAATGATTTTTGTGCCCTCATATTGGAATCCCTTCATGGTCCTGTCCATCAATTCTCAGTCTTCATTTCTGTACCAAAAATTCCTATGAAGCCACTCATCCATACATTTTAATAACACAACAAGCATCTTATGCAGTCAGTGCAGTAGTCTGCCCATTCTTGTGGAACATAAAATTTGGCATTCATAATTCACTTATTAGAATTCCATTAATTGCATACCAGAACTTAAACCATCAAGCAATAACCTGCATACCTACTCACTGCTTTTAAACACTTTTATTGGCATGAGCCCAGTTTGCTCTTGCCAACTGTGGTGTTACAGAAAAATCCATGTTTTTGTGCCGTCTTTTTGAGGAAGATAAAACAAACTTTATCATTAGACCATGAGAGGTTGTTGTTTCCACTGCAACAGTTCTTTCAGTTTGAACTTCATATAGGAGATATGTGGAATGTTTTGCAACCTCTAGATCAGAACTATTTCAAGATTTAGCACACCAAACTCAAATTGTAACAGCAGATAAATTTTTTTGTATATATATGAATAGTTTTGATGCATGATCTTAGTCTTTGTAATGCCTCCTGATAATTTTGTATAATTCTCTTCAAAAGTTTTTAAAATATTCCTTTAATCTGGCATCTGATAACCTGGAAATCCTCATAATCTAGCACCTGAGGTGAATAGTCCCAAGACCAGGAATTTTGCTTTTTACCAGGAGAAAGCTTCCTCAGTGAAACAGGCAGATCTCAGGCACATGTTCAGAAAGGCCTCCAAGAGTGTCTGTCCATAAACTGTTGTGGTATGTCCTGACCCCTTGCCTCCTACTCCATCAAATCAAAGAGCTGTCCAGATGAAATGCTCCTCTGATTAGATACGCAGCCCAAGTATAGGAACAGTAACAAGAAATTGCCTGTAAGAACTTAGGTGAGTATAGGTACCATCTGATAATCCACAATATCCGATAATCCAGCACCTGTCCAGTCTCATTGGTACCAAATTAACAGAATTTTGCTGTACATGAAACTAAAAATACAATGAACATTTTGTATTACAGGGCCATTTAAATACTACAGCATGTACATCCAGTAGGGGTTTAAATGCCAGCTTCAGATGTTAACTGTTGTTATGACAAATCAGTGTTTGTGAAGCACATAGTAGAAACATTCTTCTATAATGCACATTTGTGATCGTGTTTTCATCTATAAACAAGGTCCTCCTTTAGAAGCTAATTTTTACTGGGCTAATTGAGAAATTCCCTGCCTTTTATGGAACCTGAAGGTGTTCATTACCATATTCATGCATGCTCATCACTAGACTATATACTGAGCCACATACAACCATCCTATGTGCATGTTGGTCTCCCAGGTGATTTTCTCCCTTGTGTTTTCCAGCTAAAACTGTGTGTACATTTTTCATTTTCCCTTATGAGGTACATATTCCACCGATCCCATCTTGTAGATTTGCTCTTCCTAATAATACCTGGTGAAGACCTTAATAATTAAGCTGTTCATTATGCAATTTTCTGTATTTTCATGCACTTTCCTTGCTGTCTCCTACACCCAGACGCCCATTTCCTTCCTCTGTTCTCAATGTGACAAACAGGTTTATGTTGCCAAATATTTATTTTTAAATTAAGTAATAATGCAGTGTAAGGTAATGGAAATCAGTGGTAACAGAATTAATTATATATTAAATAAAACTCTAAAAAGTTTTTCATTAAGCTATTGTTTGAAAGTCTCAGAACAGTCAGCCAGTAAAAAAGGCATTCTGTAACAATAATAAGATCTTTAGAAAGGGAATAACAGTGAAGGAGGTAGATTTTCTGTCAGATGCCTCTGATGGACCTAACACCCAAATAAGCAGCACATGTAAGGTGTGCTGATTATTTATTAAACAAACCAAGTTACCTATGTAGGATTCAAATAAATTGAAATTTGTTTTCATCAGTGTTTCTTGCTCAGCCCAAAACAATACATAGATGCAACTCATTTTTCTGCTGTTCCCTTGTAGGGTCACTGTGTACCCAGAATATGGAAAAGTATATGTGTTTGTAAATCCATGACATTTGTTTCCTTCAAATAGCCAAATTAGTATGCTGTAGCAAGTGTCCAAGACCAGAGAAAACAGTGCAAATGTTAGCCTCAGCAAAACTCTGTCTGCAGACACTCATAGCAAGAATCAAGGTAAGTTGAGACATTTTTGTAGTTCTATCTTTTGCTGCTGGTTTCTTGCTGCTGGGACTGTAATATGGTGTAGCCACATACACAGACAAATCTGATACTGTGTGCCAGAGATCAGCTGCCCTATTGTACATGTTAGCTATATTGTCATCTCCTGGACTACAGAGGTGCATAATAAATTTAGGGATAAAGCAAGGGAAAATAAAAGGAAAACAAAATACCAGGAATATACTAGTGCCTGTTGATGTGAACTGCACTTCAGGCAACATACATTCATCACAGAGGCTGTCATTTGTGTTGAAAGAGTTGCACTAAATGAAACTATGTCAGCACTGCTGGTATGAAAGGCTCTCCAGCAAACTGATCTAAGGTCATTTTGGCAGTGAGTGTGTTCAGTCCTTCAAGTGATTTCTTCCCTTCAGGTCCCAAGTTTTGTATACTTTTGCCATCTGTCCTTCATGTCCTACAGATTGTCATCAGCATTATTTAATAATCCACACAGATCATTACAATGAGTAGCTTATGTAAGGTAGCCATATCAGCTGGGTCTGTATCTTCCAATCTTTATCAGAGTTGTTACTTTGTATGCTTACTTTGGCTTAATTTTGCAGAAGTTTTATCCTGACATTCTGTCGTGTGGAGAACCTCAAGAGATAGAGTTGGCAACCTCCCTGCAAGCTCTTGAAACCAAACTGCAAGTAGTTGTCCTGGAATTGCAGAGGCAGAAAGGCAATTTGTGACAGCTAGCATTCCATAACACTGTATCTCTCCGCCCTCATCTGTATTAAATATATAATTTTAATTAAATGTACGTATGGGTTTTGAGTGATACTGCCATCCTAGTAAGCAGAAAATTCCCAAACACCGTGTCAGAGCTTCTTCAGGGGGCTTTGTGTGTGGTATGTCAGGGGTGTGATAGAACTCAGTTGTCTATCAATCCACAAAAGATGGTGATGGTAGCATTCAGTAGGAAGAGATTAAGGGGTCTAAAGGATACAACCCCCTCTGGACAAGGGACTGGCATGGATGGGACAGCTGAAAAATGTGATGAATAAGGCCTACAGGGTTTTCTGGACCTGTAAAGGCACATCTGGCAAAACTTGGGGTCTGAAACCCAAAGTAGTGTACTGGATATACACCCTAGTGATCAGACCGCTCTTGTCCTATGGCTCCACAGTTTGGTGGCTTAGGGTTACATACCAGGTCAGCAGGATGGATCGCACTGTCTGGCTATCACAGGGGCGATGAGGATGGTCCCAATAGCTGCAATCAGGGTCTTCCTGGGAATCCTTGTTCCTCATGTGGTGATCGAGGTGGAGGCCCAGGCAGGGAGATGCAGACTAATGTGCAGTCAGCAAAGGAAACCTCAATCCACAAATTTTGGCCATGCCAGACAATTGCAGTGCCCCACTGTATTGTTATTTTTTCCTGAGTGCCTGAGAAATGCAGAAGGTGTTAGTTAGTTAGTTAGTTAGTTAGTTAGTTAGTTAGTTAGTTAGTTAGTTAGTTAGTTAGTTAGTTAGTTAGTCAGTCAGTCAGTCAGTCATTACATTTTTAATGCGGCAAAAATTTGTTTATATTTTATGATTTTATTTCTTCTCTCTTCTCTGACTCTCTCGGGGGTGTGTTTCACCACTGTCCCGGTCATTTTGTTGGTTTTTCCTCCTCCTGGGCCGTCCTTTTGTATCTTCAAAGCGGTGAAATAACAGCCCCTGTAGCCTAGTACATCAAAGACATATTAACAATTTCATGTGTTACATTATTACAGAAGTTATATCTAAATTCATAAGAAGTGAGCACCTAATAACATTTAATGATAATTATTATTTTTACTATTTAATATAGTATTTTACTTATGTCTTTCTTCATTTGGTTTACAATCAGGCACTCCCTGTGCATATGTTACATGCAGCGCAAGTTAGGTTGAAACTGGTTAGAAATGAAAGGCATTTAACTCTTGGGGCCGAAAAAGTTTTTCGTCCATACCTCCACTCGCATTGCAGTGGGATGAAAGAAATATGCCATGTGGCGCTCCCTGCACATTAGTCACGTGCAGTGCAAGTTAGGTTGAAATTGTTCACTAATGAAGGACATTGTACTCTTGGAGCCGAAAAACTTTTTCATCTCTATCTCCCTTCGCCTTCCAGTGGGGTGACTGAAATATGCCACATGGCTGTTACTGCACATGCGTTACGTGCCGTGCATTTAGGTTGAACTCGGTCAGTAATGAAGGGCACCTTACTCTAGAGGCCGAAATATTTTTTCGTCTGTCCCCTCTCGCATTGCAGTGGGGTGAATGAAATATGCCTCAGGGACTCTTTGTGCATGAGTCCTGTGCAGAGCAAGTTAAGTTGAAATCGGACAGTAAGGAAGGTCACTTTACTCTTGAAGCCGAAAGAGTTTTTCATCCGTATCTACTCACGCATTACAGTGGGGTGAACGAAATATGCCACATGGCACTCCCTGCACGTGCGTAACGAGCAGTGCAAATTAGGTTGAAATCGGTCAGTAATGAAGGGCACTTTACTAATGAAGCCGAAAGAGTTTTTCGTCCGTATCTCCACTCGCATTGCAGTGGGGTGATTAAAATATGCCACATGGCACTCCCTGCACGTGCGCTACAAGCGATGCAAGTGAGGTTGGAATCGGTTAATAATGAAGGGCACTTTACACTTGAGGCCGAAAAATTTTCTCGTCGGTATCTCCCCTCGCATTGCAGTGGGGTGACTGAAATATGCTATATGGCCCTCCCTGCGCATGCGCCACGTGCAGTGCAAGTTAGGTTGAAATCGGTCAGTAGTGAAGGGCACTTTACTCTTGAGGCCGAAACACTTTATCGCCCTGTCTCCCCTCGCATTGCAGTGGGGTGAAGGAAATACACTACCTGGCACTCCCTGCGAATGCGTAACTTGTACTGCACGTTAGGTTGAAATCGATCAGTAGTGAAGGGCACTTTACCCATGAGGCAGAAACAGTTTGTCGTCTGTATCTCCCCTACCATTGCAGTGGGGTGACTGACATTTGCCACGTGGCACTCTCTGCGCATGAGTCACGTGCAGTGCAAGATAGGTTGAAATCGGACAGTAATGAAGGACACTTTACTCTTGATGCTGAAACAGTTTTTCGTCCGTATCTCTCCTCGCATTGGAGTAGGGTAACTGAAATACGTGAAGTGGCACCTTACTCTAATGTCCGAAACAGTTTTTCGCCCGTAATTCCCCTTTGATTAAAGTAGGGTGACTGAAATATACCGGGTGGCACTCTCTGCTTATGCGTTACGTGGAGTGCAAGTTAGGTTGAAATCGGCCAGTAATGAAGGGCACTTTACGCTTAAGGCAGAAACAGTTTACTCTATCTCCCCTCGCATTGCAATGCGGTGAATGAAATATTCCATGTGGCACTCTTTGCGCATGCGTCACGTGTAGTGAAAGTTAGGTTGAAATCGATCACTAATGAAGGGCACTTTACCCTTGAGGTCGAAGCAGTTATTCGTCCATATCTCCACTCGTATTGCAGTGAGGTGAATGAAATATGCCACAAGGCACTCCCTGCATATGCGTTCCGTGCAGCTCAAGTTAGGCTGAAATCGGTTAGTAATGAAGGGCACTAGACTCAGGAGACCGAAATATTTTCTCGTCCGTATCTCCCTTCGCATGGCAGTGGGGTGACTGAAATATACAACATTGCACTCCCTGCGCATGCGATACAAGCAGTGGACGTTAGGTTAAAGTCGATCAGTAACGAAGGGCACTTTACTCCTGAGGCCGAAAGAGCTTTTCGTCCGTATCTCCCCTCGCCTTGCAGTGGGGTAACCAAAATATACGACATGGCACTCCCTACGCATGCGCTACAAGCCGTGCAAGTTAGGTTCAAGTCGGTCAGTAATGAAGGGAACTTTGCCCTTGAGGCCGAAACAGTTTATCTTCCGTATCTCCCTTCGAATTGCAGTGGTTTGACTGAAATATGCCTCATGGCACTCCCTGCGCATACGTTATGTCTAGTGCAAGATACGTACGAAAGACTGTTTCGGCCTCAAGAGCAAACTGCCTTTCATCACTCACGGATTTCAACCTAACTTGCACGGTTTCTAGCGCATGGACACGGAGTCCCATGTGACATATTTCAGTTACCCCACTGCAGTGCGATGGGAGATAGGAACAAAAAACTGTTACGGCCTCAAGAGTAAAGTGCCCTCTATCACTGTCCGATTTCAGCCTAACTTGCACTGCACGTGACGCATGCCCAGGGAGTGCCATGTGGCATCTTGCAGTTACTCCATTGCCATGCAAGGGGAGATGGGATGAAAAAGTGTTTCGGCTTCAAGAGTAAAGTACCCTTCAATACTGACCGACTTCTACCTAACATTCACGGCTTGTAGCGCATGCTCAGGGAGCTCAGTGTGGCATATTTCAGTCAACCCACTGCAATGCGAGCAGAGATACGGACGAAAAACTGTTTGGCCTCAAGAGTAAATTGTCCTTCATTACTGAACGATGTCAACCTAAATTGCATGCATTGTAGCGCATGCGAAAGGAGTGCCATGTGGCATAATTCAGTCACCCCACAGCAATGCCAGCAGAGATACGGACAATAAACCCCTTTCAACCTGAGGAGTAAAGTGCCCTTCATTGCTGACCAATTACAACTTAACTTGCACTGCGCGTAACATATACTCAGGGAGTGTCATGTGGAATATTTCCATCACCCCACTGCAATATGAGAGGAGATACGGACGAAAAACTGTTTCGTCCTCAAGAGAAAGTGGCCTTCATTACTGACCGATTTCAACCTAACTTGCACTGCACGTAACGCATGCGCAGGGAGTACCATTTGGTAAATTTCAGTCACCCCCTTGCATGACAGGGGAGATGCAGACGAAAAACTCTTTCGGCCTCTTGAGTAAGGTGCCCTACATTATTGACCGATTTCAACCTAACTTCCACTGCATGTTACGCATGCGCAGGGAGTGCCATGTGGCATATTTCAGTTACCCCACTGCAATGCGAGAGGATATAACGGACGAAGAACTGTTTCGGCCTCAAGAGTAAAGGATCCTTCATTACCGACCGACTTTAACCTAATTTTCACAGCTTGCAGCACATGCGGAGGGAGTGCCATTTCGCATATTTCTGTTACCCTACTGCAATACGAGGGGAGATGCGGACGAAAAACTCTTTCGGCCTGTATAGTAAAGTGTCCTTCTGTACTGTCCTATTTCAACCTAACTTGCACTGCACGTGACGCATGTGTAGAGAGGGCCACGTGGCATATTTCATTCACCCCAATGCAAGTCGAGGGCCGAAGAACTGTGTCTGCATCAAGGGTAAAGTGCCCTTCATTACGGACCGATTTCAACCTAACTTCCACTACACGTAACGTATGCGCAGGGAGTGCCACGTGGCATAATTCAGTCACCCCACTGCAAGTCGAGGGGAGATACGGACGAAAAAATGCTTCTGCCTCAAGAGTAAAGTACCCTTCATTACTGGCCGATTTCAACCTTATTTGCATTGCACGTGACACATGCGCAGGGAGTGCCTTGTGGCATATTTCAGTCACCCCGCTGCAATGCGATGCGAGACGGACAAAAAACTGTTTCGACCTCATGAGTGAAGTGCCCTTTTTTACTGCCTGATTTCGACCAAATTTGCACTTGTTGTAACACATCTCGGGGGATTAGAATGTGTGTTGTCTGAGTCTCCCCGCTGCAATGCGACGCGAGATGAGGTAGAAAAACTGTTTCGGCCTTTATAGTAAAGTGCCCTTTGTTGCTGCGCGAGTTGGACCAAACTGTCCGTGGTTTTGGAGGATGGGGAGGGCGTGCCACGTGTGTTGTTTCAGTCACCCCTCTGCAACGTGAGTGGAGACGCACGAAAAACTCTCTCGGCCTCAAGAGTAAAGTTCCCTTTGTTACTGCCCGATTTCGACCAAACTTGCACTGGTTATGGCGCATGTGGAGAGAGAGCCACGTGTGATGTTTGAGTCACCGCGCTGCAATGCGAGGCGAGACAGGGAGGGAAAACTGTTTTGGCCTCAAGAGTAAAGTGTCCTTTGTTACCGTCCGATTTCGACCAAACTTGCAGTGGCTGTGAAGCATGAATGGGGACAGCCATTTTTGGCGTTTTGAGTCACCCAGCTGCAATGAGAGGCGAGATAGGGACGAAAAAGTGTTTCAGCCTCTTAAGTTTCCTTTGTTAATGCCCGATTTCGACCAAACTTGCACTGGCAGGGGCGCATGTGGAGAGTGTACCATGTGTGATGTTTCAGACACTCCACTGCAATGCGAGGCGAAATAGAGACGAAAAACTATTTCGGCCTTAAGAGTAAAGTGCCCTTCATTACTGCCCGATTTCGACCAAACTTGCACTAGTTGAGGTGCATGTGTCTGAAGTGCCACGTGTCTGCGAAAGCCAAATGTCAGCAGGGCGTTACCTGTACCATCAATACGTCCCCACTCCCTAAACGAAGTTTGTTAGCAAAAACAGAATTTGTAGACACGAGGAAATCAAACATTTTACGTGGTGTGCTGCTCAGCCAAAATCAGCAATTAAAATCCGCTGAATACTAGTAAATTGCAATTTTAAATATAAAATATAAAGCTTGGAAATCATTATGTGATGGGGGTCCAACATTTTGTGGCAAATGGCCACACTAAGTATTGTGGGCAATTTCGCGAGATGCACACGGAAGAATAAAAATAAGTGTTGTACCCATCCGCGTAAAGTATTGTGTAATATAGGAATGCAGTCCGGGGGCTGGAGACCCATTAAATTTTGAAAATCAGTTTTCTTTTAACAAATTGATCGTCCGAAGATTATACGAGGAAGTTCCGAAGTTAAGACCGGCATTAGCAGTCAATGGAGTAGTAGATAAAACACCAGACTGAAATTCACAGGGTCAGCAGTTCGAGTCCAGCCGCGTCCAGGATTTAAAGTGGCAACGAAGGCAGCAGTGGCATCGGAGGCCGAGGGGGTAGTAGCAACCAGCAGTATAAGCGTCCCCCGGAGGCAGCAGACAGGCCCAGACAGCAGCGGTTCCAGACAAGACGAGGAGCCGCGGAGCGAGGAGGAATGAGGAGGGCCCGAGAGGAGAAGGAGGAGGAGAAGAAGAAGGAGGAAGAGGAGGAGGAGTAGAACCCCCGAACAGTGAGTCAGAGAAAAAATAAGGAAACATATAATAACGTATAAAAATAATAGTATAAAGAAATTTATACAAAAATTTTGCGGCATGAAAAAGTTAATGGCTGACCTCGCTGTGATGTACAATATCGCAATGGGATTTTGTGGGATATGGGACACTCAGGAAAAAATAACAATACAGTGGCTCATTGCATCAACTCTTCATTTGTTTAAACACAGTCCGTACTCTATCTTTCAAATATCGGCGAATTTCTGAGACACGTTTCTCGTGTACTGTATAAGGCACCCGACAAATCTAAGCTACCACTAGACGCAATCATCAAACCTAAGTTCTGCTGCATGAAATGGTAAAGTCTAAACTTCGTTTCACGTGATACCTCATATCAAATATTCTACATTTCTGACACACTACAAAACGATTAAATATACAATGTCGCACTGAATCAGCTATTCACAGTCTACAGACTATTGCTAAATTACTAGTGAACTTGCATAGAGTATCATACAGGTTGGTACACCCAGGAAACTGTTAGGTTGTAAATTAAGCACGCTGTAAAGCCTGCAGTACACCCATACATTTCCTACAAGAATGGCCTAACACAAGATTTATAAACATCATTGCTTCTCTACTTCTAACTATTTGCACGAGAGCATACTAGTATGCACTGCTATTTGTATATCACATACATAAATGTTTGGGTAGAAAGCTATCGCATTACAGATATCCGATGCAATGAAACATAATCTTTTTCTTTGTGTTCTGTCCACAGCCACGAATGTAAACAGTAAGTTGGCCTTTTACACGCCATGTAGAGCGCCGCACAAGCATTGAATAGGAGGCCGGGTGGGCCCGAAAGCCGGTCTGGACCTTTTGGAGAACATGTAAACTTCTTGCCCCTGCGGGGTTTCGAACCCGGGATCGTCCAGCCCCTAGCCTAGACATTATACTATCTACAATATCCCGGTTCCCTCACCAACTTAAAAGAGTTTCATGTAAGTGCTCTACACTTTAACCTTTTAAAGCCTAGCGGTAACTTTACATACCACCAGGTTTAACATTAAAAAATTCTACGTGGTGCCCACATTGCGTTTATGTGTTTCGTACGGATCTCAGAACAAACAGCAACTTTTGCCTTATAAAACTTTAAGAGACTGGTTTGTATAACCGAAGTGGAGAGTGTTTACAGCGCGGTACGCACTGAGTCCTTATATCAAACAGATACGCTTCGTCTTTAAAGGGTTAATGAGTACTGTATTTCGTATGAGTTTCATTATTTTTATTGGGAAACAGTTTTCGAAAAATTCAGTTCCATCTTCGTGTTAAACAGGGATCGTATTAAACATAAGGTGAACGAAAATTAGCTGTACTGGACTATTTCTAGCTTCCACGTTGATCCAAAATTTGACTGGAATCCACTTGACAGTTTAGAAGATGTAACATGTGGATGAGTAGACGTGACTTTTTATGTGTTTGTTTCAGATGATTTGTTCTAGAAAATGCGTACAAAATTTATGGCTTGTCTTTTTTCTAAGTAAGCAGTATTTCATATTATGGTGTCGCTTCCAATGATGACAATTCTTATAATGCTTGTATGTCAATATATTTAATGTTTTCCCTGTTATATTTAATGCAATTTTTGTTTTAAAATAACTTCTTATGTGTAAAGAACAGATGGAAATTCAAAACTTAAATATCAGCAACATATCTAGAATTAAATTTCAGGGAGTGTTCTGAGAACTTAAGATATCTTTCATTTTATAACGTAAGTTTAAAAATGTGTATGCCACATCCTTTAAAAATTTCTATCCAAAAAAGTCTATCATACAGCCGTAGTACTTGTGGGGTAGTGTGACTGTAAATGTGTTTAGTGAAGCATAGGGAAAATTTTGCCTTTAACATTTACCACCAAAATGCAGTCCTTCTATTAGTTTTGTTGCATTTTGAGGTATCGGTATTATTCTGGCATTTACCAGGAAAGACGGAGAAAAACCACGAATATTTTAAGTCAGAACAGGTGGTATGCCGGCCGAGATAATGCAGTGACACGGAAATACGTGCCGCCTTCTGCTATCGGGTACTATCTGTGCTTACGAAAATCATTGGATTCGATCGATAAGGCAGATGGATCTGCTCGTTGTGTATCGATGTGACTTGGAGTTCCGAAAATGTTATCCGGTAGTTAAATGTTAATAACCCTGATGGTTAATGCTTAAAACTTCGCTTAATTTATTTTTATACGCATGAAGAAATCTC
>BLKM01000515.1:412219-427230 GCA_013340265.1 Coptotermes formosanus
TTAATGTTGTTCCTGTTGAGTACAATTTCTCCCCTTCTTCCACCATCCCCCCGCCCCCCACATTTTACATATTTCACATAAAGATTTGTGAACATATGTAATGAAAAATGTATATTACAGAATAAATGTTTAAAAACTTGTGTTTTCATATAGTATACCCCACCTTAACCTCCTTCCTCAACCCCAGTATTTGTAAGTAAAGTTAGTGGAGGCATAGAGGTATTGTTGAATTATAAGTAGTTTGGAGATTGAGAAGGTGAGTCGAAATTACACCATTGATGGTAGTTCATAGTGTGGTGTGATAAATGTAATAGAAATTGGCGTCAGCGCCATCTGTTAGTAGTTACAATGATGAATTTACAAGTAATTGGCCTTGAACCGAGCAGTTGGAACGTTGAATTAAAAAAAAAAGGTCGAAGTGGGCGCAAGGTGGTGGCGAAGTTTTGAATTAGGCCTGGCGAGCGAGTTATGCGCGCCATCTATCGGCCACGTACGGAAGTACATAGGGCGGATCGTGCAACGCCATCTAATAACAAACTTAGGAACTAGGTACTACGAAAAGTGAATACTTGCGCCATCTATTGGCAAATTTTTCTAACTAATTTCTAAAATTTTAAGTGTTTCGACAAAATTTCCGATGCCTTCTTCAGGAAAATTTCCGAATGACGTCATTCTATATTTTCCCTGAAGAAGGCATCGCAAATTTTGTCGAAACACTTTAAAATTTTAGAAATTAGTTAGAAAAATTTGCCAATAGATGGCGCAAGTATTCACTTTTCGTAGTACCTAGTTCCTAAGTTTGTTATTAGATGGCGTTGCACGATGCGCCCTATGTACTTCCGTACGTGGCCGACAGATGGCGCGCATAACTCGCTCGCCAGGCCTAATTCAAAACTTCGCCACCAGATTGCGCCCACTTCGAACTTTTTTTTTATTTAACGTTCCAACTGCTCGGTTCAAGGCCAATTACTTGTAAATTCATCATTGTAACTACTAACAGATGGCGCTGACGCCAATTTCTATCACATTTATCACACCACACTATGAACTACCATCAATGGTGTAATTTCGACTCACCTTCTCAATCTCCAAAGTACTTCTAATTCAACAATATCTCAATGCCTCCACTAACTTTACTTACAAATACTGGGGTTCAGGAAGGAGGTTAAGGTAGGGTATACTATATGAAAACACAAGTTTTTAAACATTTATTCTGTAATATACATTTTTTATTATATATGTTCACAAATCTTTATGTGAAATATCTAAAATGTAGGGGGGGGGGGGTTGTGGAAGAAGGGGAGAAATTGTACTCAACAGAAACAACATTAATACAGAAGGCAGGAAGGAGGTGGATGGACGAACACAGAGAGGTAAGATTGGATGGACAGAAATGGGAACATTAACAATGTGTGACAAGAATGTTGCACGTGAAGGAATACAGGTGTGCACCCAGAATTTTTCCTTAATGGGGGGAAGGGGGCTGACCCTCAGGCTATACATAATTTATGTTTGATTTTAAAAATGATGTTATAAAAATCATGTTGTAAGTATAACGTAACACTGCAATGCCCTTTACAGGCATACGAATATACCTACACTTTCCATGACTTGATCAGTGTCTTGTCTTCTTGTTTTCAATGTCTTAGTAATTTATTTTTCAAAACTCTAATGTACTAGTCATCTGCTGATTTCAGTGGATGATTGCAGCTGAAGGGTAAATCATATACAACATTTGACATCACAATATTTACAAAATTTCTTTTAAATTTCGGTTTTGGAGGTTTGGGGGTCGGGGCTGCAGCCCGTAACCCCCCCCCCCCGCCCCGGGTGCGCCACTGGAGGGTTAACAGAGATGGACTGTATGAAGAAAGAGATGTTTCAATGAATGCACAAAAAATGAATAAGCAAGGGCAGAGAGTGAAAGATGAGTGAAGGAATATACTGGCAGAGGACAGAAATCCACGGAAAGGAATGTGCTGTGATGCACAATCAGAATAGAATAAAAAAGTGAATGACAGCAAGCAAAAACAGAAAACAGTACTGGGATGAAAGCTGGGACTTGTAACATAATGGAGAAAGGAAAACAACAGAGTGAAATAAAAACAAGAGAGATGGGAAGGAGAAAAAGTTTAAGAAAGGAATATACAAAAACCTCAAAACTATATACATTGAACAAACAGAGCATAGGATGTTAACTAATGCATCAGACAAAAATCTGCAACACTGAGAACACCAACAAACACATGCTTGCTTCCTGCACTCACAACATGCAATATTTTGATGGCTGTCATCCTGTTGTGATGTCAGTAGAGATAAATACACAGACTCTGTTTGACAAAACTATTCACTTCATGGGAACACAGCCACATTGTATTGGTCCACTACATAACAACTGCCAGGCTGTCAAACACATAAAAAAGGCACACAAACAAAAAGTACAACTTCATTTGTTTTTACGAAATCTCAAAAATTACAATTAGTTAATATGCTTCTTCATTGCATCAGTTAGTAACTGTTATTTATATAGAACAGCCTTATTTTTAAAAACAATGCATACATCATTTTATGTTCGTTATTTTAATACTCATCGTAAATTCAACAGTATGTTCAAATTTTCACTGTGTTGAGGTCTACTTTACTCTAATTCGGTATTCTAATTTTTGTTATGAGGTTGTATGCCAAAGGTCAAGTTCACAGGGGGTATATAATCTTTTGTTACTGACTTTCTGTATGTCATATCATCTTATATTTTCCTTCCGTTTATCTTCCAGATTCTGTTTTTTCTTGGTCAAACTTATTATTGATGTGGACTGATGTTTTGTATATACCTCACGCTACCATCACACAAAATGACCTCAAACTTTTTTTAAAAGATTTTTATTTGACAGCCTGATGATGGTTCTTTAGTGGACTGAAACATGTAGCTGTAATCCAATAAAAGTGAATAGAGATGTTAGATGGAAAGTCTGTGTTCTTACTTTGTCCCAGAATGCAGCTTGGTTTACACTACTGAGAACTTCACATAACCTTATTTAGGATTCAGGTCTTCTGGGATGTGATGCTGCGTCACTGGGTGAATGGCTCCCAACATTTGAAAGGATGGAATACAAGAAAGGCGGGCATCAGCGTCCCATGCACGTGGACCATACTTGATCCTTTGTGCAGCCCTTATATTCATGTACTTGGCAGCCCTGTACTTGGGACTAAGTGCAGTATTCTACGACAGGGATGTCCTTAAAAGTCCCCTGGTTTCATACAATGACGACCCAAGTAACCAAATCTCATCTGGCCAAACCCTCACAGTCACAAAGATGCACCTCAGATGCCTGTTTGTATGTCACACCCAGGACTCTGTACCAGCCCCACTTTAAGTAGGTGTCCTTTTAAATAACAGTGTCCTGTTAGCAGCCCTGTCACTATTCTTAGCTGATTTCTACTCAAGCTGAGCAATTCTCCAGCTCTTTTAGCAGACGGTCTTTTAAGAAAGCCCTTAGCTTGCCTTTGTCCATCAATGGACTGCCATTATTATACACGTTTCCTATTCATCCATCCCCTGATCACCTCCCTGCCAATCATGGTAGATATGCCCAGGGCAGGCTGAGGTCCTATATGTGGAGGTGAGGAGCCCTGTCTAGCTAGTTGATCAGCCAAAGAGTTTGAAGGATTATACTGCCTTCAGCTGCCCTTGAAGTTGAAGGCAATACAATCCTTTGAAATGCCAGGATCACTCATCCAGCAACATGGCTTCATATCCCAGAGAAATTGAATCTTCACCATCACTGCTCTGAGAACCTCAAATCTGGCATGATGTTATTAGTGTGGCAGCATACAACACGTATCACACTTCTGTACACTGGTGCTTGCAACTGGTTATGCATGAGTGAATGTAAAGAGTGATTCATACAGTGTGCCTGGGTTGTTTGTGCTTGTGATTCTGGAAAGACTGACTGGAAGCTGAAGGAATGCTTCAGAAGCATGGCCTGATCATGCCGGTATCATGCACAAGTAATTTCCTGCAGCCTCAACACATGGCGCTGTGTGCAGTGTCACAGAATTATGGGCCTCAGTGACCCAGGCATTCTATATGAATCACTCTGTACTCTTATATGGACTGTTCCATGAGATAGTTAATGATCAGCTACCATGGGAATTGTTCCCATTTACTCGCCAAGACTGACACCCAGCTGACCGATCGTTGTTTCCTGCAGTTGGCAATGCTGCCACCACTGCGGGATTTCCAACAATCTTGCAGACACAAACGTTGTTGGGTTTATGTGGGGAGGGCACAAAACTTATTGGCCAAAACAACTCAAGACATAGTAATTAAAAAATACCTCAATGGGAACTGAACCCTGGCTGCCACACAATGTGTTGTGTCACCTTGTTATCAACTATGCTATTATGAACAACTGAACTCAACTTCTGTTTATGAGACATACAAAGGAACAATGAAAAACATGGAAATTAATCTCGGGATAAACAGTGGCATGTCAACTACTATTTTGGCCAGAGTCCACTACCACACTGCAAAGCATTAATGAAACTGGACGGCTTCAATTAAGCAGCACCCCTTGTAAGTGTCATGACGGTGTGTTAGTTGATTCATAACACTGTACGGCAGAACAATTACATGGATATGATAAAACCACAAGATATGAAGACCAACACAGAAAGTCGTGTTATCTACAGTATAATTCTGGGTGCCCACTTAATATCGAATACCAGGCACTGCCCACGAGACAATGTTTTGATGTTCTATTCTTGAGATGACTGGCTGATACGAATGCAAGCTCACAGGCAGTCTGTTCTACTTTGAATACAAGCTTCAGCTACTATGTGGTATGACAAACAATTAGTCAAGTGGCCAGCTTCATGCTATAGCCAATTTACCCCCTACAAAGGAGACCCACTCTCTACTTGAACAGTAACTTACAGGGGCCACAAGGCCAGTACACATGTGGGAAAGGGGAAAAAATACTCTGGCCTGCCAGGGATCAAACCCTGGCCACAGAGCTGGCATGCAACCACTGAACGTGCTATACCATTCTGTAACTGGTTGGCAAGCACCAAAATTAAACTGACCCTACAAATGTTAGTGTGGACCCCCACCATCAAATTTGATCACACATTATGGCAGCCTGCTCCATTAAAACAACTTAGACAGACAATATATAAATATCGGCATGTGGCAACAGGAAGTTCATGATTAAAGTTGCTGTGTCAGTACAACTGTACTCCACCATCAAACTGATGAAGGCAAGGTTTCTGTTCCTAGATCCAAACTGCAGGGGTCATTAAACGTCATGCATAAGATCTTGCTTATCAAATCACCCTTCTTTTGTAAAAAGGGGACAACCCACAAAATACCAATTTTACAGGAGAAGCAAGAAAGTGGCTCTGTTTTACATATCACAAATGCTTTAAGAGGGACAAAATCCCCCACCTATCTTGGTTATTCTTGAAGATGGAATTGTCATCTTTTTGCATACCATAGAGCAGTGGTTCCCGACCTTTTATGCGTGTGACCCTAAAGTAGCAAATGGTGTGTGACCCATGACCCTACCATGCAAACAGCAATAGTCAGTGATATTTACTATAAATGAACTAACACTAATACCTTTTTTTGAACATTACATAACACTGCAACTTATTACAAAGTATTAAATTTTTAATGTTACTTGTCAAATCCAATATTTTTTTGGACAATATTAAATACACAAAACACGCAAGAAAGAAATCTTTATTTAAATAACTCATACATGTGCTGGTTAGACGAATCATTTCCTTCTACATAAAAACTTGTGAAGTGCTGAACATATGAGATGTTGCATAAAATGAACAGAATAATAATGTCAAAAATTTAGTGACTAAAAATTTAATACATGTGTTACTTATTTTAAATAAAGCTTATTACCCTCTTGCGACCCCACGTCATACCCCCATGACCCTGATTTGGGTCGCGACCTGAGGTTGGGAACCACTGCCATAGAGGACCATCAGTTGAATGATACACTGCACATAACTCAGTTAAGCTCAGTGACAATTTGCCACTTTTTACAAAAGAGGGGTGAAATCACATAGAACAGCCCAGTGGTAATGGGGCAAACAATCTGATGTGTTACGTACCTTTAGTACTGGCTTCATGTAGCTGTCTGCAGTTGACAGGAATGGTCCCTTGGCATAGGCCTGGGACACCCCTTTGCGGATAGGAGGGAGAAAGGGGTAAAAGCACAAAGCATGTTTCTTTTTTTGCCTAACCAGTTATACACTTATTATGCAAAGGTAACTAATTTGTGAATGCTCACAATATTATGCAACCTGTCAGCTGTGAACTGTGTATCAAAACCAAACTACGACATGTTAGAATTTAGACAGCCACACTAAGTTCATCTGTTCAAGAAAGCAAATATGTAGAAAACCTGTCTTGTTAGAACCGGATATTATGTTCAAACAGTAATGTAATTTAAAGATTCTTGTATTAATTTTAGACTTGCTATTACTTATTTGTGGTGGTCATCACCAGGTGCACACCCAGAATTTTTTCCAGAGGGGGGGGCAGACCCTGACGCTATACATACTTTATGTTTCATTTTAAAAATTACGTTATAAAAATCATGTTGTACGAATAACATAACACTGTCTGCAACTGCATTTATATACAAACAAATAAAACTACGTGTTCCACAACTCAATGAGTGTCCTACCTTTCTTTTTTAATTTTATCAATTTGATTCTCAAAATCCTAACCTATTAGTCATTAGCTGATTTCAGTGGCTGAACGGTAAATCATGTACAGCTTTTGGAATCACAACACCTCCAAAATCTGGGTCTTTTACATTTCGGTTTTGGGGGGTTTGGGGTGGCGGGCCTGGAGCCCAGCAGTCCCCAGTTGGGTATGCGCCTGGTTATCACTGATACATTTGTCACCATCACCATCATCATCATCACTATTCTGCAGCTTAAGTCTGCCTTTTTCCTTATTCAATAATTTGTTTAATGTAATGTCAATATTTAATATTTTGAATATATTACATGGTTGTAAAGCAAATTTCCTCTCCTTTTCTTGATGTACTTCACAAATCTGATGTAATGTAGTCAACATATCAGTGTGTGTGTGTGTGTGTGTGTGTGTGTGTGTGTGTGTGTGTGTGTGTGTGTGTGTGTGTGTGCGCGCGCGCGCGCGCGCTCATGTGGGTGCCATTTGTGAGTGCTGGGATTTTATGTTGTACTGCCAGGATTTCAACTTGCTCAAATACTTTCAAAGTCACAAAAATTTGTGATGACACAAATGTTAAAGAAGTCAAACTGGTGGCTTTTTGATTAATCCACTTAGTAACGTTTATGATATTCAGGCACAAAGGGAAAATTATGTCTGCTACTCTCAAGTAGAACACTGTGGAAGGAAAGAAAAATTTAGCCCTTTGTGAAAATTTTTTTGAACACTGTACTGTTTAACATCCCTCTATTTCAGCCAATGTTTTCCACCTTCCCAACTACACTATTCATGATGTGTAGTTCTCAGTATAAATATTGTAAGCTTGCTTAATGTAGCAGCTAAGTTCTATGTACACGACCAACTTCATCTTTTACTCCCATTATTTTCATGCTTCTGAACCCATTCAATAGCACAGCGCTGCTTTTCATTGCCTAAGTCAACATCACACGAATATGTTACATGGAAAGAACACGACGTGAAGACTGTAATGAGAAACAAAAAACTTGTCTGCAATTAGCCATTTTGGACTGTTGACATTTACTGGCGTTCAACAAAAGTTTGTTAGAATCACATAGATTTCTAATCCTAAATACTGTCTGTGAGTATTTGTGTTACTACTGTCATGTTTATTTTTGTGAACTGGTTTCACAGGTATGGAGCTATATGCATTCAGTTTCCTCTGCTATTGGCATACCACTGTGCTACATAATGGAATTGGAATTGAAAACACTGGGCTTTATCCTGCCAGCACAAGAAGGTAAGGTAAGGTGAGGTTATGTTACCTAATATATCGTATTATGCTTGTAATACATGGTGTAAACATTGCGTAATTGGTACTAAAGACTGTAGCAGCTGAAGTGCCTAAACTGTGTAAAGAAAAAAAAGTACTTGCATATCTCTGTAACAGCCATGTAATCGAAACCACTGAAATTTGGGGGCAGGGGGGTGTATTTGCTGTGCCTTACCTTATAGAAGAGTATCAAAGTGCTAAACTGAAGTCTGAAATATGACGGCTTCTCACAGGTGTCGTGCTGTTGGGAAGGCCGTTCTATGTGCTCGCATAACAGTGGCAACGCAGTGTGATTCCCGATGTCTTTGATCCTGAAGAGTGATGATGGACGGATCCTCCCACACATCAGCAATCTGTGCCATTCCAACACAGTGCCACTTCCAAACACCCTACAAGGAACATGCAGTCTGCAGCCTGAAGTACAGCAACACGTGAGGCAGTCCTTCCTCAGCCCAGCAGTGTGATGTACTTGTTAGCTCAGGCAGTACCACCTCACGGAGATCCTTCCAAATCTGCCAACAAACATGCACATTTGTAAGCATCCTCACATAGCTGCACATTACAATTGATGTGGCCTGATCCTGCTCAGTGCTCTACTGCTTGCAAGCATCAGTGAGCACTTCTCACCTACTCAGACCACAGTCCGTGTCCGGCTGGACAGTGTGGGGTTCAAACCCCAGTGGGGGACAGATCTTCCATACCCACCCAAACTGGCCCAGGGGCCCATCCAGTCTCCTGTACAATGGATTGGGGCTGGCCAGGCAGTCAGGGCATGGTGATAACCACTCACACCCATTTAGTGCCAGGGTTAAAGAAAGGGCGGAGCTATACCTCAATGCCCCCTGTGTCTACATGGCATGTCACACGGTGAACTTCCCATTTCTCCAGGGCACTATACTACCAATGCTGCCATGTTCAGCTTCTGTCTGAACCATCACTGAACAGCACAACCCAGCCCAGACATGCTGCCTAAATTTTTCAACGTGCTTTATGAAAGACATGAACATTATTTCAGCAGAAAAAGACAAAATTATGAACTGAACTCTATTCTGTGGAAACAACAAGATATTGGGCATTGTATTTTAAACTGTGTTAAGTATTCTCGTTGCCTAAACATATACAATAGTTTTGTATGTATGTCACCACGTTTGTCTCTGAAATATACAATGTTTGTAGAACAAAGCTGGTGAATGGCTGTGATTTCTGCCTGGGGCACTGCATATGATGATATCCAACCTCTACCCCTCCCGGGTGTCTTAATATGATTATCTCCTACTTGTACCCATCCAAGATGTTTTAATAAGGGGGTGTCACTGCAATGGTGACAACCATTCATGTCACACATACCTTTATCACTGGGGCTCACTGTAGACTGATACTGCACAGGTGAAGACGGCCAGAGAGGAGGGTACTGTGTAGTCCTTGTTCACTGAAATGCCCCACCAACATCCTTCACCACTGGCAACACCTTTCTCTGTGCTGATGCCACTCCAGCACTGTCAACAGAATAACAATTACATTAGGCTTTAGAAACTGTAAATCTCAATCTAAATAAACACATATATTTTTTCAAGTGCATTTGCCTCTGCATTCATTAAGAGATGATAATCCTGACAATGAATTTAGGACACCAAACAATACTAACCTCAGCACATGGCCTCTTCACAGTTCCTGTGCAGTTAACAGAGAGTGCAGAAACATGCTGGTAGCTCTAGCACTGCTTGTGGGTGGGAAGGAATGCCCTCGATCCTTGTGCAGAAATATTTGTACAGCACCACATCAAAATGATAATAATTACGGGAATTGCTGAGACACGTAAAGTATGGTAATGCACAAGGTGTCACCACATCAGTCTCGCATTACACATTTCCATGTTGATTGGGCCCGCACTGTCTTCACAAATGACTGTCCAGACCTTTCAGCAAACAGTAACAATGACAGGAATGATGGTTCAGCTTCTTTAGTCACTGGGAGAGCGTCAAGCATTAAGCAGTAAGAATCCCCACATAACTACACACTACGATCCATCTAGCCTTGGAGTTCCTCCTTGTGCTCCTGCTATCCTCAGATCAAGTGCAACTGATGCCAAAAGAAATGTTTACTGTCCTGCCACCATGTCGGTGGGTTCCTGTCATGATAACTAGCAGCAATTTTTGTTCTCTCAAAGACTAGCCTGCCATTGAGGTTCAGCAGCTCATCTGCAGCCATCTCTCAAGTTATGTTCCCACATTATAAGGCACTTCAGGCTCAGTCAGGAATAATGGTTTAAATATGGCTACTACTTGCTGGGCTGTTATGCCCCTTTATACACTGATACAAAGGAAAATGTGAATTTAAGAGCTTTTTGCAGAAATGTGCATATGAAGCTCAACTGTTTGCCTTTTGTGTTCTGCTGCATGAATCAAGCATAACTTAAATCCCATGGAGGGGAAAAACTTTAACTGACAAGGTGGGTAACAATACCCTTGCAGCTTCTCCTGCAGTTTCAAATTCAGGAGAAGTCCAAATGCCAGTTTCCATTTACTTATGCCAAATCCAACAAGGATCATCCGATGCCTGCAGGTATGGGACAGTAAACAGGCTTCTTGCCTGAAGATGGAGGCTACAGGTTCCTCCAATGTTTGTAATGAGCTACCAGACTACATAGCATCATTTACCAAGGAAATTTTTGAAACTAGTGTCATGCACAAGTATTTGAAAATTCTCAAATATTTTAACAAAACATGTTTTAACAAAACACAGATTGGCACCTCAAGCGATTAACACCATCAACAGAAAACTGCACAGCAGGGCTATGAGAACAATAAGAGATGATGATGCTGCTTCTGTGTAGACATGTTAGGAATGCTGTGATGCTCTGCATGTTTGCAAAGATTTGGGAACTGACAAGAGAAAAAAAGGCACTTCGAACAGCAACTGGCCTAAGAAAGGTAGATCATATAAACGAATTGATACAGAATTGAAAAACAAGTGTTCAGTGTGTATCTTGAGTAAGCAAAAAAGCATAAACCGAGGGATAACTGTACACTACATCATCATCATCATCATCATCATCATCAGTGAACATAGTTTCTGACCTTCTTTAAACGCATTAACCCGTAAGTTTCCCTAGTTCAAGATCCTCTTGACTGACTAACTACACGGAGCACAGTCTTTCTTGAGAAGCTAACAAGTCCTCAGCTAGTCAAGAAATTCGTTGCGTCTTATGGAACCCGAAGGTTCATCACCACATTCACAACAGCCCACCACCTGTCCATATCCTGAGCCAGATCAATCTAGTCTATGGCCCCTCCATCCCACTTCTTGAAGATCCATTTTAATATTATCCTCCCATCTATGCCTGGATCTCCCAAGTAGTCTTGTTCCCTCAGGTCTCCCTACCAAAATCCTGTATGCACCTCTCCCCTCCCCCATACAAAACAGTCGACAAGATACCCTGACACTAACCTTCAGCACACCCAGTCCCATCAGTTCATCTGCAACAACTGCAGCTCCAGAAACTCCTCGGTTGCTCTCAGTCTGCATCTACGGCCCCCTAACATGTGTTGTGTTGGGGAGATGGATGTCCTGGGCCCGTGTACAACATTCTGGGTACAGCACGATATCAAAATGGTGATGATTACAGATGTGTCATCTTCAGTGCACAGATGATGATACAGCTTCAAACCCTACAAGGTGCATGATGTGGGATGAAATCTCTGCTTCTGGTACAACCAGAGGTGCTTCCTCAGCATGATGACAGACTTGACACCAGTGACTTCCCAGGCCTGTCAACAAAGAGGATCCAATAAATGACCACTCACATAACTGCATATTATAAATTAATCTGTTCCATTGCTTCAAACTTGTGAAAGTGGCACTGGCAGTGTGTGTCGTCCAGCTCTGCTGTCCTGCACGGATCTGCCACGGTCTCTGCTCACGTGCCCTGCCCAGCCCTCCTGATTTGCCAGATTCCTGCCATGAACTGTTTCACACACACACACACACACACACACACACACACACACACACTCAAGACACCTTCCCTGACTGCAAGCCACAATACAGAAAACATACAGCAGTGCCAGAGAACTGTATGTTCTGCCCCTTTGCCTGGTCTTTGGGCACAGGATCTTGCTTAGTTCTAGTGATCTACTTCAGTCATTTGAATGTTGTGTTCAAAATTGACCGATTTTATTAGTTGTTCCTTTGTTCCTCTCCTGTGGTATTCAATTATGTTACTATTTTCCATTTATGAGAACATGACAACTAAACACCCAAGCATGGATCATGTCAAGCTACTGGCTCTGTTACGTTGCACCAAAGACTTATTTCCTTCAGACTGTTTCAAATAATCATACAAAAATGTGTGCCATTCCCAACTGTAATGATAAGTATCAGTATCTGAACAGACACCCACCTTTCTTACTGCAGCCCTTGCAGATGGCACAGCGTAAGACACCATGTGATGCCTGCTCACGCAGGAACTGCACATTGTTCATCACTGGGACACTGACTGATGCAATTCTGGAAATGCAAAAGAAGAGAAATAGTTGTATAAAGCCCACAATTGTTATAATAAATACAGCACAATACCAACCAACACAAAGAGCATCACCATACACTGTAAGCCACTGAAGATTTATCTACTCATCACCATTTAAGTAAAATTATGTATCATGAAGGTTAAAACTAATGGCAGTTTCATGGTAAAAAAGCAAAATATCCTGACATACACAAAAAGCTTTAAGCACATATATTTGAGAAGTGGCAGTCTCGATGTGCAGAAACAACACACGTGTGGCAATTACAGGCCTTAGTACTTGTGAAAGAACATGGAACTCAAGTTCTGAAGCAGCCTCGGAACGGGTGGTGATGTATTTTGCAAGAAATTATTTGTGTATTACACATCATGGGCAACGGCACCTTAATTCTTCAACAACTTCAAATTTTTATACTTAATTTCTTGAAAAATGCAATGTACAGATTATTCATGGGTAGGAAGCATTGAAGAAAATGTGCTAGGTAAGTATGGATGTATGCCCAAGTTCCTTTATGTCACACATGTCACATAATTGGATAGACACAATTTTGTAAATGGGGAAAGAAAATGTAATAAATTTCACTCATTGCAAGTGCTCCAATGAGGCAGGAAACTCTCCCATTAATAGAACAAAGCATCAACTGCTATTATAAGAATACTATGTTACACTGTCCATTTGACATACAGAACACTTCAGAATGTAGATTTTGCTGCTGTCATGAAGCAACTCATGTCTTAAATGTATTCTGTTCCGCCCATTACATTAAGCAAATTCATATCCCTGGAAATAGAGGTTTGCTTCAGTTAACAGGCCCAACACAGTATGTTCAAGCACAGCCTTACAGGTTATATGACAACCCACATTACGAAACCTTCCCAAAAATTACTTAGCCCGTTCCATGGAGCACATTACAATATCTCGTGAGCAGCTAGCTAACATTCCGTCATATAGTCACTACATCCCCAGCATCTACAGAAACTGAAGGCTCGTTATAAAGTTCACAAGGGCCTACAACTGGTTCCTCCCCTGAGGCAGACGGACCCAGTCCTGTAACACTGCCAAAACTTTCATCATGTTTCGGCACACGAAACACAACAATGATAATATACTTCACTACTATTGCAGTATAACAACCAAAATTATTCGTCATAAAACATTAACATTTTTTGTATTTCATTACGTAACGAATTCGTCATCGAATCTAGGCCACAGTAGGGCCTTCATCTATGATACACACTTTATAAACTTCTATTCACCAACACTTCCACACGCTATTTATTTATTGGTATCCAAAGCAATCTACCTACATTAAAATTATATAAATATCATATTCAACACCTTGTCGCCTTTCACTACCTCCTGTCTTACAGCTGTCAGCCCGACGCATCAGGGTTACCAATACAATTATCCCACAAATTCAAGTCATGGTACCCAAAATATACGAAAACTCGAGAAACATAGAAACCACTGTTATGCTTCCAGATATGACGACAAAATAAAAAAGTATTATTCCACTTACTTGAGTATGCGTTTTCATCCTGGTGCCAATTTGAGATTTCTGGTTTATAAAAGAAATCCCCCAAAACATACACTCGCTCATTTTGCCAACGAACTTTAGACTTCAGGTTGTATGGAAATTTTTTGCCATCCACAGAGGTTAGGGATTCAGATTTTGCTTACTGCCAGTTTAAGATTTCATGTTCCATTTCAGTCACAACATCCACGTACCAACCAACATTCAGTGTACCACGGTCACGATCCTGTCTCATTCGCATGCTATGTTGGCAACCCTGAATAGTGCGTAATTAGAAGTCGTACGGAATGTGATGCCGTCATGTCTCAGTACATTAATCCTCAGCCCCTTACAATATGGAAAGCTCAAATTTCATCGTGTCTTCAATGCCGTATAACTCGAAACTTGGTTACATGAACACGACCAGTCCTGTATGATCTGTTATATAAACTAGCGTTTCGAGATCTTCGTGCATGTACACCACCACCCGCTTTTGGGGGTCAAAGACGACACTTTCTCAAACAAGAAAAATCCATTCCTACTGACGGCCACTACCGCGTACGAGCAAATCACTATGGCGTACTGATTCAAGCCCGTAATGAATGTAATCACGTTTTATAATAAGTACACCCTAATAGCATTAATTATTAGTCTCAAAGTATCATTAATATACCGATTATTAAGCCTAATAACAATTTTCTAGTGTCAACGTCGTATAAAATGATTATAACGTTTCGAATATCAAACGACACTTCTTCGAACTTACTTCCTTCAACGCCGGCAAGGAGCAGGAAGTGACCCCTTCTTAACGAAGGCCATACTGCATCATTTACCGGAAGATATGTTTCCGCGTATGTCTATAATTCCCAATAGTGGAAAATTACAAAACGAGATTTCTTCATGCGTATAAAAATAAATTAAGCGAAGTTTTAAGCATTAACCATCAGGGTTATTAACATTTAACTA
>BLKM01000516.1:0-43821 GCA_013340265.1 Coptotermes formosanus
CCCCCCCCCCCCCAAGTCATAAAAAATATGACATTTGTAACAATGCGTATGAACATTTTGACTTTCCCACAGTGGGAGAAAGTAGCTATAGGAGTGGGACAGCCATCAGACGGCTGCTGACAGGAAAGACTAGGAGAGGGACACGAACATGTGTAGAGTAGTGATTGTGAAGTCTGGACTGAGACTGCGAAGGGCGAGGAGCGGGTGTGTGAAAAACAATCAGTAAGTGAAACGAGTGGCAGAGTTTCAGTGGTATTACTATTATTATTATTATTATTATTATTATTATTATTATTATTGCGCGTTTCCCGGGGTAAATCGGCCGGGGGCGTAGCGTTGACCATTCACCCCCATCTAGCGCCGGGGTTAAAAAAAAAAGCCGAGCTATATCTCTGCTCCCCATCTGTACCTTTATGGCATGTTATGGGGTGACCTTTACCTTTTTATTGCTATTGAGTCTGTAATTTTATCTGCGTTATCTAGTAGTAGTAGTAGTAGTAGTAGTAGTAGTAGTTGTTGTTGTTGTTGTTGTTGTTGTTGTTGTAATGAGTTATTCTGCCTTTTTGTTGCCTTAGAGGTTTAAGAGTTTGTCTTCTTCCCTCCACCCCGCCACCCAAGTGTTACTAAATGTCCCGCTTGTTAATTTGTTAAAACGCGATCCCTGTGTGTGAGCTGTTCTGTAACAAAGAGTTGTGTAAAGGAAGAAGGACAGGATCGTACATTTCCCAGCCTTTGACAATTCCATATTAAGCTGAAGTGTGAATATCGGAATGCCATGCACGCTTGTGACTGAAACAGAACAAAATATTTGTGGCAAAATGGATGTGCTGGTTTTACTACAGGGCGACACGGCGTGGCGATATGATGCTGAACAAAGAAGCCTGCTTCTTTTGTGTCAAATTCTTGTTCCTGTCACATTATGCACAGCCCAGTGAGTTCTAATTATCACGCAGAATTCCTCCGCTCCTGTCAGCCCTTATCATGCCAGCAGCTTTTGCGATGCGGCGCAGCAGGACGTAGTTTCTGAAGCGAGCGACAGAGAGCGACAAAATGGAGTAGCAAGTGACAGCTGAACAAAATGGAGTAACACGTGTCAGCTGAACATTATCTACACATGTGACATTTTATATAAATTGTGTATATACATGTATATCTTTCAGTTAGAAGTAAGGTGAAGTAAAGGTAAATTTGTCACTTTGCATTATTTAAGCCTCACACCATGCAGGCGTGTGGGGGAGTTGAGGTATAGCTCCACTCATTCTTAAGTGCGGTACTAGGTGGGGTGGGTGGTATCAAGCTCCGGCCGCTCTATCACCCAATAAAAGAGATCCGACTACCTACTGGTTAGGAAACTGACATTAGTAAGATCGGTCAATATACGGATTGGATCTGTGACCTGGTGTAGTCTGGCATGTGTTGAACCGACTGCCTCCAGCTTCACGTCCTCTGCCGTAGACCAAAGTACGACAGACAGACAAACAGACAGACAGACAGACAGACAGACAGACAGACAGACTGACTGACTGAGTGACTGACCGACCGACCGACCTCTCTTAAGCCTTCGAAACCTGAATTTATTCGAAATAATATTTAAATATTGAGCGGGATTTGAGGTTGTCAACGGTGTTGATTGTGGAGATTTCTGTTTTTTGGGATGTAGCGCCTTACAAGTCCGTACCGCGCAGTAAACACACTCCTTGTCGGTTATAAAAACCAGTCAGTCAAAGCTGTATGGGGAAATAATCGCTGTTTGTTCTGAGATCCACACAAAACTCATAAATACACTGTGTGGGCAGAACGTAGAATTATATATAAAGATCCAGTCCATGCCGTGCAGTAAACACACTCCGTCTCGGTTATAAAAACCAGTCAGTTAATGCTGTATAGGGAAATAATCGCTGTTTGTTCTGAGATCCACACAAAACACATAAACACACTGTGTGGGCAGAACGTAGAATTATATTTAAAGACCCAGTCCGTACCGCGCAGTAAACACTCCGTCTCGGTTATAAAAACCAGTCAGTTAATGCTGTATAGGGAAATAATCGCTGTTTGTTCTGAGATCCACACAAAACACATAAACACACTGTGTGAGCAGAACGTAGAATTATATTTAAAGATTCAGTCCATATCGCGCAGTAAACACACTCCGTCTCCGTTATAAAACCAGTCAGTTAATGCTGTGTAGGGAAATAATCGCTGTTTGTTCTGAGATCCACACAAAACACATAAATACACTGTGTGGGCAGAACGTAGAACTGTTGAATGTTAAACCTGGTGGTACATAAAGTGGCCACTGGGCTTTGAAGGTTTAACACCATTCAGTCAGTCAGTCCATGTGTTGGTATGTACACATTTTGATCAAGTTCAACACGATATATTGCTTTATCAAGAAGCGCAGGGCAGTTAGAAATGTATGTGATGTCTCATATGAGCTTTCCACAGCACCCTTGATAAAGGTTGCTGTCTTCTGGGATATGACGCCGTGTGGACTGGTGTTTACCTACATCTAGGAGGAGCTTGCCTCCTCCATTTTAAGGATGGTTCAAGGAGCATAATTTGCATGGCAGCCTGGTTTCATAAATAGTTCTTTTTTCATTCGGCTGTCGTTCCTCCTCCATTCGTCATTTTGCTCGTTTTTCTCATGGCTTAATTTTTGCTGTCTTCCTCTTGTGTGTTCTACCCATCACTCATCTTCCTCTACAACACCCCTTCTTTGATTGGCTTGCCACAAAAATCCTCCAAACTGCTCTTTCGCTATCTAAGGCAGCCATTATTCCATGTAATTTACTCTTCTTTGACGGCCCTGAAGATGGAGGTAGCAAACTTCTTCAAAAGGGCTGTAACTCATGACCAGTCGTCACAGCATCATATATCAGTAGAAATTTTATGTATCTCCTTCAGGATTATGGGAAAAATATTAAGGCCATTATGGATATTGTTGATATTAGAAATGCAAGCAAACATGTAATTGTCCAAAATTGTGTGAACAAATTGTGGCTTGCATGTATACAAGTGTCATGGTTACATGAGTGCGAACTTCTGAAGGTTCGTACAGAGTGCATACACACAGAAAATGCAAGACATCAGTGTAGTTGAACGTCGACGGTCTTCTAGTGGTATACGTCGTGCAAGATCAGTTCGATCTTCACTCAGGCTTATTGGAGCTCGATGGCGTACATCAACTGTAACTGCTGCCAACAACAGTATTACATGCCATACAGCAACTGCAAGTGCTGCCAACAATATTATGGGCCATACAGCAACTGCAAGTGCTGCCAACAATATTACATACCATCCAGTAACTGCAAGTGCTGCCAACAATATCGCATACCATACAGTAACTGCAAGTGCTGCCAACCACAGTATTACATGTTCCTCTGGGAATGAGGAGGCAAATCTGCAGCGTACAACACATCAGTCCCTGCCCCTTGCCATACCTCAGCAAGAACAACAATATCAGCAGCAACAAAAGCAAAAAAGTTCACGAGCCTCAGCTTCATGGTTAGCAGTTTTCTCTAACCAAAATAACAAACTTTTAAAATCTGCTTCTGCTGGTGTGGGAAAACAGAAAGAGCGTAAATCCAAAGCAACATGGCTGCTTGGATTTACGTATCAGAAGAATAAACAGGGTAAGAGCAAGCTGGTGTGTAATCAGTCACCAGAAAATGAAGAAGCAGTAGAAGAATATCATTCGTCAAAAGCTACATGGATTTTAGGTGCGACAGAAGAAGAGGAACAGCAAACAGAATGCACCGCTTCGCAGGTTCTTATGGAACAACACGAGCAGCACTGGAAGGCATCTGCAGAAGGACTAAGCAGTCCACAGAGAAGCTACACGCGGCAGAAATCTAATTCATTGTCAAGGTGTTCTTCACCAGTGCAAGAGAGTCTGCAGCACCAAGAGTTTCTGCCCATGACCTCAAGTGTGGGCACTAAGCGGAGAAACTCTATGTGGGCTCTGGGCTCCTCTAAATCTAGTATGTTGAGACCCATTTGAGGCTTGTAAGCACATTTTTATGACCAGTGCACACCAGTAGATGTGAGGGTGACTTAAATGAAAACCTTTAAAGTGTTAAAAAGAATCGAGACTGCTGTGTTAGGCACAGGAAGTTGTCAGTCTGGATTAGAAGTGTGTACCCTGTATAGTTAATTTGGCAGTATGTTGAAAAGTGTTAAAGCTGTACCAAACCCATCTGCGATAAATTAGTGGGTAAAGATGTTTTAAAATTTGCTTTTGGCTCACCTACATATATGCATGTGTCAGTGGTGCTTGCAGTTGACATATTAATTAGTGCTACTGCCATGTGGGTGTCATCACTGCCAATTCACTGTCTGTTAAGGATTCCTTCTAATGTCAGCTTTCAGCTTCTGGTGGCAGTGACTAGCGGGACGTGAGGCCGTGTAGTTTGGTGGACAGGACCAGTGTTTTGGAGAAACCTGATGTCTCCATCTTCCCTTGAAGATGGAGACCAAACTACACGGTGTCACCAAAATACCGTAACCTTTGGTAGGTGGCTTGATTGACTTCATGAATGGTATACCATGATATGCAGCACTGTCATGGGCATATTCCAATATGTGCTGACTTGATTAATACTTCAGTACTGCATGAATGTGTTGGTACCTAAAGTTCCTTTTATTATTTTTTCATGAATTCCTTTTATTAGTGACAGTTCAGTGAGTACCAGCTTTTCTGCTCTCAAATGATGTAGTTTCTGAATTCAGTTTCTTTCTCTGTTACTTTTCAGTTGTATTATTTCTGTTCATTATGTTCTGTAATTTTATTTTAAGTTATCATTTCTATTTTCAGAGGTGCAGGAGGGAGGGATGGAGTTTCTGGTTGATGGGCTGAATCTGACAAAAACAACAAAGAAGAAATTAGATAAACTAAATAAAATCAATATCCACTTACATGGTAAGAATCACAATGGCTGCCCTCCTTTTCCTGAATACAGTTTGGTGTAAGCCTAGTGCTGTATGCTCTTTCTGGAAGTACCTATTTTGAATTTCTTCTGGAGAACCAGCTGTCCTGATTGAGGTTGCAAGATGCAGATTCTCATAGGGGTATTGCTGAGGATGCAAATCTTCAGGTACGTGACACTACCAAAACATCACGAACCACTCGCTCAATGATGCAGCGTCACATATCTGAAGATTTTAATCTTGACTAAGGTTTTTCGTGGTTTTACTCTGTCCCTTTGAAGCCACTTCTGGGATAATACCTCAAATAGACGATGATCACTTTGTTCCAAATCATTTCCAGTTTATGATCCTCCAATTACCCTGCCATTGACACTTTAGGATCTGAGATACTGAGGTAGACAGAACATCGTGAAGTAAACCACTGAGAAGAATTACAAACTTCATGGTTAATTCAGTAAGAGATTATTTAGAAGTAAAGTATTACTAAAAGTGAACACAGGATTAAGGTAGAAGTGTGTAAAAGGAGTGGGAATGTGGAAGCATCAGAACATAGAGGCATAGCACAAGGCAGAGTGAGGTTGTAGGCCACTGTGTATACACATTAGGCAGAATATTGAATGCTTCAATGTAAATAATATATCTCTGAATGAAAAATTGAAAACAGGTAATTATTTATGATTTTGTGTTTTAATTCTTTAATATTCATTTATGTATTTTAAATTTAGTTTTATGAGTTGGTGTATGGGGCTGCAGAAGTGTACCTAAGTGTGTAACTAATGCAACTCACAAAACTGATGTGAGAATATGACTGTGTTTTTGCAGCGTTGTTTGCTGCTGTCGAGCACGGCCACATTGACAAAGCTCGCACCATCCTCGAGTCCACAGATGTTGATGTCAACAGGTAAGTGGTTTTCATTGTAACTCGTAACTGATCAGTCATGTAAATGTGGAGGTAGCATAGTTTGATGTATACCCAAATGTAACTTTTTCCTGTCAGTTACCTGTTCCCTACTGTGGACCTAAGGGAGAACACCAAAATGTAATATGAAACGTATTGCACATTGTTGCTGCTATGTGTGGAAAGCACGGCTGTTGGTGCAGTGTACAAGTATTGCAGGTTGTGGATTAGCTTTGAATCCTCATTAAAGTTTCTTACAAACTGCAAAAGTAACATACAATATTTTTTTAAATTTCACTTTGATGCCCTCTTTAAAGTTTTAACTGCTATATATTGTGACAGTGAAGATGAAAGCAACTGTTTTTTGCCAGGCTAAGAATGTATTCTTAAAATTGTACTCTTGTATATTTTCCTGTGATAATGGATGTCACAGCGTAATTGTTATGATATTTGCTTCATATTTGGAAGGCTGCAGTTTGAATCTTGACAGTCTGAGCCCAACTGACAGGGTGTTCTAAGATTTTTCATGCATGCACTATATCTGCGTCATAAAACACATGTACTAGCGTGTCACTTCCCATTCTCTTACACTGCATTCTTTGTAATCATTTCATTTCCCCTCCTCAGCACTTGACATGCAAGGGTGGATAAAAAAATGCCCTGCAATGTTCAGCTGTAGACACAGCATGATGACATTGTGTGGAAGTTCTGGGACTGTGCTGGAGAATGAGAAAGCTGTACTGAACTGGTCTTCACCAAATTAACTGATAAAAAATGGTTATTGTTCTGTTTGACTCAACTCACCTCTATAGTTTTGTCTATCAGATAACGTTTAGGGATTGTGGTGTGCCAAATTTGAGTGGGTAATAGACTTGTGTGTGGGAACAGTAAGTAGCGTCTTTTCTGCGTCTTGAGACAGAGTCCATGGTATAGCAGTTGATTGTACCTGCCTATGATGGTAGACAAATATGGAGCTTCAATGGAACATTTTGCATGGAAAAAACTGGAATGCTCAGAGGAAAAACTGCTTTAATTTGCCTTGTCCACCACATATCCCAGAGGAACTGCCCAGGTATTGAACTCAAATCCCCACCTAGCCATTGGGGCTAGGGTGTGGCCTTTAAGTAGCAGTGCCTAGTACTGCATATTTTGTTTACCACTAAGACAACATGCTGACATAAAGTCACATAAAGCCAGTAACAGATAAAGGAAGGCGTACTGACATCACTGTTTGTTTCCTCAGACTTCCAGCATAAGAGCGGTTTGATGGAAGTTTGCACACTCAACAGGCTGCAGGAGCATTAGTATGTAGCACAGCTTATACTGTTCATTGTTATTTGTGGGGAATGGCATGTTTCAAGTTGTATGTGCTAAACTGTTGTAATGGAAAGAGAGGAAAGAAGGATCGGGGACAGGAATCATAATGGGGCAGACAGATGGAAGGCATGGAAAGTGAATATGATAGAAAGGCTGGAATGAGATAAGGATATGAAAGTTAACATAACAAATAAGTGTCATTTCTTTTACAATGTGTACTGCATGGAACATGAATTACATTAAATTGACAGCTTGTTTCATTCTGAAAGGTTATTACATTAGTTACTGTATCAGACACTTGTGGCAGATGCAGGTTTCAAAGTCAAATTTTTAGTTGATGTGTCTTCTGTGTAGTCTCTTTGATTCAAGTTTTCCCAACTAAAATTTTCTATGGATTTCTCAATTTTTGTGCGTGCGCTACTTGCCAGCCCATCTCTTCCTTGTTTATTTGATCACCCTAATAAAATTGTATCATTATGAAAGTTTTGTTATGCCATGTTGTCCCTCCTCTCCGTTACTTCCATTTTCTTGTTTACCACAGCACCCTTAATATATGTTTTTCCTGTAGGGGAAGCAGCCATCTTTCACACCTCTCTGACTGTTGTCTCTAAGATCCAGTTTAATATTATCCTCCCATCTGCACCCAGGTCTTTCAAGTGGTTTTTTGCCTTCAGGACTTTTTAACGAAAAAATCATATGCATTTCTCCTCTCCCCCATGTGCCACATGCCTCACCCATCTCATCCTGATTATGTATCTTGAAGAAATTAAATTGTAGCATTTGACAAAATAATCAGCCATCCTGGATGTCAGTAAGAGCTATACCTTTGAAGGTTTCCATAGATGCCATGTTCTTTACTTATGCAGTGTTTTCCTCTCGAACATTCATTACCCACCTACCAGGCTAGCAGTGTCAAACAACTGAGACCACAGTGTAAGTCTTTATGCCATAAGAACTTCTAATCTCAAATAATTTGTCAATTTTCAGTGTGAACAGCGACGGACTGTCACTGCTGGATGTGGCTGTTCTGAACAACAACCGGCAACTTGCGAGGATGCTGGTGACGTTTGGTGCTCAGGAGGGGAATCAGTGTGGGTATTGTGTGTCCTGGTTTGATAGATACGGCATGTGGGCATGTAACAGTGCATTTGTTGTTGTTGTTGTTGTTGTTGTACATAATTATAATAATGTCTTGCAAGAAAGTTTCAAAAATAAAGTAAACACACTGATGTTGTTAACTTCATTCTGACATCAGTGTACACATGGCACATGAGTAGCAGAGGGTACACACCAAACCTCTATGTAGTCACAGCTGATTTTTAAGCATTTATCCCACTATGCCACCAAGGCTTGTGTCCCAGTGTGGAAGAAGTACACTTATAGTGTTTAGCCAGGATACAGTCCTTGCTGCTACAGTGTCAGTGATGATTACATAGAGGTGTGGCATGTACCATGTGCCATGTGTACACTGAAGTCAGAATAAAGTGCTGGGCATCAGAGTGTTGGTCACACTGTTTTTAAACGACCTTTAGTAAGCATAAACACAGAATACATTTACCTATTTAAGAATTTATATTTGTTGACAGTCAAAAGTCCTGACTTGCTGGGGAATCACTTAAAACAGCTGCTGTCAGAAGCCGAACAGCAACTGAAACAGCTTGGTGGAGGTGGTGGTCTGCTGACACTAGATGACACCTCAAGTTGTAACAACTACAACAATAATAACCACCATCACCATAACAACATGAACAACCGTTCTGCAGCATCGTCATCCCCTTTCAGTGTGATCGGAAGCAGTGTGGCCACAGCAGCCATGACAGGCTGCGGTGGAGGAGGGAGTGATGCCTCCATGGACAAGCAGCTGTTAGTGTGGGAAAGAAGGGTGAAAGTCCTGAAGAAGATGCTGCTCGGTTTTGATCAAGCCCGTAAGAACTGTCTTGGTTTGGTTTGGTTAGGTTAGGTTAGGTTACGTTAGCTTAGGTTAGGTTAGGTTTGGTTAGGTCAGTTTATTAAGTTGTGGTGGATGAGATTAGCAGGGCGTGTGGCATGTATGGGGGAGAGGAAAAATGCGTATAGGGTTTTGACAGGGAAACCTGAGGTAAATATACCAATTTGGAGACCTGTGTTTGCATAGGTGGGAAGATAATATTAAAATGGATCTTAAACAAATAGGATTGGAGGGTATAGAATGGATCAGTGTGGCTCATTGTAGGGCCAAGTGATGGGCTCTTCTGAACATGGTATTGAATCTTTGGGTTCCATAAAATATAGAGGATTTTTTGGCTATCTGAGGGACTGTTTGCTTCTCAGGTAGGTGTCTGCTCCTTGGAGTTAGTCTGTCAGGTTATTTGTGTAAGTAATGAATGTACATTTATAAGATGACAACACTGCTTTCTCTGCCAACTGAATGACACAGATTCCTGTGTGACAAGCTTATGCTCAACTAGCTGCTCAGTAAATTCTCCAAATTCTGTGGACTCAAAAACTTCATTTCTTTGTTAACACTAGCCTGCCATGTTACCCCATTCTAAATAAGTTAAACCCAGTGCATGTCCTCTTCCTTTAGTATCCATTTTAATATTAATCTGTCACCTGTACGTACATGTACCAAGCAGTCTTTACCTGTTCAGTCTGTCAGCTAAATTTTTATGAATTTCTTACCTTCTGTGCATGCAACATTCTTACACATCACATCCAAACTCATATTTTTGCAAGGAGTGCAAAATAGCAAGTCTTGACTTGTTTTAAGTTCCTTGTACCTTCATACGATAGTGTCATATCTTGTCTCTTTAGGATGTAACGTCCATTCCATTTATTCTCACCTCACTTCCATTGCACAGTCCCTATGTAACTTTGATGTTTTGATATTGGATAATTGAATTGGATATGTAACATTAGTCTTTTTTTTTGTAATAGTGTCTCAAAATTAAGTTTTCTTGTAGTGCTGACATCATCCCTTTAGACCACCTCTTGTACTTACGCTGAAATACAACTTCATGTGTGTCATGAGGCTTGAAGTATTTGTAGCAGTCTTGCAAATGATTCAGGTTTTCTGGGATATTATGATGTATCACTAGGTGAGTACTTCCTCCTACTCTGAAGGACTATAGTGCTTTTATCTTCAAGCAATCCAAGAAGAGGCACTCTTCTTGGATTGCTTGGCACTGAAGATGAAGGCACTGGATCCTTTCAAGCATCAGGAACTGTTTACCCGAGAACAGAGTGTAACATACTGCACGAATTGAATATAGACATATGTCGTTTCAGGGCCACCTGACATTCCATTCTTAGTGGCTGTGGATGTAACTGGTACCAATTCTGTCACAGTTCGATTCCAGGAGCCTGAACACCAGGATGCAGCCATCTGTACAAAGTTCAAAGGTGACTCCTTACAGTTTGTTATTTGTATACAAAAGCTTGGCTGCAAATTAAGCCACTAGGCGGACAGGAACATACTTGGTTGTCCTGATGTTATGTAGTCACAAATAATAGTGGCAGTCAGAAGTTACAGGAATATGTCCTTGATATGAGTGAACAGATGTGTCATAAATCCGTTCTGACACATAAATGTGTCATATCCGGGGAAAGTACTTATTAAATTGTATAGTGCTGCTTGGTGATGACACCTAAATGCTTCATTATTTGGTTGTTGCTGTTGTTGTTTTTAATCTCATTACCCCCGATCTCTGTACAAAGGATTGGGCAACAAAGTGAAGCCCAAAAGGTACTGCAGTTAGTCCTTCCAACGCGTGCTTGGCCAAGCTGTGTGTATTATAAAAGTGTGCCTGTCATGGTAGTTGTTTGGGGGTCACATATTGCGACCACTCAGTAATGCTGCTGTAGCGAAGAGGTAGGGTTGAAGGTGAGTGTCCAGGAGCTTGATGGTGAAGAGAATGAACCCTGACAGGTTGCTGGTATAAGGGAAGGTTATCTGTGTTGAGGCCAACCCACAGGTTGCAGGGGAGGAAGGGTATAGAAGAAGTAATTAAAACAAGATATGTTTACCCTATTATGCAGTGTCACGTATTGTGAACTTGAGCTGTGTGTTCCATTTGGCAGTGCAATGGAGCTGTGATGAGAACTTCAGTGTGCTGGCGGGTGAGCAGGAAATCTTTGATATGAAGCATCTGGAATGTCACATCAGTGACCTTACACAGGGCTGCAGGTATTACTTTAGGGTTGCATGTGGCAACCTGAAGGGCTATGGGAACTACAGGCTGTCTAGCCCTGCGTCTGTAATTCCATCAAGTAAGTGCTGTTACTATAAAAACCGTCCTATATTTGAGATTTTAGCTTTCCGCAGTGGTGTTACTGGCGATTACAGTCTTCTGGTGTGTGACACTATGTCATTGCATGAGTCAATGAAAGTGTACTAATCAGTTAGTCTTTACCAGTATGGCTGTGACCTGTCTTATTTCTTCTTTAACTTTATGCTCTCAGTTCTCTGCCTGTTCAGGTTACATAAAAACTAACAACATGTAGCACAGTCCTTGTATATCTGGCAGTGCTTATCCAATCCCATTATTACTCATTTGTTGTTGTTGTTGTTGTTGTTGTTGTTGTTTACAACTGAAACATGTAGTAGGAATATTGTAAAAAAAGTTTTATAGTTGTGCTGACTGAATGCGCCTTTCTACATATTAACGAATTCTTGCCTTCTGTAGAACCTGGAGTCTTGTTACGATATTCACAAAATCCTGCCATTGGATCCCACCAAGTTGTCTCTTACTTTCAGGTTTCTCTGGTGAAATTTTTGCGTGCATTTCTCATCTCTCCTACATGTGGGTTGTCTGCTTTCTGGCTAATCCTCGTCTCAGTAATGTTCAGTGGAAAGTACATACTGTGAAGCAATTCTGTCCCTCCCCGTCTTATCGCATGCCACTTTGATCCACGTGTTCTGAAATACCCTGTATTGCGTGTGTCTCTTGTTCAGTGCGATCACCGCAGAAATCCATGTGCTGGGGCAGGCAGTCAAACTGTGTGCATAGCATTCTTGTTTGTTAGGACCAGGCAGTTACAACATTGTTTTCCTAGTTTGTCTGTTAGACAGGATAGAAAATAATAAAAACTGCAACAAAAGATTAATCTGTCAACACAGGTGTAACCCTTCAATACCATCTACTGCCAAGGACAGAGGGGTTTTAAATTTGCAGTGTCCTAAAACGTACCTACTTGGTACAGTGCACAGAGGCCAGCAGTGTGTGAGGGTCAGAGACTGCATATTGCAGTGAGGCTAGCAATGAAGGGTTCACATGATCAAAGGAAGTGTACTGGAAGTACAAATGTGAAATAAAATGAATCTTGGTAGCAGTTCCCCCTGTGCATGCCAGTAAGTCATGTAAGCAGAGTAGAGGTAACACTCTCGTCATTCATAACGCTGGCAGTAGGTGGAGACGAGTGCTTGGCTTCACACCCTGCCTGCTTTACTCCCACGGAAGGCGCCCCCAGTACCCATTCAGCAGGATGCCAGATGCGTCTCAGAGCCAGTCTGTATGTTTTAGAGAAGAGAAATGTCTACTGTCCTGGCCAGGAGTCAAAGCTTGTACATTCCAGCAGTAGCCGTGGCACCATACTGGCTACACTGTCCTGGCTGCCACATGAATCTCACTACAGAAAGTTGTGTCATCCTGTAAATTACACTGATAATATGTTTAATTTACTTAGATTGCTTATAAAGTAGTTCATATCATAATTGTCTGCAGGTTGGCGGGATGTGGAGGGCCGTGAGCCCAGGTTTGCTGGACGGCTTCATCTGTTGGATGAACTGTTTTCCAAAATCTGTCACTCCAGACCTGAATGTGCAGCAGAAATCAAAGTGACAAGCACTACAGCTACCCAGCCTGGTGAGACACCTAGTGTCCATCGTCGAAACCAGCGCAGTAAAAAGACTGCTATAAAGCAACTTTTCACTGTTGCATCCAAGTTCCAGAAAAATCTGCGCAGGTAAGTTAAAAGGCACTACGTAAAGAGTGGAGGAAAACTCTAGCACGAGTTCATGGTCATGTAGTTGCACATGCACATTGTCATAGTACCGTATGATAAAATAAGCATGTTTAAGGGGTGGGTTGTTTCATTTTCTAGGTGGAGAAAACAATGAAGAACTCCCTCTTGTCAGACCATAGGTAGAGATACTCATATATGTTTGATTGTAAACAGTGGCCCAGTAGAGTTGGAGGTTATTTGTTTTCTCTCCATCTCAAATCATAAGTAGAATCAATTTCCAAAATGTGGTTTTTATATCAAGAACTACGGACATAACCTTAATTCAAATAAATATCCTTAAATATTGTGTTACCTTGTCAAATAACTTGAACAGTTTCTGTGCTGAATATTTCTTTTAGCTGAGTTGGAACAAAGAAATGTCACAACACACATATATATACATATATATATATATATGTATATTGGAAACCTAACTTAACCCAGTATGTCAAATTATGTGTATTTACATGTATAATATTGAAGAGGTTAAATTTAATAGAAGAGTGCATGTAAGAATTTCTGTTGTAATTGAGGCCTTTCTTTGTACCCTAAAGCCATCGTGGCCCACTTGAGATGAATATTAGCCTGTTTGCAACTGTGTGACTTCCTTTTGTTGCAGAGGGGTCTTTCTGGCCTGCCTGTTGTACCGCGAGGATAAGGTTCTTGTAACCAGTGAGGATTTCCTACCTGTGATTGAAGTAGATGAGACATACCCCAGCTGTCTCTATCATGACTTTCATTGGTTTATGAAGGTAGATTTCATATTTAATTATAGTGTTTGGTTTGTGTTCAAGGCGAATATTTGGTCTATCTTAGAAGTAAGAAAGAGTTTAGAATGATGAATTTCATTGCATTCTGGGATATGGCACTGGATGGTTTGGTGTGTGCAGAGTGACTTTAATGTGTTTAACAGTGATGTGTTCCCCGTTTTGTCTCACATTTTGCATTTCCGGTTCATACGTGGCGTGACAGTCATTTTTTGGTCAGTGGGTTGGGCATGGAGAACTAGTAGAAAGGCCTCCGTGAAGTTCTGCTCTTACTCCAGGTGATTTGTTTTTGTGGGGTTGGGCCAAAGAGGAAGGCCACTGATCACATATGACAACACTTGATGAGCTGCAACAAGAAATTGAAGGTACTTTTGCTGGCACCTGTCTTGACTTCATAAGGAGTGTTGAGGATGTGTCTTGCAGGTGTTTGTAAGTGTGAGTGAAATGCTGGGGCCAGTGTGGAAATGTGGCATATGGACTTCAAAAGGGTGCAAAAATTGTAGCAATGTAGAATTGTGTTTAGAGGGTACAGCAGTTTTACTTTATGTATTACTTTCCAGTCATTCTCTAGGTACTAACATTTTGAGGGGACCCGCTGCATCCAGTTGCATGATGGTACCAACATTGGTACCTGTCTACTGAGCTGTACAGTGTAACATTCTAGTAGACTAAAATTTTCATAGTTATCACCAAGAGGATACAAAACTTGACAGTTCTCAATGACCATGTGTACAGTAAACCATCTTATATACAAAGTTCTCCTCTCCCCTGTACTTAGTTTCTTAGCATCTGGAAGATGTTTTTCACAGTTCAAAATGCAGTTATGTCCATTACTGTCCTGTTGTTTAGCAGCTGTTTAATATTTGAAGCATTCACTGTAATGCAGTAACATGGGTTACTGGTAATGTATGTCGACAAGGTTGTAGTGATGATAAAACATATTCACTGCAGTTTATTTTAAGAAAACCCTGACAAAAGAACAAGTGAGGCTCAGTGTTGCCTCTAAGCTGCCTGGGTGCGCAGCCACGCGGTAACTGAAATGCTCCCGCACACTGAATTGTTGCTGCGCAGCTTGAATTTTTCAATTTTCGTTGTAAATGTTCTTATTCTGCATATTACAGAAATCTTCTAAGTGCCACACAGTGGTCAGGTTGTGTAAAAGTTTGCTGCTCAGAGAAGAAGCAGGTCCACGCAGGTGTAAAAAAATTAGAGGGAACGTTGGAGGATTCACATCCTCTGGCATATGATGTTGTGTTGCAGTGTTGTTACTGTTTCCCCAAGTTTTTAAGGATTATCTTCCCTTTATTTCAAGGGTTGAGGGGTGCAAGCAGAATGCCAAACATGGGCAGTGGGTGGATATGTGTAGATCTGGTGGTTCAGTTGGTGAGGCCTAGGAAATATGGTGACCCAGTCCTTATTTTAACTAGCTATGACCAACTGGACCAGTAGATCTATGTAGCTCTGCCTGTCCCACACTGGGCATACTTCATGGACCCCTCAACCACTGAAGATGAAGTCACTATGTTTCTTTGAAACATCTAGAAACAGTGTCACAGCCCCAATAAAACCGCCGTGGTAACCTCAGATAGGCTAAAGAACAGATGATTTTACTAGAATCATATAAATTCTGTTACTTTGGCTGAAACAGAAATTGTGGCCCATACTGGAACTGGAAATGTGATGTTATGTCCGTCTGTCTGTGGTGCTGTATAACTTTTGTACCAATGTTGTCCAGGTGGCGTGTACATGGGACGACGTGAAGTCCCTTCGACAGGACATGGAACGCAGCCTCAGTTCATCGACCGTCCACTTTCGTATCAAACTTCTGCAGGCAGCAGCACAGATGCAGGTAATTGCCATGATTTTCAGTTGCTACTGTACTGCAGTGGAGTCATGACTCTATGTAATGAATATTCAGAGACCTTGCCTCCTCTTTCCTCATGGTTTGATATGATGATGAGACAACATGTTGGCGATACTGTATTTGGAATGTGATTGAAAAAAGTAACCACTTTTAACTGTAACAAGGAACTGTGAACTTACGTGTAATTATTATACTGAACAGCTATTGCTATTGTCTTCACTGCCCCACCTCCCTCCCTCCCTCCCTCCCTCCCTCCCTCCCTCCCTCCCTCCCTCCTCCCCAGACTGTCTTGCACATGTGTGGGTCATGCAATAGCGAAGCATCTCTGTTTACTTGCTGCCTTTCCTAATCCACTGCCATCATGAACTTGGGCTTCTTTGTTGGTACTTTCCTTTTAGTTGCATATTCAAAACCCTCTTTGGATTGTCTTTATTCATTCTTAAGAGATTCATAACACATTTATCTCAAGTTATCTTAAACTTATTGTTTCTTATTCTGTGCCTTTTCTGGTTTTTCCTTCTACACTTATAAAATTGTCTCAGCATACTGAGATTTTATTTTGTTAGAATCCAAAGAAATGCCACATACAGTGTAAGTGTGGCTTCCAGGGTGTAGTGTCATTATGTGTTGGATTTTTTCTGTTCTGGGGTACATTATCTTTTCAGAGTGGGCAAGACAGAGATTGTGTGATGTTGACTGTAGTGTGCATAAGAACTTTATCATATGACACAGCTGAAACTGCACATTAGATAGAGGGAAGCAAATGCTAGAATGAGAAATGTCATACAAACAGAGACAGTACATGTTTATTGTAATATAATATTAATGGAACCTTTTTGTTATATCAGCTTGTTTCGTATATGACATAAATGTACAAAATTATTTGAAGCTGTAACATGGGGCAGTGTTGATTATTAGATTAGAATTATGTGTCACTGTAATTAATGACACATTCTAGTGAGGGTAGACAAGTATGTGAGATTGTTTTGACTTTTAAACCTGCAGGTGGCAAAAGTGGATTTGGGGTTGATAATTGTTTTATGTGTTGGCACCATGTGGAAGTGAGCTAAATGAGACAGTCTCCAGATGCCACACCCCATGTTGCTCTTCCTCAGTGGTCCTGAAATCGCCACTTTGTCACAGTTACTTGTGTACCAGTTATGTTGGCATGGATGGGCCTGTACCCCCCCGTCTTCCTCTCATTAGCCTAAACCCAACCGCATCCTCATTCTACTGACGGACCCTGAAGATGGAGGCAGCACAGCTTTCTCCATGTAGTGCAAACACCCAAACAGTAGGAACAAGCTCAACACTGACAATAAAAGCCTAAAATTAGTAAAAACTAAGGTGTTTTGAAATTAAATGCAACAAATTAAGATATTAACACTTTGGTGCCATAAGTTGACTGTAGTTGATGTGCAGTGTGATGCTGGGAAAACCAAATGTTCGCTAAATTTGTTGCCAAGAACATGCAAAGTAATGGGCAGCAACTCAAATACTTGATCATTTGCAGAGTACACTGGGCACTTAATTCCAGTGCCTAAGTGTTAACTTATATTGTATGTTGTTAGATTTGTCATGTGTAATATATTCAGGCAGCACTGTGTATCCAAGACCTGGGTCAGCTGTACCACAAGCCAGTAAGAGACTGTCAGGGAACGCTGGTCATCTGCACAGTCAACTACGTTCGTTCTCCAAAGACTGTGTCAGTCCTTAACTCAAAGTGGTTGCCACTTAGCAAAGTGCAGAAGAAATTTGCAACACATGAAGAACCGAATGTAGGGGAACTGCTTATGGCGTCCATTCAGGTATGATACGGAGAATGGCAGCATTTATATGATTTTAATGTTGTTCAAATGAAATGAATGCACATGCATGGTGCCATGTTTACATTGCAGTATATGTGTGTAATGCTAGTGTGTAGTCTGTTGAAATTTCACCATGAAATTTTGAGCATAAAGTCTGTGGCTGGCTGGCTCACTCAGTCACTGACGAACTTACCAACCGACCGACCGACCGACTCAGTGGAGCAGAATATTTCTTGAGAAGCTACTAGTTTTTCAGCTAGTCAACAAATTCCCCACATTTTATGGAATCACATTGTTCATTACTGTGTTCACAACAGCCTGCCACGTGACCCTATCCACATCCAGATTAACCTAGTTCATGTCCTTTCATCATATTCTTTAAGATCTCTTTAAATATTAATCTCTGATGTACACCCAGGTCTTCAAAGGGTCTCGTTCCTTTAGGTTTTCCAACCCAAACAGTGTATGCGTTTCTTTTCTCCCGCATACATACCACACGCCTTGCCTCAGCCACCTTGATTTGATCAGCTGAATAAGATTTTTGAGGACTACAAATTATGAAGCTGCTCACTACACAGTTTCCAATAGTATCCTTTTACTTCAGCCCTTGTAAATCCAAATGTCTTCCTCAGATATTATATTCTGATGACAGTGACCAAGAACATTACTGTGTTTTCTATGCGCGATTGTGCAGGCTGGTCACTGATTACCAGCATGTTGCTGCTAAGTTAGGTAGCAGGGTTGGTAACAAGCAGTCAGATTGCATGATGGTACACACCAGAAGGCAGTCATTCTGATGGAAGTACCATTTTAACTTGATTGGAAGCTCACATTTTCTGATTTCCCATTGTCCCAAAATGCCCATTAACTTAGAATTGGTGTCATTCACAGGGCGTCTTTGTAGCAGGTAACAGTACTACAGACTTATAGTCAATAGCATATTTTACTGCAAGGCAGGAGTCTGTTACAAGTGGTATGTGTGTGGATTGACATTGCGTGGCGCAGTATCACACATGACATACTTATTCATGCTTGTAAGAACTGCTCAGTCATAAGAGCACTTGACGGTACAGATGATGCTGTGTGGGGGGTAGGTGTAAAGAACTTTAAAGTGATGACCAACTGCTATTATCGTGTGTTGACTTGATCAGGCACAGGCTAGTTAATGGACAGCAAACATAACACACACACCAAGTAGAGTGCATTATTTGTGCTTAGTGTAAATATGGATCAAGTGTTTTTTTTTTATCTTTTCTGGTGCATATAAGTTCAGGGGTTGCCTTCAGACCAATACATACTAGGTACATTATGTTTCGTACTTATCAAACTGGTATGTATAAACTGACAGATGGGCATGACAAAGCGAGTTGGTGCATTTTTAGGCATGTTCATATGGCCACAAAAAGTATATATTACCTTTGTCATGTCCTTCCATCTGTCAGTCTCTTCGGCTGTCTGCATGTATCAGCGCAGCTCCCACTGCATGGATTTATGGTAAATATTTTATTGGGAACTTCTATGAGAATCTGTGTAGAAATTCCAAGTTTGGTTAATATTGGGCACCTCACCTGAAGACCAGAGTATACAAAAAGTATATATTACCTTTGTCATGTCCTTCCGTCTGTCAGTCTCTTCGGCTGTCTGCATGTATCAGCGCAGCTCCCACTGTATGGATTTATGGTAAATATTTTATTGGGAACTTCTATGAAAATCTGTGTAGAAATTCCAAGTTTGGTTAATATTGGGCACCTCACCTGAAGACCAGAGTATGTTTTAGTGTTGCTGGCATCATTAAATCATCATGAAAGTGATGTCTTTGACTGATATGGTATCAGGCTGTTAGTCCATCCATCCCTATGTCCATCTGTCTGTCTGCCCATTTGATTGCCTGTATCACCATGGCTCCAACTGGACAGATTTGTGTTGAAATTTGATGCTGCGGACTTCTACATAAATCTGTGAAGAAGTTCCAATGTGATTGAAATCGGGCAAGAATATGAGGCACTATACATGAAGACCTAAGTATGTTTTGTTTTGCCAGTGACATTAACTCACCATAGAAGGTCTCTGTTCCGAGTGATGTTGTATCAGGCTTTCAGGATGGCCAAGCAGGTATAAACATTAGAGGAATGAGCCACAGTGTTGTGCTATAGGCTATGTACATTACCAATCTTCTTGCATCTTCTTGTTGTGAAGGCACCAAAAAGGGAAACGGCTTTGTCACAAAATCAGTTTCTAATGTTGGCATCAGTGGAAATTGAGTAATGATGAATACTGTGTGGAAAACTCATCTCTTTTAACTACTGCAGGACATGTCCCCAGAGTTTTAATACATTTTGTGTTACTGGCATGTATTTGTTAACGGTTGTCACCTTTGAACTTCTCAGGAGCAGATTACATACCACCAAGTTAGCAGCATCAGGCTAAGTCGTGGGCTGTACCTGGGGTACCTGAAGATGCGTAGTTCAGTTGACCTGATTCAGGTTGTGGTTCCCAGCAAGGCGCCAAATGTCCTACCACACTGCAAGATTCGGGACAACCCCCACGTGTCATCGTAAGTTCTATTACACAGTAGTCTCCCTTTCAAAACTGTTTTAAGTCTGTATATCCACGTGACAAAGTCCTTGAAAAGTTCATAATGTCCTGACTACTAAAGAAGTTTCCTCTCTTCATCAGAACTCAAGTGTTTGTGACCATGTTCACAGGAGCCAGCTACAGGACCATGGTGTGCTTATTCATTGCATATCCGGTAACTGTTACACAGCCCATATCCAGTAACTGTCACACAGCCCACGTCCAGTAACTGTCACACAGCCCACGTCCAGTAACTGTCACACAGCCCATGTCCAGTAACTGTCACACAGCCCACATGCAGTAACTGTCACACAGCCCACGTCCAGTAACTGTCACACAGCCCACGTGCAGTAACTGTCACACAGCCCATGTCCAGTAACTGTCACAGAGCCCATGGTCAGTAACTGTACATACTGAGCTGTCCTGTCTCATCCTAACATGTATTTTTCTTTATTGATACAGTGATGAATGGGAATGGCTGAAAAGGCAAAGCACTTGCCACAGAACTCTCGGCTGCTCATCTAGCGAGACCCTGAGTTCAGTCTCTGGTGATGAGCAAACTGGCAGTGAAGAAGAAACATCTGGTTGTGGGACGGAACAGCAGCGGGTGTTTGTAGAACTTGTGGCTGCTACAGCCCGACGCCTCTTCTCTTACATGGAAGTTAGTCCCCAGGAGGCACTGACCCACAGGTTTGTTTGTAACAGCTACTGAAATAGCCGTCTTTGAACATTAATATCTGTGTTGGCATAATTCACTGAAGTGTAACTGTCAGAAACTACAAATCATGTTCAGTGAAGTACGGTAATATAACAAAATGTCGAAGCTGTTTGAAGATTGCCCAACCCTTGAATGTGAAGGCACTATAATCCTTCAAAATATTGGGAACTACTCCGCCATTAACACAGCATCATAGCCTGGGAACTGGAGTCCGTCACTAATATATTTGTGATGTGAGGAGACAAACAATTCATTATCACTGGAAAAGTTGCCACAGGTAAATTCCATTCCATATTTAAATTGCAGCAACTCCCTGCTGTTGCTACGTAATCTCATTTCCATATCTTCTTTTATCAAAGAAATGCTAGAGGAGGCACACAGTTGCCATCTGTTGATGAAGCGACTAAATACCAACACGGTTTCATTGCAATCTTCAGAATATGGCTTGGCTGTTTGCCAAAATGGCCATATTTTGAAGACGGTAGCAATTTATAAGGTGTTGAAATTTAAAATTTTGGAAAAAATGTGGTTGTCAGCACCACAAATGAGTGTTTTAAATGGACTCAGGAATGGCTTAATTGATAACTGGTGACATTTAAGTTTCTCATGCTGTGTTGCTGTGTTTCAGGATGTACGACGCAGAAGTTGTTGATCTCAGCCCTGAAGTATCATTCCTCATTGTGGTTCCACGTGCTGAATCAGCATGTGGTGTCCCAGGGCAGACAGAGGCCTTGTTGCAGCGAGGAGATTTCATAGCCCTGCCTGTTCAGGTGTTTGAGATGGTGCATCTTGGCACTTACCAACATGACGTCATCTCCCGGTACTCTCGGATATCTTGTATACTGGAACTGGATACTGTACTAGCAAATCATAGCCATAGAGAGGTGGGTGGCTCCAACACTGACCCCTCATTTTGACAACATTAGAGGTTCATATCTTATGTATAAGAGTTTACAGTTTAACCTTCAGGGAATGGCCTTTAAGTGCCAGGTGTCTGCTGCAACCAGAATACTATTCATGTAAAGTGCCCATTGCAAGATGGTATTTTCTCGTCAGACAAAAAGGGTGTACATTTAATGGGACTACCTTGACCCCTTCATCCATTAAACTTAAGAAAATAAACACGTCTTTATAGTGATTTTCCATACAATACAGTGGAAATACGATTAATTTGCTCCACTGCAAACCATTTTCATGTTTTAAATGGAAAAACACTAACCAGTCAACTAAGCAACTCCATGGGGCAGAAACCTTCTTGACAAACTAACACTTGTTGAAAGGTACAAAAACAGTTTGACAGTATGTGTCACACAAAAACATTTTAGTGAAATTAAGGAAAGAATTTATGGTTCCTCCATTAGTCTTGAGACACAGTGCCTGTCTTATTGACTCAGTGTGCTGGCAAATGATTTACAGTATCAGTGTGCGTGGTGAAAAGGGTTATTAAAACACTGCAGTTTGGTATTAAGATCATTTGGTGAGGCATCACACCACAGAGTTGAAAGGCAAATTTTTATGGAGGTGCAGTGAATGACAGTATTCTGCTGTTCACTCTTAAACCACTTTGACAAACTTGATACCATTAAAACATTATTTTGATATAGTTCCATCATTTGTTAATTTTAATTTCTGTAACCCAGCAACAAGCATTTTAGATCCCCAGTAATATGGGGGTTGCGCAGGGGACTAGATTTTGACATAGAAGTAATGATGTTAATGTTAAAAATATTCAAGTGCTGTGAACTGCCTTCCGGATTGTGTGCTTGCAACATTACAATAGTACAAAGCAGGTGGAAGAAGGTTTGAGGTACGTGAATGTATTCCAAGTTTCTGCTTGTCTGTTCTGGTTAGTAGGCAACAAAACCAGAGTTTGCATTTCATGAGTGCCCTGTGTCCATTGCTGTTTAGTTACTTGGCAACTGCTTAATGCATATAATATTTGCTATGCAATTGTACCATGGTGATAAATAGAAATTTGGTCAATCAGAATGTATATTCGTAATTTTTCTAACATGTGGGCATTTTAAGGGTTTTATTACATGTTAGGTAAAACCCAAACAAAGAATTTGTAGTTTTGGTGGCGTCATCTGTTGGGCAGTTGTTTGCTTGTGTTTGTTGAACTCTGATGAAATATATGAACTTTTTATGTTGACCACCCTTAGGCTTTCTCGTCGTCCGAAGTAGCAGCAGCAAAAGACCGTCTCGCTCAGCTCCAAGACTTCCAGTCGCAACTGAACAGTGCGTGGAAGGGTGTTCGTTGGCTCATGGATGTTCTGACATTTGCAAGAGATCGTGGAATGGGCACTTGTGTGGCAACTCCTGGTGTTGCCATGAGGAACCTCTTAGCTCTTAATTGGAGCTCATCAGCAGAACAGGGAAGTGACAGAGAAGTGAACTGTAATGTGAAGGATGGGAGTAATAGCGGGGGAGGAAGTCTAAAACGAAGTTTGCTCCAGCTGCCCCCACGAGATCCCAAAGTAGTGAAATCTAGCACAAGCCGTGGTAGCTGGCCTGGACCAGGTGTCAGTCCTGGTGGTGTTGCAAGTTTTCTGACTTCAGAGCTAAGTAAGAGTGAGCAGCACCTCAATATAGGGAGGAGTGATGGTCACATCAGCAGCAGCAACACGGCGTCCACCATCGTGACAGATGTGGGAAGTAACTGCAGTTTGTCAGTGACAGGTTAGTGTCTGGGTGTGCAGTAAGATGGCAGTAGCAACAGCAAGTGACAAGGAACTGTGTCTGTTGGTCTAGGAATGAGGTATTGCCCTGTGTTAAAGGTCTTGGGTTAGGAACCTGAATGGATCCATTGTACATTTCTTTGGCTTTTAAACTCAACTTTCAGCTGTGATATACTGAATTTTTGTGAGTGGATGACTGCTTGAGAGCCACAATGACTGCACACTAAGAAATATGTCTGTATATTCAGTTTTATTACTCTTTTGACCATTCAAAACTTCATCACTCACCTTGTTTTCTCTTATTGCTACATTACTACTTTTATACCACAGCTTCTGAGCTACTGTGAGCAAACGTGTGGCAGCTGATGGCAGCTCCTGTTTGTCTTTCTCCTGTGCTAGGCTAACAGCACACTATGGTATGATGTCAAAATGAACTGTACTTCAGAAACATTAAAGTTTAAAATGTTTCGGGAATATATGCCAGGTGTCAGGTAAGTCTCTTCACTGAGATATACTCATGTTAGAGGGACACGTTACTTTATGTATGAATAGTGCATAGGAGATCTGAAATGTGCGTTGAACATTGTGCACAATAGTCATACAGTGTCTGTAGCTCTTCATTGGCAGTCTCTGCTGGCATTTCGTTGTAAATTATGTACTGTTTCCCTGGAACATGAGTGTGATCTCAGAAAAGTGACTTATGGAACGTATGTCTGTTTTACACTGAACTTTGAGATGACCGTTCTTGAACCATGAATATAGTGGGAAAACCTTGTCATCAGGTTGGGTAAATATTGTAAGGTTAGATTCTTGGAGAGAGGGATGTATCATGAACATACATACAAGTCAGATTTGATTGTTTCTAGTCAACAGTTACAGATATGTTGGTGACGTGAAGTTTTGAGGTTATTAAGGGCATAGTTAAGACACAGAGGATTTGTACTGAAGTCATAAGTTCAGCAGAGAGGTGAAGTAAAACAACAGTAATTATGCAAATAGAGCTGTAGAACTAGAAATGTGTGCAGTAGAAATGTGGGCTGTGTAATTTCTGCTGGGATCTGCATGTTAAGTACAGTGTCAGCAAGGTGTCTGTGTCTCTTTTTTTAACACAATAAAAAGGTGTTATCTGATAGGCACACAGTAAATGGGACAACAAGAGGGTCATTAGTTCTGTATTTTAAGAAAAAACACGATAGAGAACAGGTCTTAGCCTGTTGCAAGTTTGATTATGATGTGGGACACCAGTCATTATAGTCAATAGGCTACAGACTGGATGGTCTGGGCTTCAGTTCCTGGCAGGACCAAGAGACTGTCACTTTCTCCAGAAGTTCACACCACCTCTGGGGCCCACCCAGCCTCCTTTCAGATGTGTAACATGGAGTAAAGTGGCCATGGCTTGAAGTTACCCATTCACCTTCATCTAAAGCCAAGATTAAACATGAGTGGAGCTATACTGCTGCTCCTCCAGTATACCTTCGTGGTGTACACAGGGACTTTACCTTGACCTTGAACTTTTTTTTTTGGGAGGATTATGTGCTTTTGCCATAGCTTTCCTCCAAACATGACGCTAGTATGGAGCAGGCAAGTGCCATCATAATGTCTGGCACTGTAAGAAGTGCAGGTCTCATGCAGTGAGATTGTGAAGTGAATACTGAGGGCCAACAAAATCACCCTGTAAAGTCCTTATCTTGTGGGGCTGGGTCACAGGGATATCTGCTGATCAAAACCAAGAATACTGGATGAACTGAACAACAAATTTGAGATACTTTGCCACCATTTCTCTTGACTTCTTAAGGAAAAGTGTTGGGTCTGTGTCTTCCAGGTTGCATAGGAGTGTGCAAAATGTGTGAAATGCTGGGGCAGTGTTGGAATATGATACGAAATGGTAGTGTATGAGCTTTAAAATGGTGCAAGTATTGTAGCAATGTAGCATTCCACATAGGAAATTCAGCCACAAAGCCAGCATTTTCACAGGTAATCAATAATTTAATGCAGGAAGTTCATTTCATAAGTTCTCTCTTTCATTATAATATTTTGTGGTTGTCATCCAGACAAACTTTCTGTCATAAATTTTCTTTGGCTAATTCTTAGGAGTAGGAGTCTGAACTGATTGCAGTTTACTTTCATCTGTCTGAAATAGGAGTGATTCCTCGATTGCCACCATCCCGAAGTGAGGACACGCTGCTCATCCAGAAACTACCTCTGCCAGCAATACGGACTCACACACGATCTCGTTCTTCTACCATAGCAAGCAGTGGTGCTAGTGTGTCGGCGTCAGCGTCACCACTACTTTCAACACAAGGCATATCTGGGGGCAGTATGCATTCATTATCATCATCTGATGACACTACAAGCCCTTCATGCTCACTGGCACTGAAGCTGCCAGCTGGGGGTAGTCACGATGATATCTCTGTTGTACCGACACCTGCACCAGGAATACTACAGGTATGCAGACGCTGTGTTATCTTTTATGTACATGCTTATGAAACTTGGTGTGTACAATATGACACTGGAGGGTACCACTCTTTCATGCTGTTTTTTTCTTTTCAAGAACCATGGAAATGCACTCCCTGCAACCAATGATACACAGAGACACATAAGTGATGCAAGTAACAAATACAGATACAGGAGCATTTAAGATAACAGGATTCAATAATTGCCAGTAACTGAAATTGATGTGATAACAGTAACATAATTTACCAACAGTGTGACTCCCTTAGCAACTTATTCCCCTGTTTCTGTAAAACAAATAAAGTAAAGGATAGTTTCTCAAAGAAACGATCAGTCACAACCAACTTCCTCTTAATTTGATTTTATTTCAGAGCTACCAGGTTTTGGCTTTTATGAAGCCATCTTCAGGCTCTTCGTATCCAAGAACAAAATGGGCTCTACGTAATCAGAGGAGAGGTTGCTTGTGACTGATCATTTCTTTGAGAAAGTATCCTGTGTTAAAATGCCAGCTAGGGTGACAAACATAAAGTAAATAAAGCGGAAACAAACAACACCTGCCTGATGTGGTGGGTTAAACTAAACATGAACCAAATATTGCGCTTTACCAGAATGCCAGACAGGTCTTCCTCGTGTTCGCAAATGTGATTTGGACGGAGCAAGCTAAAACTAAAATTTAGATGAGGTTGAGACTCCGAAAGTTCAGGCAAGAGTGGCACAAGGGGCACTGAGTGAAGGTGGCAAGGTCAGAGAGACAGACTTGGGGGGGAGAAGGAAGGGAACTACACTGTGCAAATCAGTCTGTACAGCAGCAGTAGTGCCATGAAAGTGTGTGTGGTAACAGGCCTTAAACAAATATGGAACTTTTTCTTCTGTCCTGAAGATAGGGGCAAGAGGCTGCTCTGAAACATTGGTGTATATTATGTATAAACCAAACTGAATGGCATCAAGTCCCAGGAGACTGTGATCTTCATTGCTTCTTCAGATTAAATCCTTTGTGTAATGTAAAGTAACAGCGTACTAAGTCTGTATTTGTCACTTTGTTTGCTAAGGTATTGTTACATATAACTGCTTGCATGCAACAGAGTCACACTTGTGGAGCATAATTCATTAAGCCAGTCTAGAAACTGAAATTCAAGTCTTGTGGGACATGACAGTGTGTCACAGGAACAGTAGTTCTGACATTTTCAAGGCACTAGGATCCTTCACACTGTCAGGACCTGCTGGCCCAACAGCGTACCATAACATCACAGAAGACTCAAAACTTCAGCAACACCACCGTGAGAAACTAAAAATCTCACGTATGTAAATATGCAATTTTTGTGTCTTGTGCCCCTGCGGATCACAGAATTCGCTCAGCGCTCTTGCCAGAACATGACTGTTAAAGCGATGTGCAAGTATCACAATGCAATGTCTGGATGGGATTTGAATCCTCATTCACAGGTTTTCTTTGTAACTTACATAAGCAAGCTGTAATTTATTACTTTGCATCTTATTCCTTCTGTACTTTTGTACTCACTATATCCTGTAACAGCAACAATGAGAGCAGTCATATTCTGTTTGTAGGATAGCTGTTTGTGCTTATAAGTAATAACACTGGTGAAGTTAGTCATGTACTGTCATGATAGGTCAGTCTGATTTGTATGCTGCCGAGTCACCTTAACATCTGGCTGTTTTGTTATTGTTGATAATACAACAGGATTGATGTGGTCAAATGTTCCAGGTGTATGCAGCTTATGAGACAGGGTTGGCAAGTGGAACAAGCCTCAAACTCCATGTGACACCATGGACAACAGCGCGTGAGGTGGTGGACCTTGTGGTGAAACAGCTGAACATGGCGGTGGTGCTCAAGGGTAAGGACGGACCTATCTATCCAAGTGACAAGCTCAAGAACTTCTGCCTGGTTGCTGTTATAGGTGCTAGAGAACGCTGTCTCAGAGATGACTTCAAGCCTCTTCAGCTGCAAAATCCGTGGAAGAAGGGAAGACTGTACGTGAGACAGAAACAAGATGTCTTGGCTGCACTGGAGCACAGTTCTCGCCATACTGCATATCTTTAGCTAAAACTGAGCTCAGCAAAATAGTGAGTGAGTGACACACTGCATAGTGTTTAGTTGGGATGTGGATGGATATTTGTAGTGACAAGAATCTCCGAACAGGAGCAGTTACGATAAGTGATGGAAATGTAAACTGCTATTGCTGGGAATTTGGTTCAGCAAATTTCCAGTATGAAATTAACAGAAATTCAGGTAAAGTTGAAAGATATCTCTGGGTGTGTTTGCAACTGAATGCAATGTAATTAACACTGCTTTCGGTTTAAGAAATATAAAGACCACTGTGAGGGAATTAGATGTTTGTGTGAAGTTCACAGTGGCAAAAAGTTTATCAGTGAAGAAGCCAAATGTATCTTAACATCCAAAAATTAGTGTACCATCTCAAAGTAAGTTGGTGTAATGTTCCAGAAACTGATAAAAATTTAGAAAAGACAAATGCAGTTGTTTTTATGGGACACCAATAGACTTTCCAAGAAGAAGTTTTCTTGTCAGATAAAAAAATAAAATGGCAGTGTTTCACCATTTGCATACTACATTGCTTATTTTTCTGTTTCTATGTCTATAGGCTGCAGAGGTTCTATGAAACCATTCTGTTTTTTTGCTGACAAAATGAAGTATGGGAAGGAAGTGTCAGGACTTTGGACATGACTTTATACTGGGTGCTTTCTAGAAGGCACGCTATTTTTATTGAACACTATTTCCATCACTGAATATGTGACTTTCTTTCCTGAAAGGTCAATTTGTCTGGGGTAAGTTAGAAGGCGAACGATGTTGCTTACTAAAAACTGGGTAAAACGGTCAGCAATGCCAGCCTTAACAGTTGCAGGGCCCGATTGAGAGCCTTTTATTGGGCCCCTAAAATTTATTGTGCAGAACAAAAAAAGGATTAATGTTTTGGTATATTAACATAAGTTATAAAATCATTATAAAATCAGTCCAAGAGCTTTGTGTGGTGTCACACTGCATTTTTTAAAGTTAGTAATGCGCAAATCCCCCATGAGCGCAGGGCCCAATTGCGTCAAATTGGTCCAATCGGCCCAAGGCCGGCCCTGGCAGTGAGCCATATAGAAGTACAGTGATGCTGGGTTCTCAGCCCTAGGTCATGTTGCACACATTCCTACACGAGTACAGAAGCATCAGTGGTAGCAGCTGCATGTATGTTTCACAGTGACTAAGTTCAATAAACTCCTCTCAGGCTGATGGCTGTGAACAACGGTTAAGGCAGACTGAGTTTTCAGAGACCGACTCCATGGCACTCATCACCAGTACCCAAATTTCCCACACCTGTGTCAGTCAGTGGAGTTAATGGTTGGAGAGCCAGATGATTGCTATGCTTGTCAGAGTGGTCTGTTTAACCACCTGATGCAGCTGTCAGCCCAAGGGGATTTTCTTGAACAGAAGGGTGGCTACTACATTGAAACACTGAATATTATTCAGTGGAGATGCAGATGAAGCACAACTGTGGCACATCATGTGACTTGTGTGCTCTGTGAAGCTTCTCAAGTGACATGGTGAGTGGGATGACTGAACTGATTTTGATGTTTTAAAGAATAATACTAAGCAGTTTTAACTTAGATAATTCTTGTGTTTTCAATATCAAGAAATAAACAGTCAAATTTGCAGTCCAGCAGAACTGTATATTTATAATGGTTTAGCTACATGTTTGGTCCTGTTTTGGACCAGTGTCAGGCTGTCGTATAAAGACTTATGGAATGAAGGGAGGCTGAACTTGTTTACAAGTTGCATTCAAATATCACATTCACACATTCAGCAGAATTCTGTTTGAAAAGAAAACCATCCTTTACATGTCATTTCACTGCATTTGTAATCAAGTATTTTCAGTCATTATACTGTTTTAACTAATTTTTTAAATTTTATTTTAGTTCAGTGGTACCCCTTTTTGAGATTCTTTTGTGCTTTTGAACACTAAACTGAGTAGAATCTTAAATGGAAGAAATGTAATACTGAAGTTTCACATTTGTGGTAACTGAAACACAATGTTAAATGAGATAACAGCATTAAATATTGTGATACTAAGCCGGGGCTCTGCTGTTGTATAAGAAATGTATTAGAAAATTATTTATTATGACAGTGTGAATATTTACTATATGTCAGTATTATAGGAAAGTTAATATGTTGGGAAATGCGTGGTTACTCATTTTGTTACATTTTTTCATGCCAAAAGATGCTATTTTAAGAGCCTGTTACTACTAGCCAAATCTTTCATTTTGCAAATATATTTATTTGTATGTGTACCATTTGTACAGCTCTCTATCAGGTGACTGTGTTTCATTTGGCCAGCATACTGATGATGCAGTGAGATCTCAAACACATCCTAACCTACCGTCACAAGGTCGGCTGTTGAATTTAATAAAAAATGTATTACAGTTTCAGTTTCAAATGCAATTTGGAAATGGCAAAGGCAAGTCAAAACGGAAACTTAACTTGAAATTACAGTAAATAGTGACCAGTGCTAGACACATTTTGAAACCCAACAGCATTGGGTACACAAAGTCCGAGCCAAAATTTCTTGTCCCTACCCTCAGAAGTGATGTCATGTTCATTCTTCAGATATGATGAAGGTGTTAATTTGCTCATTAGTGGATGGCATAGGTGGTGGCTAAATGGAACCACTGAGACTGCAACCTGTGGGCAAAGGAAGGAGTACCAGTATGATAAATTCTGTTATGTGCAGTTCCTGTGTCAGTGTGATAAACATACTGTATGTTGTAGGTTCACATCACGTCCAGTTCCTCAGCATATTTTGAACGTATTTTAAAGGTCACAAGCAAAAACACAAAGGAGAAAGATAATTCAAGTATTTTGTAAGGTGTAACTATGTGAGAGTGCTGTATGGATATGAACTTGCATGTAGTGCATTTGTTTATGTATTGAACAGTGCATTCATTGAGAAACTACAACAATTCATTTTTTAGTATAAATGTAGCAATGGAGGTTAGTTCAAAAAGGAACAAATTAGCAAGATTTTTTATAAAAATGATGAAGGAGAACTACAGGGTGGTGATAATGTTAAATGGCTGTGTCTCCTAAGCATACTATATTCCTACAATTCTTGCACCATTTCAAAGCCAATAAGCAGGCATTTAGTGCAGCCTGCAAGACACAGAATTAATGCTTTTCCCTAACACACCAAGAAGAACAGCATAAAAAGTATCTGAAATCTGTTATCAAGTGTTCTTGATTTTGATTAGCAGACAACATCACAAAAGTAGATCACATGGAGGAGTTCAGGAGTTTGCGGGGCCATTCTGTTGATCTGCCACGCCCAGAATACCACCAGTAAAATGGATGCTGAGTGACATATGAACATGAAGTGCTCAGCTTGCTTGACATGCAGTTCTTCGTAACTGTCACAGCGAGCAACGAGCCACAGCATGAAAGTGTCAAGTATTCAGTTCAGGAGATGCGGTCATTTAACAGCATGTAGTCACGTCACACCCATATAGTACTTGACTTCATAACTAATTTTGGAAGTTGAAATTTTGCAAAATGAAAACATTACTGACACCAGAACCAGATTTTCTGAAGTTTGTTAAAGGTGTGGGGTTGCATATGGGAATGCACAGATGGGTGTAGTTAATGTGCTGCAGCAGGATGGAAGTTCCAGGTGGACAGAAAGTTTGTGAGTCAGGATAGGAGGCTGTTGTCATTAGTGATACAGGGTGCCATGTATAATGCAGGGCAGAGCACTGTGGAGTGGGTGGAATTATGTGTGACTGTGCAGCAGGTATGTTGTGTGCTCAGTGCTCTGAGTGAGGTTTAGAGGTGACACTCTGTCCTGGCACATGGTTTCTTCACTTACCAGTCTTTCAGATTTAAGTGACAAACGGTAATTACGCTGATCCCATAAAAGAAATCCCATGGAAGTGATGTTGCTTGAGGCTTCCCTCTCTCTTTGGCCTATGTCAATCAGCCCAAACTACTTCTTGCTCATGAATGTTATCATGTGACTACCACTCCCAACATACTTGTGAACAGAATGAGAGAAGTGCAGTAGCTTGAGGAAGATGTGGAGGTGCTCAATCCATGGGACTTCATTCTATGGCCTCTGTATAGTTTTGTTGGCATTGTTTTAGTGAAATATCATGATCAACACCACCACCACCACCACCATCACCACCATGAACTGTATGGGAATGCACTTAATTGATTTTTCCTAAACATCTTTAATGTGACTGTTTTTATCATTGCAATGAGCTGCAGTCAGTATAAAGACATCAGTTATAATTTGAAACATACAGGTGAGAGTAGATCCTCTTTTTGTCAAAATTTCGGAATTTTAAATGTCATCATGTGTCCGACAAATTTGTGACTCCGATCTGAAATTAAAAGTATTCGAATGTGTGTGTTGTTAAGTTTGCAAATATTACATAACCAGCGTTATGTACTGGGAACTAATTTATATGAGGGGAATTCGGAAAGCAGTACCTCAGCGAAGGTATTTCACGCAGTAGGCATGACCTTGAAGCAGAACTCGGTCCAACTTGTTTGCTCCTTGACCTTCAGTTTGCTGTGGGGTACGGAATGATAAACCCAGTGGTTTGCATTGTATTCTGTTCAGACTGGATGGCATGTTCTCCACAGTGTCAAAGTGCATCAAACAGTGAGCTGTTACTGAGTTTTTGAGGCATGAAAATGAAACTCCTATTGGAATTCACCAGCAATTGTTGGCTTTATATGCTGAGGATTCTATGGATGTAAATATTGTCCATCGTTGGGTCAGAAAATCAAGGGATAGTGGCAGAAATTTGGACCTGCATGACCAGCCTTGGTGTGGAAGGCCAGTCACTGCAACTCATGATTTGAATAGACAGAAGGTATGAAATTATTTGAAGAAAATCAATTAATTTCTCAGACATCCATAGCTGAAAAGTTAACATTGGGTTAAGTAGTGTGAAGGAGATAATTGCAGGTTAGGGTTACAAAAAGCATGTGAGTGATGTATGCTGCATCAGCTTATGGCCAAAATGAAGACAGCAAGACTGGAATCATATCAGTGATTACTTGCTGGCTGCAAGAGTGAGGGGAATGAGTTTCTGTACAGCATTGTCACACGTGACGAGAGTGGGGCACATCTGTACAATCCATTTTGAAAAGCCAGTCACTTGAATATCCTCACCACACTTCTCCTAGAACTAAAAAATTCAAGACTCAACCTTCCGCCAGAAAATGCATGCTCACAGTTTTCTGGGACTACACAAGTATCAGTCAGCATGAGTTTGTTTTGAAAGGTGTGAAAATCAACTGCGAGACTTACATGAAGATCCTAATGAAGTTGAACAACGAATCCATCACATTCATCATGAAAAAATGCCGATGCTTCTCCAATATGATAACACCAGACCCCATCCTAGTGCAGCCACTTGGCAACGTAGAGAACATCGGACTTGAAGTTCTTCCGCACTCTTCTTACAGCCCGGAGTTGGCACCTTGTGTCTTCTCGCTGTTTGCAGCTCTTAGCAAGCAGCCCAACAGAATTCATGTCGTGTGTGATGAAGTTCAAGCTGCTATAGGAAAATGCAATAGAGGACAGCCTGAGGAGTTCTACAACAAGGGGTTTGAAGAGTTTGTTCGGTGCTGGTGGCGTTGTATCGGATGAGAGAGAGAGAGACTGTGTGGAAAAGCGAGGTACAGAACCGAAGTACACATTCATAGCTTTGTTTTATGTCGTGTTTTATTTCAATGTCTTGCCTTAAAGATACAAACATGGAGACATTACTTTCCAAACACCATTCATAGTCTTGTTACAGTTTATGATGTTGTAAATACACGTAAGTGTACCAAACAAGAAGGTTCTTTCTATGTTCACAGGAACACACTGCTGGACCCTGTTGTGAGTCAGATGAATCCAATCCACAGGCGCTTCTACCATATTTTCTAAGATCCATTTTAATATTATCCTCCCACCTGTGTGGGCTAGTGATCTGTACCTTTCAGGTTTTTCAAAGCAAAATTTCATGTGCATATGGCGTCCCTCGATAGCATGGTACATTATAACATTTGACGAAGAGTACAATTTATGAGTCTCCTCGCTGTGTATTTTTCATCTCACTGTTTGTTGCTCTTCAGAGATACAGATCTGTTGAGTCGCCCAGAATGATAGTTTTAAGGATAACGGGGCGGAGTAGACAGAGGATGATTGTATGTGTGTATGCGTGCGTGCGTGCATGGTGGTGACCAGTTCTGCAGCACTGTCACAAATCACTAACAACTTTCTCTTACATGTGATCACACTTGGAGCATGTCACTTTTTATGTTTTTTTTCAAAATAGGCGTCATGAGACGTGTACGCGCGCGCGCGTGCACACACACACACACACACACACACACACACACACACACACACACACACACACACACACACACACACACACACACACACACATTGTACTGCACACAGTTTATTTAAATATTAATCCTTAATATTTAAATCAGCAAGTTGAGATTCTGCCTTGTACTGTGATTTATGTCGTGATACAGCGTTTTATAATATATTGGTTATAGCTGTTTTGCTAATGAGTTTCTGAAGCTGTCATAAGTGAAGAAACGTAACGACAAATTTCACCTTCACCTGTAGCTTATGTTTAGTCAGAGGCTGTGTAGGATCAATGCAGCTTGGTGGTATGACTAAATTACTGCAATTTTAATATTAAACATCCCAGTTGGTGTGCAAATATAGAGATGTGTATTTATACTGGTGATTAATAAGCATAAATATACACCTCTGTAAATCAGCGCAGTTAGCGAGACACACCTGTGTGCAGGTGCAGTCAGCACAGCTGAATATTTGATATTTTGGAATTGTCCATTTACAGCAATTATTATGAAAGTGGTCGTTTTACAAAATGAAATCTAAAGTTATGAAACAAAGAAATGTAATTATTATATAGATAATATTAAAAAACATAAAATTGTAGTAGTTTTAATGTGGCATTTTGCGTGTAATAAATATTAGTAAACAAAAACAAGCTATTGCAGATGTTAAATAAATATGTTATCATTTTACGAGATGCACAGCCCATATTTTATTATGTATTTTAGTTATATACAAATGAGAATTGTTTGTGTACATTGTCTGTTCCTGCTGTGGAACAGAATGCTGCTCTGATGACTTCACTGTGTACAGTTTGTTAGGGGCAATAAAACTTATGTTGCACAATTTAAACAAACTATTTTCTTATTACATGTGGGCACGTAACCCCGCCAGCACAACTGTTTATTAATATCATCATTTGTTCCAATAAGTTGAACATTGACATGTTTCGACCCATACTTAGATCATTTTCAGGCCAATATTCACACAAAATAAATGACAACTGCATGCTTAATTATATGTAACCATAACTGAGATCTGAGCCTGTACTTAATCTATAATGCACGTTGTTTATTCGAACGTGCAAATTTAACAACCTTAACATATGGGACAACATGTTAATGCTAAAATGATTCCACTGTGAGGATTTCTGACTTCCTGTAGCCTCTTCCTTGTAGAGTATAGAAAAGCAGCCGAGATAAGCTATGCTAAGTATTGTTGGTGATGCTACAAACGCTTTAATGCCACTGCGATCGGCCAAGAGTTAAGGCCACTTTACAAGAAGTGCAGCGTATCTTTCGGCTCCAATTGCAGCAGTGTCAGCTTGGTCGGATTTTCTTATGGCAGCGCTGGGGCTTGGATTATTATAAGATTAATTTGAAGGGTTTAATTTAATATGCCATGTCATTTATTTTTAAGCTCGAAATTGGTCAGTAGCGAAGGACATTTCACTGTTGTGGCCGAAAAAGTTTTTCGCCCCTCTCGACTGTCATTAAATCGGGGCGACTCAAACGTCATGTGGCACTCCCTATACACGCAAAACAACTAGCGCACATTTGGTCGAAATCGATCAATAACGAAGGGCACTTTACTCTGGAGGCCGAAACGGTTTTTCGTTAGTGTATCGACTACCATTGCATCGGAGCGACTCACAGGTCACACGTGGCACTCCCTGCACACGCACTACAAGTAGCGCAGATCTGGTTCAAATCATTCGGTAACGTAGGGCACTTTACCGTAGAGGCCGAAACGGTTTTTCGTCCCTGTCTCCACTGTCATTTCATCGGGGCGACTCACACGTGATGTGTGGCACTCCCTACACACGCACTACAACTAGCGCAAGTTTGGTCGTATTCGGTCAGTAACGAAGGGCACTTTACCTCTGCGGCCGAAAAGGTTTTTCGTCAGTGTATCGACTACCATTGCATCGGGGTTACTCAAACATGACACGTGGCACTGCCTACACACGCACTACAACAAGCGCTAGTTTGGTCGAAATCGGTCAGTAACGAAGGATACTTCACTCTTGTAACCGAAAAAGTTTCTCTTCCCTGTCTCGATTGTTATTGCTTCGGAGCGACTCACAAGTCACACGTGGCACTCCCAACATACGCTCTACAACTAGCGCAAGTTTAGTCGAAATCGGTCAGTAATGAAGGCACTTTACACCTGTGGCCGAAACACTTTTTCGTCACTGTATCGACTACCATTGCATCGGAGCGTATCACACGTCATACCTGGCACTTCCTGCACACGCACTACAACTCGCACAAGTTTGGTCGAAATCGGTTAGTAACAAAGCTTACTTCACTGTTGTGGCCGAAACAGTTTTTCAACCCTGTCACGACTACCATTGCATCGGGGCGACTCACACGTCATACGTGGAACGCCCTACAAACTCAGTACAACTAGCGCCAGTTTGGTCGAAATCGGTCAGTAACGAAGGACACTTCAGAGTTGTGGCAGAAAAAGTTTTTCGTCCCTGTCTCGACTATCATTGCGTGGGGGCGACTCAAACGTCACACGTGGCACTCCCAACATACGCCCTACAACTAGCGCAAGTTTGGTCGAAATCCGTTGGTAAAGAAGGGCTGTTTACATTTATGGCCCAAACAGTTATTTGTCCCTGTCTGGACTATCATTGAATGGGGGCGACTCACACGTCATGTGTGACACACCCTTTATATGCTTTACAAACAGTGCAAATTTGATCGTATTCGGTCAGTAAGAAAGGGCACTTTACCAAGCGTCAGAAAAGGTTTTTCGTCAGTGTAACGACTACGATTGCTTCTGGGCGATTCAAACGTCATACGTGGCACTCTCTACACACGCACTACAATTAGTGCAACTTTGTTCCAAATCGGTCACTAACGAAGGGCACTTTAGTCTTGTGGCCGAAACGGTTTTTCGTCCGTGTATCGACCATGAATTCATCGGGGTGACTCACAGGTCATATGTGGCACTGTCTGCGCACGCACTACATCCAGCGCTAGTTTGGTCGTCATCAGTAAGCAATGAAAGGGACTTTAGTCTTGTGGGTGAAACGGTTTTTCGTCCGTGTATCGACTACCATTGCATCGGGGCGACTCACATGTTACAGGGAGCACTACCGTCACAAGCACTTGAAGTCGCGCATATTTCTTCCAAATCGGTGCGTAAAGAAAGGGACTTTGCTCTTGTGGCCGAAACAGTTTTTCGTCCGCCTCGAATATCATTGCTACGGGGCGACGCAGACGTCATTAACCCTTTAAAGACGAAGCGTATCTGTTTTATACAAGGACTCAGTGCGTACCGCGCTGTAAACACTCTCCACTTCGGTTATAAAAACCAGTCTCTTAATGTTTTATAAGGCAAAAGTTGCTGTTTGTTCTGAGATCCGTACAAAACACATAAACGCAATGTGGGCACCACGTAGAATTTTTTAATGTTAAACCTGGTCGTACGTAAAGTTACCGCTAGGCTTTAAAAGGTTAATGGCACTTCCTGCACACACACTACAATCATTGAAAATTTGGGCGAAATCGGTTAGTAAAGAAGTGCATTTTACTCTTGTGCCGGAAACATTTTTTCGTCCCTGTCTGCACTATCATTGCAACGGCGCGACTTATACGTCACACGTGGCACCCACTACACAAAACTACAACTAGCGCATGTTTGGTCGAAATTGGTCAGTAACGAAGGGCACTTTTCTCTTGAGGACAAACGTTTTTTCGTCAATGAATCGACAACCATACCATCGGGGCGACGCAAGCGTCATAAGTGGCACTCCCTGAACAAGCACTACAACAGCTGGAAGTTTGGTCGAAATCGGTCAGTAATGAAAAACACTTTACTCTTGTGGCCGAAACGGTATTTTTGTTGGGGTATCGACTACCATTGCATCGTTGCGAGTCACACGTCATAGGGAGCACTCCCTCCACATGCACTACAAATAGAGCTAGTTTGTTCGAAATCGGTCTGTAACGAAAGGCACTTTACTACTATGGCCGAAAATGTTTTTCGTCAGTGTATCAACTACCATTGCTTCGGAGCGCCTTAAACCTCGCCTGTCGTACTCCCTACACACGCACTACAACTAGCGCAAGTTTGGTCGAAATCGGTCAGTAAAGTATTGCTCTCTACTCTTGTGGCCGAAACAGTTTTTTGTCACTGTCTCGACTAACATTCAATCGGGGCGACTCTAATGTCATACGTGGCACTCGCTACACATGCACTACGACTAGCGCACGTTTGGTCTCAATAGGTCAGTAACGAAGGCCACTTTACAACGGAGGCCGAACCAGTTTTTCCTCTGTCTCGACCGTCATTGCATAGGGGCGACTCACACGTCATGCGTTACGCCCCCTGCACACGCACTACAACAAATGGGAGTTTGAGCGAAATCCGTCAGTAACGTATGGCACTTTCCTCTTGTGGCCGAAAAAATTTTTCGTGCCTGTCTCGACTATCATTGCATAGCGCGACTCTAATGTCACACGTTGCACTCTCTACACACGCACTACATCTAGCTCATGTTTGGTCAAAATCCGTCAGTGACGAAGGGCAATTTTTTCTTGATGCCGAAACGGTTTTCCGTCACTGTATCGACTAGCATTCCATCGGGGCGACGCAAACGTGACACGCAGCACTCCCTGCGCACGCACTAGAACCAGGGCAAGTTTGCTCGAAATTGGTCAGTAACAAAGGGCATTTTACCCCTGGGTCCGAAACGGTTTTTCGTCACTGTATCGACTAGCATTCCATCGGGGCGACGCAAACGTGACACGTACCACTCCTTACGCACGCTCTAGAAATGGCGCAAATTTGGTCGAAATCTGTCAGTAACGAAGGGGATTTTACCCCCGGTGCCGAAACGGTTTTTCGTCCCTGTCTCCACTGTCATTTCATCGGGGCGACTCACACGTGATGTGTGGCACTGCCTACATACGCATAACACCTAGCGCAAGTTTGGTCGTAATCGGTCAGTAACGAAGGGCACTTTACTGTTGTGGCCGAAACAGTTTTTCGTCCCTGTCTCCAATATCACTGCACTGGGGTGACCCACACATCTTACGTGACACTCTCTGCGCACGTTCTACAATTGGCGCTAGTTTGGTTGAAATGGTTGTGTAACGGACGGCACTTCACTCCTGTGGCCGAAACGGTCTTTCGTCAGTGTATCGAATACCATTGCATCGGTGCGACTCAAACGTCATATGTGGCACTCCCAGCACATTCACTACAACTAGCGTCAGTTTGTTCGAAATCGGTCAGTAACGAAGTGCTCTTTACCCTTATGGCCGAAACAGTTTTTCGTCCCTGTCTCTTCTATCATTGCACTGGGGCGATTCACACGTCACAGGGGGCACTCCCTACACACGCACTATCATTAGCGCAAGTTTGGTCGAAATCGCTCAGTAACGAAGGACACTTCACTCGTGCTGCCGAAAGAATTTTTCGTTTCTGCCTCGACTATTACTAATTGGGGAAGACTCACACGTCGTATGTGGCATTCTCTGCACACGCACTACAAGTAGCACTAGTTTGATCGAAATCGGTCTGTAAAGAAGGGCACTTTACTCTTGTGGCAGAAACGGTTTTACGTTAGTGTAGCGACTACCATTGCAACGGTGCGTCTCAAACGTCAAATATCGTACTCCCTACACACGCACTACTAACAGGCAGTTTTTCGAAATCGGTCAGTAACGGAGGGCAGTTTACCCCTGTTACCGAAGCAGTTTTTCGTGCCTTTGTCTTCTTTTATTGCATCGGGGCGACTCAAAAGTCATGAGTGGCACTCCCTGCATACGCACTACAACCATTGCCTGTTTGGTCGAAATCGGTCAGTAACAAAGTGCACTTTACCTTGTGGCCGAAAAAGTTTTTCGTACTTGTCTCGACTATCGTTGCATCGGGGCGATTGAAATATCATATGTGGTACTTTCTGCACACTCACTACAATCAGCGCAGGTTTGGCTGAAATCGGTCAGAAGCGAAGGGAACTTTACTCTTGTGACCGAAACACTTTTTACTCCGTGTCTCGACTATCATTCCAATGGGGCCTTTCACATGTCATATATGGCACTGCCTACAGACGCTCTACACGTGGCGTACGTTTTGTCGAAATCGGTTAATGACGAAGGGCACTTTGCTCTTTTGTCTGAATAAGTTTTTCGTCCACGTCACCACTACCATTGCATCGGGGCGACTAACACGTCATACGTGGCACTCCCTACACAGGCACTACAGCTAGCGCCATTTTGATCGAAATCGGTTTGTAACGAAGGGCAATTTACTCTGGTGGCCCAAACCGTTTTTCGTCCCTGTCTCGACTCTCAATGCATCGGGGCGACTCACACGTCACACGTTACAATCCGTACACACGCACCAGAAGCAGTGCAAGTTTCGTGGAAATCGGTCAGTAACAAAGGGCCCCCTACTCTTCTGGCCGAAACAGTCCTTTGTTCTTATCTCGAGTACCTTATCATCGGGGCGACTGGAACGTCATATATTGCTCACTCTGCTCATGCACTACAACCGGCGCAAGTTTAGTCAAAATCGGTCAGTAATAAAGGACACTTTACTCTTGTGGCCGAAACCGTTTTTCGTATCTTTCTCGACTATCACGTCATCCGGGAGACTCAAACATGACAGTTGGCACTCCCTACACGTGCGTTACAACCACTGCAAGTTTGGTCGATATCGGTCAGTAACGAAGGGCTCTTTTCACTAGTGGCCTGAAGGGCTTACATCCCCATCTTGCCTCGCCTTGCAGAGGGGTGAAACAAGCACCACACGTTGTACTCAAAGCGTATATGCTACAAGCAGAGCAAGTTTGGTTGAAATCAGTCAGTAATGAAGGGCACTTGCCCGTAAAGGCTGCACTAGTTTATCCCTATCTCGCCTCGCATTGCAACACTGTAGATGTATAGCTCCACTCATTCTTTACCCCCTCCCCCCACAATACGCAGCTGTGTTGTTACCTTTGCGCCCCGCCACTTTGCATAAATTGCTGGGTATGCGTATTAGGCGTGTAGTGTTAGTTAAATTCTCTTCTGTGTACAGGGACACAGTTACTACGATTGCTGGGTATATGTGCTATCAACACTTCTGCCACCTGCGATGTGACACTGTAGTCAGGTGCAAGTGCCGTCACGTGTCAGGTGATCCTGTCACTGAGTCTAAGAGGCCCCGCTGCCTCCCGTCATATGGGTATCTTGTCCTTGAAAACAGCAATGTGACTCCTGTGAGAACGTCCAAATTCACTATCTTCACAGGTGTTACTTAATATGTCAATTTTTATTTTCTTTTATGTGCAGTTTCTTAAAACAAAAAATTTGATAACTATAGAACACTCTATAGTTAAGTATCTGAAATCTGAGGTTTGCATGGCAGTGAAGGTTTAAATTTGGCTGCTCTGGCTTAGTTTCCTTTTGTGGTTCTCAGCATTTCAAACAAACCTGCTATCACATTTTTAAGGTTGAAGACAAACATGGCAGGATTCTATACACTGTAATTAACCACCCACAAGACTACACAGTGTCACAACCCTGAAGATCACAATCCACACAATGGAACATATCTACGACACGCCTCAAACAAGACACCTTAACTGGAGAGTGACCCAGTGTCATTCGCTTGTGTCCAGCACTGTATGCTTTGTGAGACCCATGGTGGTCATTTCTCGTGGCAGTGATGTTCCACGGCCTGCGCGTTCACCTGGTCTCTCCGGTTGTACAGTTTGCATCTCTAAGCACAGACCCAACGAGGAACTAAAGCAGAGAGTAAAGAAAGAAATCGCAGCCATCCTGGAGCAGGTGACCCGTCGGGTGATGGAAAATCTTCGAGGAAGATTGGAGAAGTGTGTGAGAAATGGTGGGGGGCACCTGAATGACGAAATTTTCAGAAATAAAATGGCGTGTACTGAGTTCTTCAGTGATAACGACTGTTACATAATAAGGTTAAACGTCGTTGTATTATTTCGTTTTGAAAACCGTCAGGTTTTTCTGCCGCACGCTGTATATTGCATATAAATTGTGTGTCTCATTTTTTGTTCAAGTTTATCTCTAAAACACATTTCCTTCAGACGAAGGCTTAGACAGGCGGTCAGCAACGCATGGAGTTTGAAACGAATTTGAGTTTCCGCTGTTTTTATCGGACTTTATCCAACACTGGAAAGTGCCGACGGACAGACAGACGTACAGACGTAGCGCAGGCACTAGGGGCATATTGAAACTTTTTTCTCAAACAGCAATAGCAATAGCAAATCAAATAGCAATTGAATATTTTTTGTCACTGTTTTTGTGTGGCTACACGGAATAGCACTGCAAGCACAAGGTTTACAGACAAAATATTTAAACATTCCGTCCGTACCGCGCAGTAAACACTCTCCGTCACGGTTATAAAAACCAGTCAGTTAATGCTGTATAGGGAAATAATCGCTGTTTGTTCTGAGATCCACACAAAACACATAAATACACTGTGTGGTCAGAACGTAGAATTGTTGAGTGTTAAAGATTCAGCCCGTACCGCGCAGTAAACACACTCCGTCTCGGTTATAAAAACCAATCAGTTAATGCTGTATAGGGAAATAATCGCTGTTTGTTCTGAGATCCACACAAAACACATAAGTACACTGTGTGGTCAGAACGTAGAATTGTTGAGTGTTAAAGATTCAGCCCGTACCGCGCAGTAAACACACTCCGTCTCGGTTATAAAAACCAATCAGTTAATGCTGTATAGGGAAATAATCGCTGTTTGTTCTGAGATCCACACAAAACACATAAGTACACTGTGTGGTCAGAACGTAGAATTGTTGAGTGTTAAAGATTCAGCCCGTACCGCGCAGTAAACACACTCCGTCTCGGTTATAAAAACCAATCAGTTAATGCTGTATAGGGAAATAATCGCTGTTTGTTCTGAGATCCACACAAAACACATAAGTACACTGTGTGGTCAGAACGTAGAATTGTTGAGTGTTAAAGATTCAGCCCGTACCGCGCAGTAAACACACTCCGTCTCGGTTATAAAAACCAATCAGTTAATGCTGTATAGGGAAATAATCGCTGTTTGTTCTGAGATCCACACAAAACACATAAGTACACTGTGTGGTCAGAACGTAGAATTGTTGAGTGTTAAAGATTCAGCCCGTACCGCGCAGTAAACACACTCCGTCTCGGTTATAAAAACCAATCAGTTAATGCTGTATAGGGAAATAATCGCTGTTTGTTCTGAGATCCACACAAAACACATAAGTACACTGTGTGGTCAGAACGTAGAATTGTTGAGTGTTAAAGATTCAGCCCGTACCGCGCAGTAAACACACTCCGTCTCGGTTATAAAAACCAGTCAGTTAATGTTGTATAGGGAAATAATCGCTGTTTGTTTTGAAATCCACACAAAACACATAAACACACTGTGTGGGCAGAACGTAGAATTGCTGAATGTTAAACCTGGCGGTACGTACAGTAACCAC